>PVKV010001747.1:0-192682 GCA_004027835.1 Alouatta palliata | reverse complement strand
TCAACATGGTGAAACCCCGTCTCTACTAAAAATACAAAAAATTAGCTGGGCATGGTGGCACGTGCCTGTAGTCCCAGCTACTCGGGAGGCTGAGGCAGGAGAATTGCTTGAACCCAGGAGGCGGAGGTTGCGGTGAGCCGAGATCGCGCCATTGCACTCCAGCCTGGGTAACAAGAGCGAAACTCCGTCTCAAAAAAAATAAATAAATAAATAAATAAAAATAAAATTAATCCCAGAGTTTCAAAACATATTTTTGGCCAAGTGGGCAAATCTGAGGATGGATGGAGAGACAGCGAATGGCATTAGGCCTTGGTACAGATGAGGTCACCTGTGCTGACAGTGCTGCACTGGACAGGCAGTCTTTTCAGGCTATGTGTGCACGAGACTTGGATGTCTCATTCTAAGTGCCAAACGTACACAATTCTTTCACAAATCGTTTGGCAATATTTAATTGTCAAACAAAGGTGGAAGTTACACCAGGAATTCACTATGTGTTCTTTTTGAAATACCTCCCAAGTAAGAAATTATGAAGGAAAGAGCATGATGCAGCACACTGAGCATGACTGGGCCTAATTCCAACCCTTCCACCAAGAAGTCAGCAGAGCAGCAGAAATCCCATTCATTCTTCTTCCATGCTTTCCTGACTGGGAAAGTACTGCCCACCTCCCAGGTGACTGACAACCTGCTAGTCTTTGCATCACAAATCGATATGCTTTTGACATGACGCTTAAGACAATTCTACCAGTGGAAATGCTGTCTCTAGGCCAAGACACAGACCCAGAAGACAGTGGCACAAAATATAAAACCAACACAAACCCAGGCATGGCTGCTTCTAGACAGATCACTTTGTCACCTTCCCACAGTACGGTCCAGGTTTGTCAGCTAGAGAACAGTCCAAAAAACTCTGATAGAGGCAGGGTGGCTGATATTCAAGAGAATGATAGGAACTCCACAGTGTCAAACTTAATCATCTATGAGCAAACTTGATGTGACTGAGAACAGCAGACCTACCTACCTGAGCAAAACAGAAAAGCAAGGAAGGGTAGTGTAGCTGCTGAAAAAACCGACAGGGCAGTTCCTCAAAAATTAAACACAGGCCAGGCTCCGTGGCTCATGCCTATAATCCCAGCACTTTGAGTCCAAGGCAGGATCTCCTGAGCCCAGGAGTTTGATACTAGCCTGGGAAAACATGTTGAAACCCTGTCTATAAAAAATACAAAAATTAGCTGGGTACGATGGTGCATGCCTGTAGTCCCAGCTACTCAGGAGGATGAGGTGGGAGGATGGCTTAAGCAAGGGAAGCGGACGTTGCAGTGAGCTGAGATCGTGCCACCGCACTCCAGCCAGTCTGGGCGATACAGCCAGACCCTGTCTCAAAAAAAAAAAAAAAAAAAAAGTGGCTGGGCAAAGTTGCTCACACCTGTAATCCCAGCACTTTGGGAGGCCAAGGCAGGTGAATCACAAGGTCAGGAGTTTGAGACCAGCCTGGCCAACATTATGAAATCCCATCTCTACTAAAAATACAAAAAATCAGCCGGGTACGGTGGTACCCACCTGTAATCCCATCTACTCAGGAGGCTGCTGAGGCAGGAGAATCGCTTGAACCCGGGAGGCAGAGGTTGCAGTGAGCCAAGATTATGCCACTGCACTCCAGCCCCAGCAACAATGTGAGACTCTGTCTCAAAAAAACCAAAAAAACAAAAAAGGCAAAAACAAAGAAAAAATGTGAGGAAGGATACGGGGGTGAAACAACCCATGTACTGCCAACCACTAATAACTCCATGGGCCAGGACCATTTAGATACACGTCCCGTATTTTACACACATACACACACGCCCAAGTCTGAGCAACATTTTACACACACACACACACACACACACACACACACACACACACACACACAAATTCTGGGCAATACAGCAAGACCCCAACTCTATAAAAAAATTAAAAATGTAGCTGGGTGTGGTGGCATGTGCTGTGGTCCTAGCTCCTCAGGAGGCTGAAGTGGGACAGAGCAAGAGACTATCTCAAACATCATCAACCCAAAGTTGAAAACACAAAGAGAAAACCCTCTCCTCATCTGCAGGTTTACAGTAATGGCTGCTCCCACACAACTAGGTCTCACCTTGAGTGCCAGCTGGAACTCCAGAAGTTTGGTATAGCAGGCAGCTCGATTACTGTATAATTTGGCATCTTTTGGGTTCCTTTTGATGGCTTCTGTATAATGCTTCATGGCCTGGGGATAGTCCCCTGGGGAACAAAATCAAAGACAATCTTTCAAAAAGCCCCGATGTGTACCAGGCCCTATTTACCCCACAGTCACGCACAGGCAGCACCCAGCACCGCTCTCTCGCACCCGGCCCCGAGCTGCAGGCAGTACCTTTCTGAAAACACTCGTTGCCTTTGTTCTTCTCCTCCAAAGCCAGGTCGGGGTTTATGTAGGCCAGTCGTTCTTGCTCCTTCAGGATTTTCTCTGCCTACAAAAAATAATTCTTAGGATAGTAATTTAATGCTCATAAACATCTAAATATTAGACTTAAAAACCGAATTAGGATTTTAATTTTCAGAGTATTGCTGGCAAGACTTTAAAAGCAATGTAGTATTTATTACTAAGCTATACCATGAAAGAGAACGAATGGCACCGACACGACACTTGGTACAAAAATAAGGCCTGTATGAAAAGCATGCGTGCCTAGCCAGTCCCATTCATTTTCTCACCAATCTTTTTGCGAATAAACTCACCCCCTACATAATTTAAGACAACTGGCCTAATTCCCACCATTTTTGTTGTATAAAACAGTAAAAATGTTGTTACAAGAACTACTAACACTGTTAATGCATAGGCCCTCAATAGTAACACATTTAGGGCTGAACTCTTGGCCGATACAAAAACCCAGATCATCTCCTACATGCTGTCACTGTTAGATGACAGAGGAAGAAGCATACAAGATGACCAAAGCCACGACCTAAAAACGTCAGGTTCAGCCAGGCATAGTGGCTCACGCCTATAATTCCAGTGCTTTGGGAGGCTGAGGAGGGCAGATCACTTGAGCTCAGGAGTTCAAGACCAGCCTGGGCAACACAGTGAGACCCTTTCTCTACAAATAATAAAAAAATAAGCTGGGCAGAATGGCTCACACCTGTAATCCCAGCGCTTTGGGAGTCCAAGGTGGGCGGATCATGGGGTCAGAGACCAGCCTGGTCAACATGATGAAACCCCATCTCTACTAAAAATACAAAGAAAATCAGCTGGGCATGGTGGCACATGCCTATAATCCCAGCTACTCAGGAGGTTGAGGCAGTAGAATGGCTTGAACCCGGGAGGCGGAGGTTGCAGTGAGCCGAGATTGTGCCATTGTACTCCAACACGGGGGACAAGAGCAAGACTCCGTCTCAAAAAAAAAAAAAAAAGGTCAAGATCATTATTAAATAAATAAAACAGTAAGAAACAACAGCTCAATTATTAAGAAAACACCCCTATTCTTTCCCTACCCACCTGTTGGCATTTCTTGAGCACATCTGGGGTTCGGTGCTCTGCCAGAGACTTGTTATAGAAATGGATGGCATCCTTGTACTTTTCTTCTTTGAAGTAGGAGTTGCCAATTCGAGCATAAGCTCTGATAAAGAAAACAAGGACAGGTATTGCTTAGGACAAAGAGATAAGGTCAGCTCCTGCAGAGAAAACACACCTGCAACTAGAAAGGCCCGCATCACTGCCTTTCAACACCTTTTGTCTTGGTTCCGGTGACCTTCTTGCCAACCCTTTCTTAACACAGCAGATTCTATAGCCAGGAGCCCTCCTCCCCATGCAGGGAAACTCAAGTCTTGGACAGCAAACCCTCCGCGCTACTCAAGGTATTCTGGAAGGTCGAGCATACTTGGCAATCTGTCGATAGTCTTCTCGGTTTTCTCTCCCCACTTCAATGGCCTTCTCACAAAGCTCCCGACACTTATCGTAGTCGCCCTTTTCAAAGTATACCGCTGCCACGCAGGATGGTTAAGAAGGAACAGTCAGTCCTTGCTCTTTCCCTCAGAGACACCCAGCAACTCCCTTGCCCCTTGCTTCTAGGCCTCACCTGCTTGATTGGTAATGTAAGTCATGTTGGTGGGGTCCAGCTCCTTGGCTTTGTCGTAATGCTTCAAGGCTGTATCAAAGTCTTTCTTCTTGTAGGCATCGTTCCCCAGCTCTTTTTCTTTCAGTGCCTACATGAGGTTTAGAAGTGAGTGCTGAACTCAGGTGACAAAGACAGCAAGAATCTATGATCTGTCACAAGTTCTGAAATACAACTAATATATATTAGTACTCCTAATTCTAGCAAGTTCTCCTGAAGACCTCTTCATTAGCTATAGACAACACAGTCAAGTTATCAGCCATTAGAATGAAAACTAACTTCATCTTTGCTTGTTCTCAAGCTCCCCCTTTCCCACCTACTATCCTGGATCTTTGTCAGGAAGCAGAGGGCTTCTTCAGGGGAGAAAAAATCCCTTTGACTTGAAGCAACTGGTGAGGACGGTAGTTTTGGACCAGGCTTTATTCTGAGAGGTGGCAACAGATCTGGTTTTGGTTGTGTGGCTGCCTCAGGGTCTTAGCTGTCAGGGAACCACAGCAGAGGAGGTGGTGAGAGGATGGGGAGAAGGGGGTGAGTGGCATGAGTCTTCAGCAGAACTCACTACCACCCACACTGGAGGGCCTTTTTCCAGCTGAGACACCCTAAACAACCAACACTCACCCATTTCAAGGTGCTAAATTTAGCAACAATCTGCCATTCCAGTTTACAATGAGGAAAATGAAATTGTTGAGGCACATGCCTCCTGCTCCAAGAGTGCTGCTTAGCAGACACTCTCAACTACACACCACGTCCAGCCAGGAAGGAAAAGCCGAAGGACTGATGTGGACAACACTCTTCTGGATCATGGCAAGGACCTGAATTGCTCACAACTTTCCAGTCCTGCTCTGACCAACATTCATACTGGCAGCAACACAACCGCTGTGTTGCTCAGTCTTCACTATATGTTACTCCTAGAAAATCTCTTGTGAAGCTGATCTTTTTTTTTTTTTGAGACAGAGTCTTATTCTTTTGCCCAGGTTGGAGTGAAGCGATGCAATCTCAGCACACTGCAGCCTCCGCCTCCCGGGTTCAAGCGATTCTTCGGCCTCAGCCTCCCAAGAAGATGGGACTACAGGTGCACGCCACAACACTCAGCCAATGTTTGTATTTTCAGTAGAGACAGGATTTCCCCATGTCAGCCAGGCTGCTCTTGAACTCCAGATCTCAGGTGATCCACCCACCTCAGCTTCCCAAAGTGCTGAGATAATAAGTGTGAGCCACCGTGCCCAGCCTGAAGTTGATCTTTTAACATGCTCACCATTCTAATGAATGATAGCCATAGGCTTAGCACATACTAAAGCACTCAAAATAGTTATAGCTGGGCACACTGGGTCATGACTGTAATCCTAGCTGAAGAGCAGAAGAGCTGTGTTTCCCAGGAGTTCAAGACCAACCTGGGAAAGGCAGTGAGACCTCTAAAAAAAAAAATAATAATAATCATGGCCATTCAAGGTCAACAGATGTTCCCATTTGACAAAGATTTCTAGTTGTTCATAAATGTATGACAGTGAGGAGGGAAACAACGAGACCTGCTTCTTATTCTCTGGAAGATCTTCTTCCATTGGTTCTGGCTTGGTCTCCTTTTTGGGAGGGGGTGGCGGTGGAGGTGTTGCAGCCTCTTCCTCCTCATCCATACTGCCCAGGTCGACCCCAAGGAGGACACTGAGAGTGGTCATGATCCGGGGATCTTGTAGTTTCCTAGTATTGATTAAAAAAAAGAAAGAAATGTTGCAATTACTCCTCCCCACAATCAATCTTTAACTCCTACTTACTACCAAAGTCAGATCTAGATTTTGTACCACTCATGAGCTACAACTAGGGAATACTCAAACCTTCAAAACACCATCCAACTAAAATAAAGTCAAAAAAATAAAAAACAAATAAAATGAAGTCACAGATGGCCGGGCACAGTGGCTTACACCTGGAATCCCAGCACTTTGGGAGCCCCAGGCAGGCGGACCACTTGAGGTCAGAAGTTCGAGATCAGCCTGGCCAACAAGGTAAAACCCCATCTCTACTAAAAATACAAAAATTAGCCGGGTGTGGTGCTGTGTACCTGTAATCCCAGCTACTAGGGAGGCTGAGGCAGGAGAATCGCTTGAACCCAGGAGGTGGAGGTTGCAGTGAACTGAGATCATGCCACTGCACTCCAGCCTGGGTGACAGAGTGAGACTCCATCTCGAAAAAAATAAAACAAAATAAAATGAAGTAACAGAGGTCAAGTTTATTCCTGGAGGCTGGCAGATACCGAGGAATGAGTTGTTACAGGTATACTTCCCTAGCTGATCTCATGGGCCAGAGGATTGAGACAGAGACGGATACCAGTTACAAGACTTAGATACGGCTTTACACATGAACTTCAACCCTGTTTCCACTCCCATATACCAACATAGACAGTAGGGCCTAAACAGATGGAAAGGATGGGGCTGATGCTAGATCAGAGTTCTAGGAGACCAGGCAAGAGGTGTATATGGACTATAAGGAACATTCTAGATTACTGTGATTTGTGCTCCACCGACCCTTTCTATAATTACGAA
This sequence comes from Alouatta palliata, assembly GCA_004027835.1. NCBI lineage: Eukaryota > Metazoa > Chordata > Mammalia > Primates > Atelidae > Alouatta > Alouatta palliata. The sequence continues at coordinate 186,036 of PVKV010001747.1, read as the reverse complement.
TAAACCATCACCCCCTACTGCTCTGCAGAGAATAAGCAAAGGCAGGAACTCTGTCATCCTCTGCTGTGAGGTTACAGGAAGACAGCATAACACTCCCCCCACTGCCAGAACCTCAATGAGCTCATCCACTTACGTGCCCAGATCGGAAGGCTTGTTTCGCAGCTGCTCTACCAGCTCCCGGTAGGTGGGATCACTGAGCAGTGTCCTTGTCCTGGGATCACTCTCCAACTTCTGATACAGATTGGGCATGTTGAAAGGGTTCATGAATTTTCTCTCTGTCCAAGTAAAGGAAAGCACATCACTATGAAATATGTTCACTAGAATTACTGCATCCCATACCCCTACCAGACTGACATTTTGCGGGGGGATGGGGGGGCCTCAAAATTAATTCCATTAAGAAAACAATAAGAAAGAAAATGGTATGTGGTACCTACCTGCCAACCTGGCCTCCATATTCTGTAAACCCTCTTTTAGCTGAGGGTTATTTGCCTCGTGTTTTAAACCCTCCTCGTAGGTTCGCTTGGCTTCTTCAAACCGGTTTAAGAACTCGAGAGCTGCTGCTTTTCGTGAATAGCCCTTAAACCAGCAAAGAAAGACACAAAATAAAGAACACTCAGAGGTAAATCCAGAAGACGAACTCAGAAAAGAACAATCCTAGATTTTATGGAAAAAAAAAATTCACATGAAGGCCAAAGAGAAAAAAGGAGAGAGCAGGCTAAGAGGCCAAGGCTGCTACTTTAAGAATCCATTCAGACTGGGTGTAGTGGCTCACGTCTGTAATCCAAGCACTTTGGAGGCCAAGGTGGGCGGACCACCTGAGGGCGGGAGTTCAAGACCTGCCTGACCAACATGGTGAAACCACGTCTTTGGGGGGAAAAAAAAAAAAAAAAAAGGAATCCATCCAAATAGCAGAGGCACATCTGCCCCACCCCGTTCACCTCATCAACTGTAGTCAGTTTCTTTGGCAGCATTTTTTCCATTTAGGTATTTTTTTTATTCTTGGTAGAGACAGGGACTCCTCATGTTGCCCAGGCTGGACCCAAACCCTTGGGCTCAAGTAATCAAGTAACGCCTCAACCTCCCAACGTGTTGGGATTATAGGCAGGACCCACTGCATCTTTTTTTTGAGACAGGGTCTTGCTCTGTCACCCAGGCTGGAGTGCAGTGGCACGATCTCAGCGCACTGCTGAGCTGAATCTCCCGGGCTCAGGTGATCCGCCTGCCTTAGCCTCCTGAGTAGATGGGACTACAGGCGCATGCCACCATGCCTGGCTCAGTTTTTTTTGCATTTTTAGTACAGACAGGGTTTCACCATGTTGGTCAGGCTGGTCTCAAACTCCTGACCTCAAGTGATCCGCCCACCTTGGCCTCCCAAAGTGTTGGGATTACAGGGGTGTGACACCGTGCCCAGCCCAGGCCTCTTCCTTCTTAGCACCAAAAATAAAGCCTGTATTACAACTAATGGGTATCTTAGCTTTGATGAAAAATACCATTTCTGAGGAGGATACACAAACAGGGAGGTGGGTAGGTAACTATCAATCTATCAAGACAGGTCAGCCTCAGGCCACCAAAGGGCATTTCTGTAAAGGTATGAAGGGCCCTTCCCCCTCCGCCGCCCACAGCTGACCTTGCCCCAGTCAGGCTTTAGGTCGACGGTCTTGCAGCCATCCTCGTAAGCCTTCTGGTAGTCTCCTTTCTTGGCATAGGCGGCAGAACGGTTGCTGTAGAGCAGGTGGTTGTGGGGATCCAGCTTAATGGCTTCGGAGTAGCAGTGTAAGGCATCATCAATGTTGCCTGCACTCAGGGCCTTGTTGCCCTTCTCTTTCAGCTCATTGACCTGAGGGAAAAAGAGCACACAGCTTCTCTATGACGTGCCCATTTCAGCCCAAGCTTTTAAGATGACACTCATTCTTTTATGTAGTTACCAACAAATAAATAGATTACCTTATAGATCAGAAGAGAGGAAACAGGTTCATTTTTATTTAATTTCCCACACCTTCCCAGCCAACAAAGAAAAAAATAAGCAGAGACAAAGAGCCCAGGCTGTGTACCACGCTGGCCCCACCTGACCAACGAAGGCTCTGCCACTCTTCCAGTCTCTGCACGGAGCTCAGGAAGCCACTCCAGAACAGACCCACACGCTCCTTTCATGGAAGAGTAAATTCATTTGTCACAGATTTCCAAAGCATCCAAAAGACAAACGGAGCACAGGCCTAGTCGCCCTTCACAGGAAGAAGGTGGATGGAGTGGCACTGATACATACTCCAGTGACCCAAAGGCTGTGGGATGGCAGGGAGGCTTCTCTTTCTCAGGAGCGGCAAGATGCTCGCCTATGGCGTGGTTACCACGTCCTCTCATCAGAGAAGAACCAGTCTCCATGTCCTGGTGTGGCAACATGTCACCACATGATAGATAAATGTTTATTAACGGGGTAAGAGTCAAGCTAGCCCCCAAATTGATTCTTGCCATGCTTAAATATTACATTACAAAGGGTATAGAGGATAAAGAAATACTGTTGTGATTGAAACCTCTCCTTCTCAAACATTTAGAATGCAACAAAAAGTGATACAGCAGGGTTTTTTTTTTTTTGTTTTTTGAGATGGAGTCTTGTTCTGTCGCCAGGCTGGAGTGCTGTGTCTCACTGCAACCTCCACCTCCCAGGTTCAAGAAATTCTCCTGCCTCAGGCTTCTGAGTAGATGGGACTACAGGCACACGCTACCATGCCCAGCTAATTTTTAAAATTTTAGTAGAGACAGGGTTTCACCATATTGGTCAGGCTCGTCTCGAACTCCTGACCACAGGTGACTCACCTGCCTCAGCCTCCCAAAGTGCTGGGATTACAGGCGTGAGCCACCGCACCTGGTGGGATACAGCAGTTTTAAAAAGAGAGGCAGGCCTTGGCCCTGTCAGAACAGGGTCCTCACTAAAGGGCTTCTCCTTACTGAGCTGCCCCACAAAAGCCTACCTGAGGGCAGGGACCCCTCAAGAAGCTCTACTCATTCATTCATTTATTTTGAGACATAGTCTTGCTCTGTCTCCCAGGCTGGAATGCAGTGGCATGATCTCAACTCACTGCAACCTCTGCCTCCTGGGTTCAAGCGATTCTCCTGCCTCAGTCTCCTGAGTAGCTGGGAATACAGGCACCCACCACCACACCCTGCTACCTTTTGTATTTTTAGTAAAGATGGGGTTTCACCATGTTGGCCAGGCTGGTCTTAAACTCCTAACCTCATGTTCTGCCCACCTCGGCCTCCCAAAGTGCTGGCATTACAGGCATAAGCCAGAGACCCCGGCTGTATTTGTTTTAAGACAGCATCTCACTCTGTTACCCAGCCTAGACTGCAGCAGCATGATCACAGCTGACTGTAACCTTGAGCTCCTGGGCTCAAGCAATCCTCCTGACTCAGCCTTTTAAGTAGCTGGAACTACAGATGTGTGTCACCAGGCCTGGCTAAATTTTGTGTGTGTGTGGGGGGGTAGGGATGGCGTCTCGCCATATTGTCCAGGCTTGTCTCAAACTCTTGGCCTAAAGTAACCTCCTGCCTCAGCCTCCCAAAGGTGAACCACTATACCAGGCCAAAGGATCCCTTTAAGAGGTAAACATTCTGTGAGATAGAGCTATGTCACCAAAGTTACTAACTCATTGTATGTATTATCCACCTATCACTCAGTACATTGACGCAAGAAATAATTTTGTTAAGAGAAACGATTTTAGGCTGTATCTCGGCACTTTGGGAGGCCGAGGTGGGTGGATCACCTGAGGTCAGGAGTTTGAGACCAGTCTGGGCAGCATGGTGAAACCCCACCTCTACTAAAAATATAAAAATTAGCCGAATGTGGTGGTGCATGCCTGTAGACCTAAATACTTGCAAAGCTGAGGCAGGAGAACTGCTTGAACCTGGGAGGCGGAGGTAGCTATAAGCCAAGATCATGCCACTGCATTCTTGCCTGGGGGAAAAGAGTAACACTCTGTCTCAAAATAAAAAAGAAATGATTTTGGAACCCTGAAATAGAGAGATCAAAAACTTCCATCAATGAGGGACCTTAGAGAGGGAAGGGCAGAAGGAACCTGCCAAATTAAGCAAACAAGGGATAAAAAATCCTAGAGCCCAAGATGAAGGCCAGAAGACAAGGAGTTAACAAAATTCAAGTGGTGTCAAGAGGCAGCTGGTGAAGTTCCTGCCTATTCTTTAGAAAAGCATTTTTCAAACAGAGTACTGATCGGCAGTGGGTCAGGAAATCAATTTCGTAGGTCATGACCAGCATTTTAAAAGACCAAGTGGGACAAAAAATACCAGCACACGGTGCACGTAACAGTAAATACTATTTTGCTGAATGTGTTATACAGCCGCATGCCTGTGCTGGGTTAAATGTAAGAAGCATATCATTGTGGGATTTACCTGAAAGGCCCCTACTAAAAAAAATGCAAGCTTGAACATTCAACATCTCTCCAACTTGAGTTTTTTTTTTTTTTTTTTTTTTTTTTTTTGAGACAGAGTCTCGCTCTATCACCCAGGCTGGAGTACAGTGGCACAATCTCAGCTCACTCCAACCTCTGCCTGCCAGGTTCAAGCAATTCTTCTGCCTCAGCCCCCCAAGCAGCTGAGACTACAGGCGTGTACCACCATGCCAGGCTAATTCTTTTTTTTTTTTTTTTTTTTTTTTTAATATTTTTAGTACAGATGGGGTTTCACCATGCTGGCCAGGTTGATCTGGAACTCCTGAGCTCGAGATCTGCTCACCTCAGCCTCCCAAAGTGCTGGGATTACAGGTGTGAGCCATTGGGCTGGCCCAACTTGAGTATTTTCTAAACTGAAATACAAACTTGACAGTTGAAAATGAAAACAAAAGGTAGAGAAGCTGCATGTTTATTTTCAGGAATGGTTTCAAGACAGTGGGCCCAAACACACCTAGGTTAAATGGCAGGTCATCTGTACAGAAACCACATCAGTTTGCAGTCCTGAGTTCAGGGAAATATTCATTCACTATCTATCTACCTGTACATACACTTCCATAATGGGTGGAGTGATTTAAAAACAAACATTTTAAGTCCAGGCAAGGTGGCTCACACCTGTAACGCTAGTGCTAACGCTGTGGGAGGCCAAGGCTGGAGGATTGCCTGAGCCCAGAAATTCAAGAGCAGCCTGCGAAACATAGCAAAACCCCCACCTCTACAAAAAATTTAGAAATTAGACAGCTGTGGTGGTGGTGTGCCCAGCTACTCAGGAGGCTGAGGGAGGAGGATCACTTGAGGCCAACAATTTAAGGTTGCAGTGAGCTATATGATCCTGCCAGCGCACTTCAGTCTGGGCCACAGAACCACATCCTGTCGCTAAAAAATAAATTAAAATTTGGTAACATTAGAAAGAATCCTTTCTTTTTTTTTTTTGAGACTGAGTCTCTCTCTGTTGCCAGGCTGGAGTACAGTGGCATCTCGGCCCACTGCAACCTCCGACTCCCTGGTTCGAGCAATTACAGGCGTGCTGGGATCACAGGCGTGCGCCACCACGCCCAGCTAATTTTTTCTTGGTATTTTTAGTAGAGACAGGGTTTCACCATGTTGGCCAGGATGGTCTCGATCTCCTGACCTCGTGATCCACCCGCCTCAACCTCCCAAAGTGCTGGGTTTGCAGGCGTGAGCCACCGCGCCTGGCCTTTTTTAGTTTTATTTTTTGAGATGAGGTCTGGCTCACCCAGGCTGGAGTGCAGTGGCTCACTGCAACCTCCATCTCCGGGGTTCAGGCGATTCTCCTGCCTCCCTAGTAGACGGAATTACAGGCACACTACACCATGCCCCACTAATTTTTGTATTTTTAGTAGAGATGGGGTTTCACCATGTTTGCCAGGCTGGTCTCGAACTCCTGACCTCAGGTGATCTGTTGGGCTCAGCCTCCCAAAGTGCTGGGATTACAGGCGTGATCCACCGCGCCCAGCTGAGATACTTTCTTAAAAGAGCAATGTCTTATTCCAGAAATCTTTTCCTCCCCTATACTACAGCCCATTTAACCCTAGACACAACTTTACTATTACATGGGCAACAAAAAGTTTATTAACTTCATTTTTAGTCTTTTTTTTTAACAAAGCAAGGAAGCTCGAGTTTTGCCCAAAGAACCAACTGCTACAGGAGACCGAAAGGCTCAGCTCTGTCTCACACCAAAAAAAGTGAGCTGTTTTGTCCTTTTTCTTCCGATGAATCATTACAGCTCAATGACAGCTTCCAATGGAACAAAACCTCTAGGCCTTTCACAACCACAAGCTACTGAGGACATCACTGAAAGCAAGCAGCAGCCGCTTCAAACTCGGCCCCCCAAATGCTCAATGGAGGCCCGTAACATCCAGCTGCTTATCTCTGTAGCGTAAATTGTATACAACCACGAATTCCTCCCAGCGTAGTCAAAAACCCACCTTTCGGAAGTGTCAGTCCTCGGTCACTCGACAATCACACACAAGCATACAAGAAGAGAGGGAGGGGCCGCAATACATTTGTAAAACACTGGCAGAGATGGAATTCGTTCCAAGGACTCCTGCGGCACCGTCCCCTTCCCCGCATCAGGCAGTCAGCCCGCGGCTCCTCAAACAACCGTTCTCCCACCCCGACCTTCTCAGATGCATAAGAGTAGGATTTGCCCCAACTGGGTCCCAGACTGCTACGACCCTCGGCGACTCCCAGTGTAGTCCCGTCCCCGCTCCCTGGATCCGTCCAAGTTCCTCGTGGCCAGTCCGAGCGGCTTCTCCGTCGGCCGTCTGAGATCTCCCGAAGGGCGACCTCGCGGGTGCGGACCCCGGTCCCTCGCCCACGTCCACCCCGCCCCGTGCGGCCCACACCTTCCCCTGCTCGGCTTCCAGGCGCCCCTCGGGACGCCGTTAGGGCCCCGCGGCGGCCCCTCTTCCCGCCGCCGGCCGGACTCACGAGCTGTGGCCTCCTTCCGGCCCTCGTCGCCCAATCAAGAGGTTATGGGCGATCCCCGCGGCCGGGCCGCGCTATAGACCCCGCTCCCGCCCGCCGGCCGCGGCCCTCACACCTTCGCCTCCCCGCCGCCGCTCCGTCCGGCCCCAGCACCCCTCTCCGGTCGCCTCGATCCGTCACCCGCCCCGCCCCCCTACCGCGGCCTGTCCTCCGCCGGTCCCCGAGCGGTCTCGGGGCCTTAGCCCGCCCCTCCCCCTTCACCTGCTCCATAGCGCAGCGCAGCCCGGAACCCCGTTGAATCGAATCCGTCCGCTCCGCGTTACCAACCGCACGCGCCGCCTTCTGGAACCTACTAGAAGCTGCCGGGACCCCGGCTCCCGCCCCTTCCTCGCCAGCTCACTGGTCGAGTTCTTCTAGGGGGCTCTCTGTGCTGCTTTACTATTGGCTTGAGGTTCAGCCCATCATCTCTTCTTCCCTTTCATTGGACAGCGGGGAGTAATTCCCTCTACCCTACCTACCCCGCGCCTCAGGATTGGTCGCTCCTCTATAAACCCCACCCTTCTCAGGCTCCACGAGTGGAGGGAGGAGCGGACTTCTGCGACAAGGATTGGCTTTTTGCTCTGCCAATCGTGGCCGCGCTGGCCGCGCCCATTGGTCCTGTTCCTTCTGGAAATTTCCACCTCTCTCATTGGGCTGCCGGACTCCATGTAGGAACCGCCTTTAGAATGAGAGAAATTCCAATTGGGTAGAGGGTTGCCAACCCTTTGCGCTGATTGGTTTAAATTGCTGTCCTTCAAAAGGCCGGGTTTAGCCCCGCGGGTAGAGGATGGCCGTCTCGGCCGCAGGTAGGCTCCACTGTGGCTCCGGCGGCTGTGGGGTCTCCGAGTGCCTTTCCTCTCGCTCCCGGGGGCCGCGAGTCCCAAGCGGTCCCCGGGATCGCCAGCGGCACAGGATCCCAGCTCTTCGCCCGCGTATCGGGATGGGGTCCCTGCCGGTGGGCGCTGCTTGGCCCTCGACTGCCAGCTGCCCGTGCTGTCCAGCGCTTTGGCTTCGGACCCGGCCCTCCTGCATCCTAGCCGTTAGGTTCTGAATGTTCTAAAAATGCCGCGAGGGCGCCGGGGGCTTGGGCTGGACAGGCCGGGGATCTCACCGCTGCCGGCCCGGCTGTCCCGCTGGGCGTCATCAGTGGAATCGCATACCCTCTCTGAGCCCGCGCGCGGGTCGTTTCGTCCAGTAGGGCAGAGGGGAATTCATGCGGTGTTTAGCACGCGGGAAGCACTTAACGAAAGGGAGCTGTCCCCCAGCCCTCATAAGTACGATGTAAACGAGTGAAGGAGACGAAGAGGGCTGAATCAGGTCGTTGACGGCCTGTCGGCGGGCGAGTTATGGCCTGGTAGGGCCTTAAATCCGAGCCCCAGAAGTCAGAGGCGGGCAGGCACCTCAAAGTGTGGCAGAGAGACACCTTCGGAGTGAAAACGCTGCTATTGCTTCTCGGGTCCGCTGTGGTTCCTAGAACAAAAGAGCCCCATGACTTGGGTCTGGTGATGGTCTTGGGCTTTGCAGTGTCCTCGTCCTTCCCCCTCTCTAGGTAGTGCTATCTTCCGAGGGTTTAAAGTGTGTCCTCTCTGCCAGTAGCTTGTTTCCACAGCCTCATCTTTCATCCCACTTGTCCCACCCATTTTGGATTCTGCAACCAAGTTGCAGCAGATGCACAAACCTGGTAATCCCTTGCTTGACAGTCTTGGAGGCGTTAGGATGGAATTCAGGGCCTGTGTTATCTAACCGCCTGCCTCTTCTTCCCTTCCCTTTCCGTCCGGTCCCGTGCCCATCTCCTTCCTTCCTCCCTCGATCACAGCTCACTGCAGCCTCGACCTCCTGAGCTCAAGCCATCCTCCCACCTCAGCCTCCCAAGTAGCTGGGGTAACAGGCAGGAGCCACCACGACCGGCTGATTTTTGTATTTTTTTTTTGTATAGACAGATTTCGCTGTGTTGTCCAGGCTGGTCTTAAACTTTCGCTCTGTCACCCAGGCTGGAGTGCAGTGGCGCGATCTTGGCTTACTGCAACCTCCGACTTGCAGGTTCAAGCAATTACCCTGCCTCAGCCTCCCAAGTAGCTGGGATTACAGGCGTGCACTACCATGCCTGGCTAAATTTTATATTTTTAGTAGAGACGGGTTTTACCATGCTGGCCATGCTGGTCTCAGACTCCTGACCTCAAGTAATCTGCCCACCTCGGCCTCCCAAAGTGCTGGGATTACAGCCGTGAGCCACCTTGCCCAGCGGTGTTGCATTTTCAATAGTGGGGCATGGTGAGAAAAGACTTGAAGATAGCAAGGAAGTGAGATCCACGGAAATGTAGGAGAGAAGCTTACCGGCCCATGGAACAGCCACTGCAAAGGCCCTAGGATGGGAGCTGCCCTGGAGCGGCCAGGATGGCAGGAGGCACAGCTGCCGAGAAGCAGCAGGGGCCAGGTCCTACAAGGTTAGAGGCCATTGCCACTTCCAGACACGCTGGGAAGGTTTTGAGCAGAGAAGTGACATGATCTTAGTTTTCTCAGGATCCCTCTGGCTGCTGTGTGGAGGAAGAGGGGAGGGTGAGAGGAGGGATACCTCTTAGGAGGCTGTTGCAGTTATTCCAGGGAGCTGGGATGGTGGTGTGGGCCAGGGTGGGAGCAGAGGAGGAGACAGGAGTTGGGTTCTGGATGCATTTTGGAGGGAGCATGAAGGGAAGTGGGGTCAGGGGTTCCCCCCAGTCCTCGGCCTCCTCTCTTATTCATCAACATCCGTCTGTCAAGGACACCTTTCATTTCTTGGCACTGTCCCCACGCCACACACTGCTGCCCACCTGACCAGCAGTTTCCTTTCCAGGCATCCATCTCCCCAGCAGCCTCTCCGAGTGGCCAGGTCCCATTTCCCACACAGCTTTCTTAGAATCTTGCAATGTGTGTCGCACTGCTGTGGGTGTAAGGCTCTAGCAGTGACCAGGGCAGCGCCAGATGAAGCTTTTCTACTGAAACAGATGACACCTAAACTGTCAGCTGTGTGACTTCAAGCAACTGGCACAACCTCTGTATTTCCACTGCCTCCATCTTAAAATGGGGATTAAAAAGCGTTGACATCATAGTAGTTGCGAGGATTAAGTGATTTAATATTCGTGAAGCACCTAGAACCTGTCAAGAACAGTGCCTGGGGATCGCCTGAGGTCAGGGGTTCGAGACCAGCCTGGCCAACATGGAGAAACCCTGTCTCTGCTAAAAATACAAAAATTAGGTGTGGTGGTGGATGCCTGTAGTCCCAGCTACTGAGGGACTGAGGCAGGAGAATCGCTTGTACCCAAAGGCAGAGGTTGCAGTGAGCCAAGATCACACCACTGCACTCCAGCCTAGGCGACAGAGAAAGACTTCATCTCCCCTGCCCCTCCCCCCGCCAAAAAAAGAACAGTGCCTGGCTGTGGAATAAGCACTGTGTGGATTTATTAAATCAAAATCACTGCACAAATGATAATTCTCAAGAGTGAGTGCTACAGAGAGCACAAAGGACAAGGCACAGAGATGACCTGGGAGGCAGCGAAGGAAGGCGTTCCCAGAGGTGAGTGGTTACGGAAGGTGGCCACAGATGGGACGAGGCGAAGCCTGGGGGCACAGGGTGCCACACAGGGCAACAGAAGAGGCAAAGATCCTGAGGCCAGGGCAAATGCAGAATTTTCTCTTTATCTTTTTTTTTTTTGGCTGGGGGACAGAGTCTCTCTCTGTTGCCCAGGCTGGAGTACAGTGGTGCTATCTCGGCTCACTGCAACCTCTGCCTCCTGGGTTCAAGGGATTCTTCTGCCTCAGCCTGCCAAGTAGCTGGGATTATAGGCGCCCACCACTATGCCCGGCTAATTTTTTTTTGTGTGTATTTTTAATAGAGACGGGATTTCACCATGTTGGCTAGGCTGGTCTCAAAACTCCTGACGTCTAGTGATCCACCTGCCTTGGCCTCCCAAAGTGCTGGGATTACACAGGGGTGAGCCACCACGCCTGGCCCTGGCCCAGAATTTTCAAGAAATCTAAGGAAGGCTTTTCTGTTCTCTAACTGTCCTTGTCTGTAAGGTGGGAACAAGGGGAAGGTGGGGAGAATGAAGTGCCTTTGACTTCCCAAGGTTAGTGTGCAGATTGAGCAATATAATCCTCCTGGGTTGGACTTGAGTCTTGTCAGACCTGAAGCTTATGAACATTGGAGAGCTTGCTTTGAGAAAAGAAACACACAAAAAATGAGGTGTGGGGCTTTAGAAGGAGCACGAATGAGGTCCCCGATGTTTAAGATGCTTTAATGTTACGGTAAAGCCACCTCTGAACAGAAGTGTTAGCTCTTTTTTATTTTATTTTTAATAAAGATGGGGTTTCACGATGGCCAGGCTGGTCTTGAACTCCTGACCTCAGGTGATCCACCCACCTTGGCCTCCCAAAGTGCTAGGATTACGGGCGTGAGCCACTGCACCCATCCTTTTTTCTTTTTTAAATAAGTGTTAACTCTTACAACTTCCACCAACTCAGTCTTCTCCAAGCCTCTTGGTGAACTCGGAGGAGGTCAGGGAGGCAGCCACTGTGGCCAGCCAGGGCCCTCGTCCTGGGTCCCTGGAACACAGGAGCACCAGCCACAGCTGCGTCCCGGCCTGGGCATCATGTGACGTCCCAGAGTGATTCATGCTGCTATTTCAGTGCTGCTGCAGTCAAGGGTAGGCAGAGACATGGTGAGGCTGTATCTGGAGTCAACGTGAAGGCCGGAGTTCTTGCAGCAGTGGCACTGAAGGGACAGTGAGGGTGACTGAGTCGCCAGCAGAGCAAATTCCCAACTTTAAAATTCTCTGTGAGACAAACTAACAGAGCTGGATCTCAGCACAGATGGGAGTAGGGGTTGGGGAGGAATTGCAGCTCAGAATTTGAGATCTGAAAACCCGGAATTTTTGTTTGAAACTCCTAAGAAATCTCTTAATTTCCTACGTAACTGAGTAATCGTAACTTGTAGTTCTTCTGCTAAGATAGAATTGGCATCCTCATTAGTGGGGAAAATAAAGTACTATAGAGTTCTGTCCAATTCCGAGGACTTATGTAGAGCCAGGCACTGTGCCAGATGATTCAAGGAATAAAATGATGATTATTATCTAATAATTATTAATCAGAGAACCCTGGAGCCCAGTCCTGGGCCTTGCTATCCACACCTCCCTCCATGGGAGATCCATCCTGCCTCGTGGCTATAACTGCCATCTCAGATGACTCCCATAATTCTATCCTTAGCACAGATCTCAACCCCCAGTCCCAGACTTATCTATTCAGCTGCCATCTTGACATTGTTTGGATGGCGGACGGACTTCCCAGGGTGCTCAAATTGGAATTCCCAATATCCCTCCCAACCCCGTCCACCCTTGGCTTCCTCTTGCCAAGGGCATCATTATTCTTCCAGCGCCTCAGGCCGAAAACTGTGGAAGCATTTTTTTTTGTTTGTTTGAGATGAAGTGTTAGTCTGTTGCCAGGCTGGAGTGCAGTGGCACCATCTCGGCTCAGATGCAACCTCTGCCTCCTGGGTTCAAGCGATTCTCCTGCCTCAGTCTCCCACATAGCTGGGACTGCAGGCGTGTACCACCACGCCCAGTGAATTTCTGTATTTTTAGTAGAGATGGGGTTTCACCATGCTGGCCAGGCTGGTCTCTATCTCCTGACCTTGCGATCCACCCGCCTTGGCCTCCCAAAGTGCTGGGATTACAGTCGTGAGCCACTGCACCTGCCTGGCCTTTTTTTTTTTTTTTTTTTTTGAGACAGAGTCTCGCTCTGTTGCCCAGGCTGGAGTGCAGTGGCGCAATCTCAGCTCACTGCAACCTCTACCTCCCGGCTTCAAGTAATTCTCTGCCTCAGCCTCCTAAGTAGCTGGGATTATAGGTGAGTGACACCACGCCCAGCTAATTTTTTTATTTTTAGTAGAGATAGGGTTTCACCATCTTGGCAGGTCGGTCCTCAACTCCTGACCTTGTGATCCACCCACCTTGGCCTCTCAAAGTGCTGGGATTATAGGCATGAACCACCACGCCTGGCCGGAGGCATTCTTGACTCATCTCTTTCACAGCCCACATCCCGGCCATCAGCTAATTCCGTCAGCTGGATGCAGACCCCCAGCACCCCCTCAAGGTGTAGGGGGGAAGGAGTGTTGCTCCCTGGGCTAGTAGATGGCCAGAGTCAGGGGTGAAAATGTTCTAAGACACCCTATAAGTGGCCCCCCCCAGGCTGGGCACCCAGCGTATCCCTGGCAAAGCGGGGGTTGGGTTGGGGGCAGGAGGAGAGACTCCGTATTTCGGGGGACTGCGGAGGTGAGGACAACTCTGCAGCAGCCATGGCACGAAGCAGATCAGAGCCCTTCCCAAGGGTTACGGGCCCCGTGCACTGGGAAGGGAATGGTTTCCTCACTGCTCTGGAGGCTTAGAGTCAGAACGAGGTGATCCCAAGGCAATAGTTTTCTGGCTTTCTGCTTTTTTGAGACAGAGTCGCGCTCTGTTGTCCAGGCTGGAGCGAAATGGCGCAATCTTGGCTCACTGCAACCTCTGCCTCCCAGGTTCAAGCAATTCTTCTGCCTCAGCCTCCCCTGTAGCTGGGATTACAGGTATGCACCACCACACCCAGCTAAGTTTTGTATTTTTACTAGAGATGGGTTATTGCCATATTGGTCAGGCTGGTCTCAAACTCCTGACCTCAGATGATCCATTTGCTGCAGCCTCCCAAAGTGCTGGGATTATAGGCGTGAGCCACGGCGCCCAGCTGAGGCAATGGTTTTCAGCCAGGGTGTCCCCAGCTGTCGTCTGACAATGTCTGGAGACATTTTAGGTTATCGTAACTGAGTGTGTGTGAGTGTGTGTGCGTGTGCATGTGCTGTAGTGGCCAGGGATGCTGCTGGACACCCTACAAGGCACAGAATAGCCATCACAATCATTCGGCTCCAAATGTCGATACAGCTAAGGGAAAGAAATATTAATAGAAAACACAGAAGTTCTCGCATGCCTGAGCTTGAGGCTCGAGGGTCTAACCTGCTAGCAGATTGAAACCGACCACAGCACATAACATGACACCCAATGGCAACAGAAAGATGTCAAGGGTCACTGTGGGAGATGAAAGATACCACATACTCATTGACACCCTTCTCTCATTATAAGGTGGGAGGTCTGTGTTCCCTCCCCTTGAATTCCACGGACTTGGGATTACTCTGACCAATGGAATACAATAGAAATAACATCTTGCAGGTTCCAAGCCTTATAAAACTGGCAGCTTCCACTTCCTGTTTCTTGGGGCACACACTCTGGGAGCCCTTGCTGCCACTGAAGAAGTCTGAGTGCCCTGAGGCCACCATGGTGTGGGGAAGCCCAAGCTAGCCTTGTGGCAAGCCTTCTGCAACACAGCGTGGGCTCCAGGTACGTGAAGGCAGCTGTCTTGAGCCCTCTAGCCCAGCCCAGTCTCCGGTGAATCTCACTGAGTGACCCTAGTGGAGGACACACGGAGCAGAAGAATCACCTAGCAGAGACTGACCCACAAAATCTTGAGATAGAATTAAACAGCTGTTGTTCCCAGCCAGAAAAGCAAGCTTGCTTAAGGTCAGTAGGTACCAGAACAGTCACCCTCAGGGGCTTTTTCCTGTACTTTCCCCCCTCCACGTATGGCAGAAATTCTCGGGGATTCTCGTGAGCCAGCATCATGCTAGTGATTGTTCCACCCGCTCCCCTCCAGCCACCCCAGCCCGCTGATCCGAACACTCTCTGATATGACTCCCATGTGTCGACTTCTTACCACGAGGAAGAAGTTGCCTTTGCTGCCATGTGCTGGCCCCAGTGCAGAGCCCAGGGCATTGTCAGTGCTTAGTGTTTGTCTGTTTTTTTTGTCTGAGGCAGAGTGTCGCTCTGTCGCCCAGGCTGGAGTGCAGTTTCGTGATCTCGGCTCACTGTAACCTCTGCCTCCTGGGTTCAAGCGATTCCCCAGCCTCAGCCTCCTGAGTAGCTAGGACTACAGGCACGTACCTCCACACCCAGCTAATTTTTTATATTTTTAGTAGAGATGGGTTTCACCGTGTTAGCCAGGATGGTCTCAATCTCCTGACCTCATGATCTGCCCACCTTGTTCTCCCAAATTGCTGGGATTAGAGGCATGAGCCACCGCGCCCCGCCCAGTGCTTTGTGTTTGTGGAATGAGCCAATGGAACTAGTCACCCTCCGCTGCCCTGGGAGTCCCCTCAGACCTTCCCTCTGGACTTCCTCACTCCCTATCCTGCTTATTCTTTTCTGAGCCAAATAGTTGTAGCCCCTCAGATCCAAATGGCCCAACCCCATTGTCTCCTTTCCCGCATCTTTGTTGAGAAATTCCAAGTGGTGGAGAGTGTGCATGTGTGCGCATGGGTGGGATACGTGCCTCTCCTACACCACCAGTGGGAAGGTACACTTAGCAACAGCTACTGAGAACACAGAAGTGATTCCGCTCTTAGGAATGTTTCCCACAGGTGACCCCACCCTGGTGGCACAGGACATCTAACACAGCACTGTCTGGGTCAGCAAACGGGATGGAAACCACCTGACTCCAACCATGGAGGACACTGGAAAACACCATGCTGCCTCCATAGGATGGGATATTGGCAAGTGTGAAGAAACATTTGGGTAGATATTGACATGGCAGTGACATATGGTAGAATGAAAAAAGTTAGCGGTTGTGATATTGTGATAGGCGTATTTGGGTCCCACTTCCAGTTCCTGGCATAGAGCTCCTGAAATGCCTGTAACTTCTTGAGTGATGGAGGGGTTGTTACTCATAATGAGCCCTTTTCAAGCATACCTGAGTTGATGCTAATGAGGTGACTCTTGGTGCATGAGGGTAGTAGCCAGGGGAACCCAGCAAGTGATTAGAGGGTTCGAACTCTGGGAATGGGAGATGAGGCGGAGATTGAGTTAATTAATTATACCTATATAATGAAGCTGCCCTAACACTCCTAAATGAGGCTAGACGCAGTGGCTCACGCCTGTAACCCCAGCACTTTGAGAGGCTGAGGTGGGTGGATCACCTGAGGTCAGGATTTCAAGACCAGCCTGGCCAACATGGTGAAACCCTGTCTTTACTAAAAATAAAAATGAGCCAGGTGCAGTGGCTCATGCCTGTAATTCCAGCACTTTGGGAGGGCTGCGGAGGGCAGATCACAAGGTCAGGAGTTTGAGACCAGCCTGGCCAACATAGTGAAACCTGTCTCTACTAAAAATACAAAAATTAGCCAGGCCTGGTGGCGTGTGCCTGTTGTCTCAGCTACTCAGGACGCTGAAGCAGGAGAATCGCTTGAACCCAGGAGGCAGAGGTTGCGGTGAGCCGAGATCGTGCCGCTGCACTCCAGCCTGGGTGACAGAGGGAGACTTCGTCTCAACAAAAAAAAAAAATTCAAAAATTCAAAAGTGAGCCAGGTGTGGTGGCACACACCTGTAATCCCAGCTGCTCAGGAGGCTGAGGCAGGAGAATCGCTTGACCCTGGTGGAAGGCAGAGGTTGCAGTGAGCCAACATTGCACCACTGCACTCCAGCCTGGATGACAGAGCAAAACTACATCTCAAAAAAACCCAAAAAACAGAAAACACCTGAATGGCAGGGCTCAGAGAAGAGCACACAGAGGTGCTGGGAGGGTGGCGCGAACTGAGAGGACTTGGAGTCGCCTTACCCCGCCCCCCACGCCTTGCCCTCTGCGTGTCTTCCATCTAGTTATTCCTGAACTTGTATCCTTTATAATAAACCAGCAATAATAAGTAAGGCTGAGTGCAGTGGCACATGCCTGTAGTCCCAGCTACCTGGGAGGCTGAGGTGGGAGAATTACTTGAGCCCAGGAGTTCAAGGCTTCAGTGAGCACCACTGCACTCCAGACAGAGACATTCTGTCTCCAAAAAAAAAAAAAAAAAAAAGTAAGTAAACTGTTTTCCTGAGTTCTGTGAGCTCTTCTAGCAAATTACTTTATTTATTGACTTTTTTGCGATGGGGTCTCACTCTGTCATCAGGCTGGAGTGCAGCGGCACGATCTCGGCTCACTGCAACCTCCACCTGCCAGGTTCAAGCGATTCTCCTGCCTCAGCCTCCCAGATAGCTGTAATTACAGACGTCTGCCACCATGCGCGGCTAAGTTTTCTTGTATTTTTAGTAGAGACAGGGTTTCACCATATTGGCCAGGCTGGTCTCGAACTCCTGACCTCGTGATCCACCCGCCTCGGCCTCCCAAAGTGCTGGGATTACAGGCGTGAGCCATCATGCCTGGACTTTTCTAGCAAATTATTGAACCTGAGGAGGGGGTCATGGGAACCCCCAATTCATGTGTCACAAGTATGGGGGGCCCAGGACTGGCTCCTGGAGTTTGAAGTGGGGGCAGTCTTGTGGGACTGGGCAATTAATGTGTGGGATCAGATGCTAACTCTAGGTTGAGAGTATCAGAATGGATTCAACTGTAGGACACCCAGATGGTGTTGGAGAATTGGTTGATGTGGAAAAAGAAACCACACATTTGGTGTCAGAAGTGTTGTGAGAAAAAAAAAAAGAGCATTCCACAGACACTGTTGTAGAACCGTGTGTATGGCTGAATCCTATTTTTGTAAAAATAAAATGATGTGTATATTTCTTCACATATGATTATACATGCATGGAGAAAATGTGAAGGGATACATAGCCAACAGCTAAAGGAATTACCTCTGTGGACTGGGAACAGGGAGGCAGTGGCTGTGTTAGTTTGCTGAGGGTGTCATAACAGAATGCCACAGACGAGGTGGCTTAAACAACAGAAATGTATTTTCTTACAGTTCTGGAGGCTGCAAGCCTAGGTTTCAGCTGTCAGCAGGTGCGGAACACCTGAGGCCTTTCTGAGGCCTCTCTCCGTGGCGGGCAGACGGCTGCCTTCTTCCTGCAGCCTCACATGGTCCCTCCTCTACACTCCTGAATCCTTAGTGTCTCTTTGTGTGTCCAACTTTCCTTTTTTTTTTTTTTTCTTTAGATGGAATCTTGCTCTCTGGCCCAGGTTGCAGTGCCAGATATCAGCTTTCTGCAACCTCCGCCTCCCAGGCTCAAGCGACTGCCCTGCCTCAGCTTCCCAAATGGCTGGGATTACAGCTGAGCACTGCCACAGCCGGCTAATTTTTGTATTTTTTTTTTTTGGATGGAGTCTTGCTCTGTCGCCTAGGCTGGAGTGCAGTGGCATGATCTTGGCTCACTGCAACCTCCACCTGCCAGGTTCCAGCAATTCTCCTGCCTCAGCCTCCCAGGTAGCTAGGACTACAGGTGTGTGCTACCATGCCCAGCTAATTTTTTTGCATTTTTAGTAGAGACTGGGTTTCACCATGCTGGCCAGGCTGGTCTCAAATTCCTGACCTCGTGATCCACCTGCCTCAACCTCCCAAAGTACTGAGATTACAGGCATAAGCCACTGCACCCAGCCACCAACTTTCCTCTTAAAAGTCTATCAGTCAGGCCGGGCATGGAGGCTCATGTCTGTAATCCCAGCACTTTGGGAGGTTGAGGCGGGTGGATCACTTAATGTCAGGAGTTTGAGGCCAGCCTGGCCAACATGGTGAAACCCCATCTCTACTAAAAATAAAAAAATTAGGCTGGGCGTGGTGGCTCATGCCTGTAATTCCAGCACTTTGGGAGGCTGAGGCAGGCAGATCATGAGGTCAAGAGATTGAGACCATCCCAGCCAACATGGTGAAACCCTGTCTCTACTAAAAGTACAAAAAATTAGCTGGGTGTGGTGGTGCGTACCTGTAATTCCAGCACTTTGGGAGGCTGAGGCAGGCAGATCATGAGGTCAAGAGATTGAGACTATCCCAGCCAACATGGTGAAACCCTGTCTCTACTAAAAGTACAAAAAATTAGCTGGGCGTGGTGGTGCGTGCCTGTAGTCCCAGCTACTTGGGAGACTGAGGCAGGAGAATTGCTTGAAACCAGAAAACAGAAGTTGCAGTGAGCTGGGATCGCCCACTGCACTCCAGACTGGTGATAGAGCGAGACTGTCTCAAAAAAAAAAAAAAAAAAAAAAAAAAAACAACTGGGTGTGGTGGCAGGCACCTGTAATCTCAGCTACTCAGGAGGCTGAAGTGGGAGAATCGTTTGAACCTGGGAGGCAGAGGTTGCAGTGAGCTGAGAGCATGCCACTGCACTCTAGCCTGGGTGACAGATTGAGACTCAGTCTTAAAAAAAAAAAGAACAGAACACCAGTCATACTGGAGTAGGGTTACTCTAATGGCCTGATTTTAACTTAATTATCTCTTTTTTTTTTTTTTTTTTTGAGGAGTCTTGCTCTGTCGCCCAGGCTTGAGTGCAGTGGCGTGATCTCAGCTCACTGCAACCTCCGTCTCCCAGGTTCAAGCGATTCTTCAGCCTCAGCCTTCCAAGTAGCTGGGAATACAGGCACATACCACTACCCCCAGCTAATTTTTGTATTTTTAGTCGAGATGCAGTTTCTCCATGTTGGCCAGGCTGGTCTCAAACTCCTGACCTCAGGTGATCCGCCTGCCTCGGCCTCCCAAAGTGCTGGGATGACAGGCGGGAGCCACTGGGCCCAGCCTTAATTAACTCTTTAAAGGCCCGGTATGCAAATATAGTCACATCCTGAGCTACAGGCAGACAAGACACCATTCAGCCCAAAACGAAGGTTTTCACCTTTTTTTGTTTTGTTTTGTTTTGGTAGAAACGGGGTCTTGCTATGTTGCCTAGGCGAGTCTTGAACTGGGCTTAAGTGATTCTCTAACCTCAGCCTCCAGATTAGCTGGGGCTACAGGAGCACCACCACGCCCAGCTAATATTTTTATTTTTTGTGGAGTCAGGGTCCTACTGTGTTTCCCAGGCTGGTCTCAAACTTCCAGCCTTAAGCGATCCTCCTGCCTTAGCCTCCCAAAGTACTGTGATTCCAGGCCTAAGCGACAGCACCCTGTTGGCTTTCACTTTTTACTTTATTTCTGTTGTTAAAGTGTATTACAATAAACATTACTTTTAAAGGTTTTTGTGCAGTTCAATCCAAATGTCCCTGAAGTATCCACCTCCTTCTTGGGCCTCCTCTGAAGTCAGAGTAGGGGAGCTGAAGCACTCCCTCTGCCAGCTCCAGGGACAAAATCCCCGGCCCATTAAGGCCCTTCCCCTGGGGAAGGTGGCATGCAATAAGAACATTCAGTACCTGTCTGGCCATCACTGGGGCCTTTCCCAGATAGCCGACATGGTCTTCAGACCACTCTGTCAAACATCAGGTAGAGGCTAGGTGAGGTGGCTCATGCCTGTAATCCCAGCACTTTGGAAGCGTGAGGCAGGTGGATCATGTGAGGTCAGGAGTTTGAGACCAGCTTGGCCAACATTGCAAAACTTCGTCTCTACAGAAATAGAAAAGTTAGCTGGGCATGGTGGTATGTGCCTGTAATCCCAGCTACTCCGGAGGCTGAGGCAGGAGAATCACTTGAACCTGGGAGGCGAAGGTTGCAGGGGACTGGGATCACACCACTGCACTCCAGCCTGGGCGACAGAACGAGACTCCATCTCAAAAAAAAAAAAAAAAAAAAAAAAAAAAACCAGGTGGAGGGGCATCATCTGTTTTCCAGGCTCCTGGTTTATAGCTACAAGCTCTGGACATTTAATACCTTGTAATAATCCATCCTTCCCTTATATACCTCTCAACATAATGACTGTACAATATGGCCAATGAAACGGATAGTAAAATGAAACATAGGCAAGTAATAAAGTGAAATATGAAGAGAGTAGTACATTCTGGATGAGAGTGGAATGCAAAATTGTCATCAGACAGAGAAGACGGCAGGAGAACCTGAGAGCTGGAGCTCATCTACCCAAATGAGGCGATAAAAAGTAGAAAGAGGGCCGGGGAAAAATCAGGGAGGGCCGCCACTTGAAAGACTTTCAGGAGGCTGGGTGAGGTGACTCACACCTGTAATTCCAGCCCTATGGGAGGCCGAGGCAGGCGGATCATCTGAGGTCAGGAGTTTGAGACCAGCCTGGCCAACATGACGAAAACCCATCTCTACTAAAAATGCAAAAATTAGCTGGGCGTGGTGGCGGGCACCTGTAATACCAGTTACTCGGGAGGCTGGGGTAGGAGAATTGCTTGAACCTGGGAGGCGGAGGTTGCAGTGAGCAGAGATTGGACCACTGCACTCCAGCCTGGGCAACAGAGTGAGACTCTGTCTGAAAAAAGCAAACAAAATAAATAAATAAAAAATAAAAAGAGTTGCTTGGCTGGGCACAGTGGTCATGCCTGTAACCCTAACACTTTGGAGGGCTGAAGCAAGAAGATTGTTTGAGCCCAGGAGTTTGAGACCAGCCTGGGCAACATGGTAAGACCCCATCTCTACCAAAAAAAAAAAAAAAAAAAATTAGCTGGGCATGGTAGCATATACCTGTAGTCCCAGCTGCTCGGGAGGCTGAGGCTGGAGGATTGCTTGAGCCCAGAAGGTCAAGGCTGAGTGACCCATGATTGCTCCAGACCCTGTAGATCCCATCTCCGAAAAAAGGAAAAAAGAAAAAGAGTTGCTTAAGTGATAAGAAAAAAAAAAGCCTTGTAAATCTTTTTTTTCCTTCTGCTGGGAACTTGAGGTGTTTGAGAGATCACCTACTTTAACTCTGTAAAATAAAGTTTAAAATCTATTAGATAATTTAATTACCTAAGTTTGTAATTGGCATTCATTTTTAGAAGAATTTACTCTGTTGAACTTATGAGTCAATTAAATATTAATCAAAGAATAAGTGAACATAATTGTTCTTATTTTTATAAAAAATTAGAAGGCTTATACATAGAAAACTAGATTTACAAATGGCACTTGGATATTTAAGAAAAACTAGTTTTTAAAATTTATTTGTTTAATAAATACAGCAGTAATTTAAATACAAGCAGCAGTAGGTAGCTTTTCTCTGCACAGAAGCCCCTCTCCATTAAAAATCCTCAACTGACAACACGCTGTGGCCCAGTAGAAGACTAAGCATTCCACAGACTTCCACGCCTTTGGTTCTGTGGGTCCCTCTGACTGGAACACCCCCAACACACACACACCTTCCATACCTGGCAAAAGTTTACTTTTTCCAAAAAGTCTAGCTCAGATTCTATGAAGATATCCTCCTTCACCAGTGTCAGAATCCGGCTTCCTGCCCAGGACCACTTACGCTTGTGACCCAGGCCTCCAGTAGACCTCGGAGAGCTGTTAACTGGGACCTTCACTATTGGTGTGAGAACAGAGCTGAATCCCAGCAAAAAGAAACAGTAGCATTGGCACATAGTGGGCATCCAGGGAGCTTCAGCAGCCTGGCCATGTAGGACATGGATTTTGGAGATTTCTGAGCAGGCAAATAACATGACACAATTTTTTTGAAAAAAATACATGTTTGTTGGCCGGGTGCAGTGGCTCATGCCTGTAATCCCAGCACATGGGGAGGCCGAGGTGGGTGGATCATCTGAGGTCAGGAGTTTGAGACCAACCTGACCAATATAGAGAAACCTTGCCTGTAATAAAAATACAAAAATTAGCCAGGCATGGTGGCACATGCCTGTAATCTCAGATACTCAGGAGGCTGAGGCAGAAGAATTGCTTGAACCTGGGGGCAAGGTTGCAGTGAGCCGTGATTGCACCACTGCACTCCAGCCTGGGCAACAGAGCCAGACTCTGTCTCAAAATATATACATACATACATACATACATACATACATGTTATTTATTTAGTTTTAGAGACAGGATCTCACTGTGTTGCCCAGCCTGACCTCCAACTCCTGGACTCCAGTGATCTTCCTGTTTCAGCTTCCCAAGTAGCTGGGACTACAGGTGTGACCCACTGCACCTGCCTTGATATTTTTTTTTTTTGAGACAGAGTCTCACTCTGTTACCCAGGCTGGAGTGCAATGGCATGATCTCTGCTCACTGCAACCTCCACCTCCCAGGTTCGAGTGATTCTCCTGCCTCAAGCTCCCTAGTCGCCAGGACTACAGATTTGCGCCACCATGCCCAGCTAACTTTTTTTCTTTTTTGTATTTTTAGTAGAGATGCGGTTCTGCCACGTTGGCCAGGCTGTTCTCTAGTTCCTGACCTCAGGTGATCCGCTCCCCTTGGCCTCCCAAATTGGTGAGATTAGAGGTGTGAGCCACTGCGCCTGGTGGATACAAATTTTTTCTTGTAGTTTTTTGACAGTTTTATTGAGGCATAATTGGCACACAATAAACCGCACATATTTGCTTCTCTGCAGAGTTCACAGTAAAAAAAAGTGCATTCATTAAAAATGTACAATGTGGTGAGTTTTTAAATTTTCTTAAATTACTTTTTTGTAGCGATGATGTCTTGCTATGTTGCCCAGGCTGGTCTCGAATTGTGTGAGTGATCCTCCCAGCTGGGTCTCCCAAAGTGCCAGGATTGCAGGCATCAGCCACCACGCCCAGCCACAATGTGGAGAGTTTTGACATAAGGATCTATGAAAACATCACAACAATCAAGATATGAAATTATTCTATATTAATTCTAAGTTAATCATTTTTGTTCAATTGCCTTTTAGAGATGCGATCTTGCTATATTGTCCAGACTAGAGTGCCGTGGCTATTTATAGGTATACTCAAAGTGCACTACAGCCTCCAACTCGTGGCCTCTTCCACCTCAGTCTCGCCGATAGCTGGGTGGAAGGTAGCCTCTAGTTGAGGACCAAGACTTCCTTTTTTTTTGAGATGGAGTTTCACTCTGTCACCCAGGCTGGAGTGCAGTGGTGTGATCTTGGCTCACTGCAGTCTCCGCTTTGCAGGTTCTGCCTCAGCCTCCTGAGTAGCTGGCATTACAGGCACAGGCCACCAAACCTGGCTGATTTTGTTGTTGTTGTTGTATTTTTATTAGAGATAGGGTTTCACCATGTTGGCCAGGCTGGTCTCGAACTCCTGACCTCAGGTGATTGAGCCACCCGCCTTGGCCTCCTAAAGTGCTGGGATTATACACATGACCCACCGTGCCCGGCCTGAGCACCAACCAATACTTTGTTTTCTGTTTGTTTTTTGAGATGGAGTCTTGCTCTGGCGCCCAGGCTGGAGTGCAGTGGCATGAACTTGGCTTACTGCAACCTCCGCCTCCCAGGTTCAAGTGGTTCTCCTGCCTCAGCCTGCCGAGTAGCTGGGATTCCAGGTGCGTGCTACCACACCAAGCTAATTTTTGTATCTAGTAGATATGGGGTTTCACCGTGTTGGCCAGGCTGGTCTCAAACTCCTCACCTCATGATCCGCCTGCCTCGGCCTCCCAAAGTGCTGGGATTACAGGTGTGAGCCACTGCGCCTGGCCAAAACTTTTTTTTTTTTGAGATGGAGTCTTGCTGTATCGCTCAGTGCAACCTCTGCCTCCCAGGTTCAAGCAATTCTCATGCCTCAGCCTCCTAAGTAGCTGGGACTACAGGCGTGCGCCACCACACCCAGCTAATTTTTTTTATTTTTATCAGAGACAGGGTTTCACCATGCTGGCTAGGATGGTCTTGATCTATTGACCTCGTGATCCACCTGCCTCAACCTCCCAGAGTGCTGGGATTACAGGCTTGAGCCACTACACCTGGCCCGGCCAAGACTTTGTTATGGCTGGGGCCCCAGCCTCTGCCTCATAATTCTCCCTACTCATTGCCAGGAAGGTTGCACAGGGCAGAATAACGGCCCTCCAAAGATTCCACATCCTACATCCTACAGCCTGTAATATATTACATTACCTGGCAAAGGGGAATGAAGGCAGCAAATCCACTAAGTAGAGAAATTATCACAGATTATCTAGATGGGTCCATGTAATCACAGGGGTTCCTGAAGACGGAAGAGGGAGCCAGATGGAGAGTATCAGAGGGAAATGCCACTACAGAAGAATGCTCAGAGGCAACCGCAGTGGCTTTGAACATGGAGGAAGAGGTCTGGAGCCAAAGAATGTGGGTGGTCTCTGGAAATCAGAAAAGGCAATGAAATAGACTCTCTGCTAGTGCTTCCAGAAAGGAACACGGCCCTGGTGACCCCTTGATTTTAGCCCAGTGATACCTACATCAGATTTCTGTCCTGCAGAACTTTAAGATACTAAATGTGTGTCATTGAAGCCAGTGAATTTGAAGTAATGGTACAGCAGCGATGGAGAAGTAACATACAGCATCACCCACATGCTTCATTTCACCAGTCAGTGACATCTGCGTAAGCACTTTCCAGACCACAGATGGGAACCAAACACACCCAGACCCAAGTCGGGGCTCCGATCCTGACGCCGTGCTGACCTCGGGCCAGTCATCTCTCTGCCTGGTGGTGGTGAGAGCTGAGGAGGTAACGGGCTAATGGAGGTAGTGGGAATGGGCATAGAGGGCTTAGTTCAGTACAGCTGGGGCTTCGTGCCTGTAGATGGCTGTCCTGGTTGCAGCTGGCAAGGTCCTTCTTTTATTCTGAGTGACTGGAGGGGCTACAACTGGTGAGGTGACCCAGGGCCTGACTCCTGTGTCCTGAACCATGTCTTGCTGATGTTTTCAGGAGAGGGTGCCGGCCTTGCTGGCGGTCCTGGAATGTTGGGGGCCATGGGCTCTTCCCTCCTGGCCTCTGGCCTCCCCTTTGCCCTCACTCCCAAGACTGATTACTGCCTACCCTGCTGCTGGCAAGTCTATGCTGATCTTGTCTTGGGTGGACTGAATGTCTGAAGCGCAAGGCTGAGCCCATGTCACCATCCCAGTGGTGCCATCTGCATCCACAGCATGTCAGGGATTCGCCCACAGCCGGCCAGGGTTACTCTCAGAGCCAGAGGCCTGGAACACAGGAGCAGCTTTGCAACCAGCCACTCTCTTATTCCTGACAGCTCAAGGAACTCGACTCTCAGGGGCTAGGGTACCCCAGGGCAGCAACACTAGCATTGGAACCTTCTCCGAAACCCTGGCTTGTTCCCCCGGTATTAAAATATACTCATTATTATTATTACTTTTGAGATAGGGTCTCACTCTTGTCCAGGCTGTAGTGCAGTGGTGCCATCATAGCTCTCTGCAGCCTTGAACCCTTGGGCTCAAGTGCTTGCCCACCTTAGCCTCTGGAGTAGCTGGGACTAGAGGTGAGCACCTACTATCATCACACCAAAGTCATTTTTTTTCCTCGGGGTAGAGATGGGCGGGGGAGGGGGAGGGGTCTCACTATGTTGCCCAGGCTGGTTTTGAACTCCTGGACTCTGATAATCCTCTTGCCTCAGCCTCCCAAAGTGCTGGGATTACAGGTGTGAGGCACCTATTCAATATTCATTGTTATATTCATTATATTATAATGGCCCGGCCTGCATTATTATATTTATCATAAAGTAAGATTAATAGTATAGGAAAATATATAAAAGTACTTAAAAATCCATCCTCATGGTTTTTGTAAAAAAGAAAAAATATGAAGAAAACATAGGCCGGGTGCAGTGGCTCACAGCTGTAATCCCAGCACTTTGGGAGGCTGAGGCGGGCGGATTACCTGAGGTCGGGAGTTCAAGACCAGCCTGACCAACATGGTGAAACCCCGCTTCTAAAAGAAAAACAAAAGAAAACATCACCCCAATTCTTCACCTTTTGAATGCCACTTGAAGCCCAAGTGTCCTGCCTCCAAATTCCACTATTTCCACCCTCAGCTCCCCGGCTGTCCTAGATTCTGCTCCAGCCGAGCCTTGGCACTGGGGCTATTAGAAGGCAGAGGCTCTGGGTAGGAGTTCCCAAACCGGATTTACCCGTTCGTCGCACCCATCCCTAGGAGGGCGGGCTGGGGTGTGGAGGCGGTGCGCTGCGGACCGTGGGGAGACAAGCCGTGGTCTCCGAGGCTGCAAAACGCTCGGCACCGCGGGAGCCGCGCTCGGCTCTCTCAACTCGGTACGGAGCGCCCCGAGCGCCTGCTCCGCTGCGGAGCCGAGAGGCCGAGGGGGCCGGCGCTGCGTGGAAGGCCCGGGGACTTCAGCCCGTGCGGGGGAAGCCGAGGCGCAGCCAACCAGGAAATTGCAGGCGGCCGAGGCCACGGGGAAGCGGGGGAGGCGCCCGGGGGCCACGGGAAAGTGGGAGGGGCTCGGGCGTGGCTCCACCCGCGGCGCTGGGAGCCGGGGGCGGGCGCGCACGTGTGTATACAAGTGCGTGGGCCCACTCGGCGTCCCGGACTACAAGTTCCAGCGTGCCCAGCGGCGCTCCCGGGTTTTCTTGCCGCGCCGCCCGCTGGCTCCGAGCAGGTCGCCACTGGCTGGCAGTTGCCACCCAGTCCAGGAGTAAATAAGGGAGAGACACTCCCGAGCACCGTAAATAGAGTCCAAGTGGGCGGAGAGCTGCCCCGCGCCGCCCGCTCATGTCTCTGCAGAGCCGAGTGTCCGGCCGCCTGGCACAGCTGCGCGCGGCGGGGCAATTGCTGGTTGCCCCGCGCCCCTGGCCCGGGCACTTGAGGGGTGCTCCGCAGACCCGCAGCAGCGCGTGCGGTCCCCCGGCGTCCCTGGGCGCGTTCGGCCGCCGAGCGCAGACCTCAGCGAGAGTTGGGGCGTGGGGGTCGGCGGCGGTGGGGCGGACCGCTGGGGTGCGCACTTGGGCCCCCCTGGCCATGGCGGCGAAAGTGGACCTGAGCACCTCCACCGACTGGAAGGAGGCGAAATGTAAGTGTAAGCACGAGGGTCTCGAGGGAGAGGGCGGCCCCACGTGGGGCTTCCTGGCTGAGCAGCTCCCAACCAGCGAGCAGTCCCTTTCACCTAGAGACCTGGGGAAGCTGAGGCTCCATCTCCCCTGGAACGGACCCCTCCTCCCCATTCACAGCCACCCCCACTCCCGTCTGTTCCCACCCCTACGGAACAGTTGACTCCAGACCAGGTCCCTGTGTCCACGCAGGGTGGCAGCGTGAGGAAGGAGGCCTTCCTTACGCCACTGGAATGGGTCACAGGGTACCCCGAGATTGTGCAGGAGCTGCCTCCTCCCCTGTGTAGGAGGAAACCGAGGGAGTGCCACAGCTGATTTCCCCAAGGTCACTTGAGGAGCTGTTGTCAAAGTGGAGGTTATGATCCCGGCCTCCCCAAACTGCGGTTCTCAAGTGCTCAGGAATGGGCCCAGGGAACAGCTCCGGGGCTGGCGTCCCACCTGGTGGGTCCCGTAACCCCACAGAGTGACCTCCTTGGGCTGGCCTGTCCTGCCCTCGCCCCACCCCAAGCGTGCACTCTGCCTTCCTGGGCACGTGGTCTGGTGCCCTTTTCCCCTCCTCGCTGGCCTCTGGCCACTGTGAGCACCTTGCTCATGCCAGGAACAGAGGTTAGAGGGGGAGGGCGGAGGTGGAGTCTTGTTCCTGTGACAACTGATGACACCCCCAAGAATCACGCTACCTCCTCCCACTCCTGGGAGGGGCATGAGTCCTGGGCCTGGGAAGAGAGAGAACCCGAGACAAGCCCCAAATAGCCCTGCTGGGCACCCAGCTGCCCCTGCCCTTCAGGGCCTGCCTCCTGGGATCCTTTGACTCTTCCCAGCTGGATCCCCTTTCGGAAGTCCAGGGACGTGGCTCATTGGCTGGGCCCCTACGGTGGAGTAGGCGCGGCCTCGGGCTGGGCAGGCAGGATGGAGGAGCCTGCTGTGTGAGGGGTAAAGAGAAGCTGGCTGTCTCGGGAAGGGGGGTGGAAATCAGAATGATTTACTCCTGACATGAATTGTGTGGCCTGCGCCGGGATCTGAAAGTGACGCCTGAAAGCAACGAATTTAGTCCGTGAGCAAATGGAGAACTTGTCAGGTGCTTGGCCCTTGCCCCAGAACAGCAGGAGGAGTGGGGGCTGGCAGAGACCCCTGGAAGGGGAGCCGCTGTCCCCACAGAGACCCCTGCTCCCCCAGCACTCTCTCAGAGAACAGTAACCCAGGAGGGGGGGAAAGCGCTAGGGAGACCAGTCACCCAGGTCCCTGCTCATGAGCTGCCACTGTTTCTAGGATCCACCCCCACACCCCACTATGAAAGCAGCCAGACCTGGTGGGGCCGGGGTTCCCAGGCTGCTGTGCTGTCCCTGGGGTCTCCCTCTTTGCTTCTAGCTGGGATTTCCAATCATGCAGCAAACTCTTAACGAATGCCCTCTAGGTGGCCAGGCTGAGGACTCAGATTTACGTCAGGTAGGCAAGGGCCCTGCCCTCATGGAGCTTGCCATCTAGTGGGAAGATTACAAAGAATGTATTGTAAACAGTGTGTTCTAGCAGCCACAAGGCCCGGTAAGCTCAGTGCTGTGAAGACGCCATGGCACATGGGGCCACCTGAGCTGGGGAGATCAGAGGAGGCGTCTCAGAGGTGGTGGCCTGGAAGAGGCCTCCAACTGGGGAATGGCATTCCAGACCTGTTACTGAGTGATAGTGGGCCAGGCTCAGGAGTGGGACTGGTCTGGGGCTGTGCCTGGCTCTGAAGCCATAGGTAGAGGGAGCTTTCGGGGGTGGGACGTGGAGATCTCCCAATAGTTATCTGTTGCTGTGTAACAAAACACCCGAACCTTAGTGGCTTAAAACAAACCTGCATCCTCTCAGTCCCTGAGAGTCAGGAAAATGGAGGGAAGCTTAGCTGAGTGGTTCTAGTTGAGGGTCTCCCTCCCCGGAGGCCGGCTGGGGCTTGGTTAGGGCAGGAGGATGGGTGTCCTAGACAGCTCCCTCCCGTGAAATGGCATTTGGTGAGAGGCCTGGGTTCGTCACCTTGGGGCCTCTCCACGGAGCTGCTTGAGTGTCTTACGGCATAGATTCCCTATGCCTTTCCCCCACAGCATGTGCTCCAGGAGAGGGAGAGTGAGGAGGCCCCGAAGCAGCCACAGTGCCTTCTTTGTGACCTCGTCTTCGAAGTCCTGCATTGTCTCCCCTGCGTTTTTCTAGGGCTTAGAATCGAGTCAGGGAGTCTGGCCACACTCCAGGAGAGGGAAATTAGGCTCCACCTTTTGAAGGAAAGACTCTCAAAGAATTTGCAGGTGTCTTTTATTTTCTTAAATGAATTTTGAGACAGAGTTTCGCTCTTTTTGCCCAGGCTGGAGTGCAATGGTACGATCTCACTGCAACCTCCGCCTCCCAGGTTCAAGCGATTCTCCTGCTTCACCCTCCTGAGTAGCTGGGATTACAGGCAACTGCCACCACGCCTGGCTATTTTTTGTATTTTTTGAGAGACGGGGCTTCACCGTGTCAGCCAGGATGGTCTCAGTCTCTTGACCTCGTGACCCACCCGCCTAAGCCTCCCAAAGTGCTGGGATGACAGGAGTGAACAACTTCACCCGGCCTAATTTTGTATTTTTAGTAGAGATGGGGTTTCACCATGTTGGCCAGGCTGGGCTTGAACTCCTGACCTCAGGTGATCTGCCTGTCTCCGCCTCCCAAAGTGCTGGGATTACAGGTGTGAGCCACTGCGCCTGACCAATTTTCTTAAAATTTAAATGATTAGTTTTTAATTTTTGTTGAGACGGTATTGTTCTGTTGCTCCGGCTGAAGTGCAGTGGTATAACGGTAGCTCAGTGCACCCTTATGTCCTGGGCTCAGCGACCCTCCTGCCTCCACCTCCCAAGTATTTGGAACTACAGGTGTGCATCACCATATGCAACTGATTTTTCTTTTCTTCTTTTTTAACAACTGAGAATCAGTTTATTAAAATAGTTGATTTAAGCATCTGCAACGGCGACTTCCACCTCAGCTCCTGGCTCAGTGCTGTTGGAAGTCATCTGCTTAAGAATCTCAAAGGACTGTGCAAATCAATGAGTCACTTGTGGATTTCCTTTTTTTTTTTTTTTTTTTTTTTTTTTTGAGATGAAGTTTCGCTCTTGTTGCCCAAGCTGGAGTGCAGTGGTATGATCTCACTGCAACCTCCGCCTCCCAGGTTCAAGCGAGTCTTCTGCCTCAGCCTCCCAAGTAGTTGGGATTACAGGCAAGTGCCGCCACACCCAGCTAATTTTGTATTCTTAGTAGAGATGGGGTTTCTTCATGTTGGTCAAGCTGGTCTCGAACTCCTGACCTCAGGTGATCCGCTCGCCTCCGCCTTCCAAAGTGCTGGGATTACAGGTGTGAGCCATGGCGCCCGCCACTTGTGGATTCTCATCTGGAAACGATCCCATGTCTCAGAACCTTCACCACAAGGGGTTTTTCTTGTAGTGATTCTCAAAGTCTTGACAGGCATTCGAACTGGTGCTTTCACTTTGAGATTCTTTTCAAGACTTTGTTCCTCTGATCAAGTCAACGCATTCCTTTCCCCGGGAATTTTACGTTGCGGCCCGTTAGAGTGATTGGAATTCAGTGAACTGCCACCTTCGGCTCCACTGGTAAAAGCCATGGCTGCTGCCCGGCTTCCTGACCGACTTGTTCCTCAGCAAGAGTGGAGAGCGGTGAGTCGGGAGCAGGAGCGTGCAGGTGCACCACCCAAGACTGCTATGATACGTCTTCCCCAGAGAGCTCTTCTGAGGCAGAGTCTGTTGCCCAGGCTGGAGTGCAGCTGTGAGATCTCAGCTACTGCATCCTCGACCTCCTGGGCTCAAGTGATCCTCCCACTTCAGACTGCCGAGTAGCTGGAACTACAGGCCCACACCACCACAACTGGCTAAATTATTGTATTTTTTGTAGAGATGGAGTTTTGACATGTTGCCCAGGCTAGTCGCAAACTCCTAAGCTCAAACGATCTACCCACCTTGGCCTCCCAAAGTGCTGAGATTACAGGTGTGAGCCACCAGCAGCTAATGTTTTAAAAACTTTATTGTAGAGACTGGGTCTCACCATGTTGCCCAGGTTGGTCTCGAACGCCTGTCCTCAAGGGACTCGCCCACCTCAGCCTCTCAAAATGCTGGGATCACAGGCGTGAGCCACTGTGCCTGCCAAGTTATTTTTTAAGCCATCACATTATGGGCAATCCGGGGGGCTGCCTCAGCTCGACCCTGCCTCTGACTGGGGTCTGAGCCACGGCCCTTGACGACCCCCGCACTCTTCATCTTACATTTAAATTACACTTTCAGCCAAGTTACATTTGACAGTAAAGTGCCTCAAGCGTACAGATCTTCAGTGCACAGCGTATGCAGCCGCACAGCTACTAGTTGGGTCAAAAGGTAGAACACTGCCATCACCCCAGAAGTCACCTCTTTTCGCTTGGTACCGTCTGGAGCTAATTACTCTTGCGACATCTGTTCATTTTGTCTCGTCTTGAAGTCCGGCCCCTTTTACTCAGTATCTGGGCAGTTTGTCCATGTTATTGGGTGTGGCAGTGGTTCACTCTTTTTCATTGCTGTATAGTGTTCCAGTGTGTGACTGTACCACAGCTTGCTTCCCGCTCTGGTTGTTCTGTTTTTTGGGATGGAGTCTTGCTTTGTCGCCCAGGCTGGAATGTAGTGGCGCGATTCCTGCTCACTGCAACCTCTGCCTTCCGGGTTCAAGCCATTCTCCTGCCTCACCCTCCCAAGTTGCTGGGATTACAGGCACCCACAAGCACGCCTGGCTAATTTTTCTATTTTAGTAGAGAAAAGGTTTTACCATGTTGGCCAGGCTGGTGTCGAACTCCTGACCTCAGGTGATCCACCCACGGCCTCCCAAAGTGCTGGGATTACAGGCATGAGCCATTGCACCCAGCTCCCACTCTTGCTGATTGATAGGCATTTGGGTTTCTTGTGAATAAAGCTGCACTGAACATTCTGTTGATTGATGGATTGATTGCGACAGGGTCTCATTCTGTTGCCCCGGCTGGAGTGCAGTGGTGCAATCACAGCTCACTACAGCCTCCAACTCCTGGGCTCAAACGATCCTCCCACCTCAGCATCCTGAGTAGCTGGGACTATAGACCTGTGCCACTATGCCTAGCTATTGTTTTTAAAAATGTTTTGCAGAGACAGGTTCTCATTATATTGCCCCAGGCTAATCTTGAACTCCTGGGCTCAAGTGATCCTCCCACCTCCGGCTGCAAAAGTGCTGAGTGCTGAGATTACAGACTGTGCCCTGCTTCCTGAACGTTCTCGCCATGTCTTTGATGGACACGTGCTCTCATTTCAGGGATATACCTAGATAGACCTCCAAATACTTGTCTGCCTGAGAGGATCCTCTCTCAAAGCCTGGCACACAGTAACCAAACTCTTAAGAGACTGATATATAGGTCAGAAGACAGATGTGCAGTTCATGGTGGGGAAATATGATGGCAGTGGTTCTGAAAACTCAGGTGTGCCTGGGCGGAGCCTCCTGTCCCTATGGGAAAGTCTCATGGAACCCAGATTGTAAATTTAGGATTGCTCAGAGCATGTGTTCTCATCTGGGGCTGGTTGTGTGATTTTGGAAGCCTTGCCCTGGGCAAGGCAGACAAGCTTCCCTGCTTGAGAAGGGTCATCCCACCCACAAGGATCCCTTTCCCTGGGCGTTTGCCCAGCATTTCTGTCTATATGCAGTACTGAGTGCCTGCTCAGGACCCCTGTAAGGATGCCCAGCTTGTCCTCCAGGCTGACGGCCAAATTCAGCTTCCCCCAGGTGCTCTGTTTCTTTATCTCCAAGCTGATGCTCATTTCTGTGGGCCCATTCTCCCTCCAGGTATGGAGATACCTTCAGGCTGGATCTCCCTGGCTGGAAGACTTTGAGTCTTTTGGGGAGACTTCAGCAGTGTCTGGTTTTATTGGCTAGGGTTGGTTGGTTGGTTGGTTTGTTTATTTTGAGACAGAGTTTTGCTCTTGTTCCCCAGGCTGAAGTGCAGTGGCACAATCTCAGCTCACCGAAACCTCCACCTCCCAGGTTCAAGCGATTCTCCTGTCTCTACCTCCCGAGTACCTGGGATTACAGGCATGCACCACCACGCCCGGCTAATTTTGTATTTTTACAATGTAGAGACAGGGTTTCTCCACGTTGGTCTGGCTGGTCTCCAACTGCTGACTTCAGGTGATCTGCCTGCCTCGGCCTCTCAAAGTGTTGTGATTCCAGGCATGAGCCACCGCACCCAGCCTATTTATTTATTTGAGACAGGGTCTCACTTTGTTGAGCCACCATGCCTGGCCCCCACTCTTTTGCTGATAGGCACTTGGGTTTCTTATGAATAAAGCTGCCCTGAGCATTCTTGTGAATAAAGTTGCCCAGGCTGGAGTGCAGTGGCGGGATCTTGGCTCACTGCAGCCTCTGCCTCCCAGACTCCAGCGATCCTCTCGCCTCAGCCTCTTGAGTACCTGGGATTACAGGTGTGTACCACCATGCCCTGCCAATGTTTGTATGTTTTGTAGAGATGGGGGTTCCGCCATGTTGGCCAGGCTGGTCTTGAACTCATGAGTTCGAGCAATCCACCCGACTCAGCCTCCTAAAGTGCTGGGATTACAGGCATGGGTCACTGCGCCCGGCTGACTTTCTCTAATTTAATATCCTCAGTTTTGGGGCACTTCGTTCATGGAAACAGCCTCGCTATAAAGGTGGTTGAGCATGAGGGGACTTCTGGTTGGGCCCTTGGGGGGTCTCTTAAGTGCTGTGTCATCACAGGAGGGTCTGGCCTTGGGTCCTTGTTCCAACCCCACCGCAGGCAGAGCTGTGTGCTGCAAAGAGCAGGGACGTGGGTGTCGTCAGACGTGGGCACATGCTGCTGCTTCCTCACTCTCCAAGCCTCAGTTTTCTCATCTTTAAAATGGGACCGATAGCACCTGCTTGGAGGTTGTGCTGGGATCACGTTAGAAACCATTCTAGTCTAGGCGTGGTGACTCATGCCTGTAATCCCAGCACTTTAGGGGCCGAGGTGAGAGGATTGCCAGAGCCCAGGAGTTCGAGACCAGCCTGGGCAACATATGAAGACCTTGTCTCTCCTAAAATAAGAAAAGAAACCATTTTATATACCATGGCCCAGAGTGGGTACCAGCGGCCCCCCTTCCTTGTCACCCCTGGGGCCCTCAGGCCTGTCTCCTTTCTCTGCTCTCTGCTGGTCATGCTGACACTGGGCTCTTGTAGCTTGTCTCACGTGCTGGGGCCCTGAGCCTGCACAGCCTCATCCTCTCCATGGTGGCTCAAGGTGGGGCTGCTGCGCTCCAGCCTCACGCCACACTGCGCGGAAGCCAGGACTAATTTCAGCCCCATGCGATGTCATCCGGAGTGGATGTCTCATCTGATCTGACTGCACACTGGCAGATTTTCCAGGTACCCCTGGGAGTGGGGGAGGGGACTTCTCCCACCTGTCTTCTGGGGATGCAGCCTTGCCAATGCCCCGGCGTGGGCGGAGACGGGGGCAGGGGAGAGGACAGAGGTGCTGCATGTCCCGTCTCCCCTTCGCTTGAGCCGTGGGCTTTGACAAGACTTGGTCTTGCCGGCCAGTGAGCACAGGTGATGCATGCCCCTGCCATGAGTCTAAATGCTGCCGAGTTCCGGGAGCCCAGCCTTTATCAGCCCAGCCCACCTGGCATTCTCTCTGAGAGGAGCCCCGCCCTGGCACGCCAGCGTGCCCTCAGCTCTCTGAACACCATCTTGCAAAGCGCCATAAAGACGCTTCTTAAAACACATCATTGAGTCCCCGTTGCCCGCTGCACTTTGTGGTTCTGGCGGAGCCTGCTTCCTCCCGCCCGGCTTTGGTGCCTGGGAGCCGCTGGAAGCTGTGTCCGGGGTCAGGCCTCTCCATCAAAATGTACTGCGAACATCTTTTTACAACACCTGTCTCACTGAGCTGTGAAATACTCTCGCCCCTTCAAAAATGAAAGGAATGAAAATGCATGTTTTACATCTTCTATATAAAAATGAATATATAAAACTCACTTGTGCTTTAAGTCTGTGTCTGTCCTTACAGGAGGAGATGGGAAATGTTAGAAATTCGTGGGGCAAGGCCGGGCGTGGTGGCTCATGCCTGCAATCCCAGCACTTTTGGAGGTCGAGGCAGGCAGATCATCTGAGGTCGAGAGGTCAAGACCAGCCTGGGCAACACGGCGAAACCCTGTCTCTACTAAAAATACAGAAAATTAGCTGGGTGTGGTGTCGGGCACCTGTAATCCCAGCTACTCAGGAGGCTGAGGGAGGAGAATCACTTAAACCCAGGAGGTGGAGGTTGCAGTCAGCCGCAATTACATGACTGTACTCCAGCCTGGGTGACAGAGTGAGACTCTGTCTCAAAAAAATAAAAACACAAATGCATGGGTCATGTACCTGCCTTCAGGTCCCTGTTTCTCCTCCAGGGGAGTGAAGAGGGGCCTGGCAGGTGAGGACCGCTGCAGACGGCGTCGTTGGCCTTTTCTTTCCCTGTAAATCAGAAACCAGCGCAGCGTGTAGGTCTTTGGGGATCTGCCGGGCCACAGCCTTGTTCTGCCGCTGAGATGCTGCTGGCCTTCTGAGGTATGCACTTGGGCTCCACAGACTAGAAGGGACAGGCTGACAGATGGCCCCAAGGTTGGCGCCCAGCCGGCTGCTGGCAGAGCCGGCATGCTGTCTCTGGGAAGTGGAGCTGTCCTGTGGGCTTTGCTGGAGAGAAGCGGCTCTGTGAGCTGTGGGTCACTCAGACCAGGCCACCATGCTTAGGGAAGACAGTACAGGATCCCAGGTTCCTCTCACTTCTGTGTGACCAGGGGCAGGTCACTCTGCCTCTTCTCTAGAACGAGGTGGTGGCATCTGCCAGATGATGTCTGCCAGGGCACCTGAGGTGTCTCTGGGCACCCCGATCTAGTTCCATGGGGTGCCCAGGGCTTGCCTAGCCAGAGACACTTAGCAAGGCCTGTGGGTCCCAGCCCACCAGTCCCACCAGCATCACGATGGGTACCTGCCTTTCTGGCCACAGGTGCAGCCGTCTGGGAGTGCCCATACAGTGGCATGCCAAGGCCTCGCAGTGGGGAGGTCACAGATGCACAAGGTGACACATATGGGGACCCACATTATTTAGAGACAGGATCTCTGTCGCCCAGTCTGGGGTGCAGTGGCACAATCACAGCTCACTGCAGCCTCGAACTCCCAGGCTCAAGTGGTCCGCCTCAGCCTCTGGGCAGTTGAGACTACAGGCACATTCACCACGCTCAGCTGATTTTTTGTGTTTTTTGGTAGAGATGGGGTTTCTCCATGTTGTCCAGGCTGGTCTCGAACTCCTGGGCTCAAGCCGTTGGCCTGCCTTGGCCTCCCCAAGTGCTGGGGACCCAAATAATTAGAAAAGCTCCTCCACCTGCTGTGTCCCCAGGTTGGAAAAAAAAGTCCTCGACAGTTTTGTGCTGTTGGCTTTGTTCTCTTCGAGTCTTATTTCACCGCCAGGAATGAGTGAGTGTGTCTGGCAGGTAGACTGCACTTTGCAGCTTACAGAATGTTTCCACAGCCAGCTTCTTCTTGGACCCTCCCAGCAAGCCTGGATGCTAGCAAGGGAACGCCTACCTCGTTCCTATTCTAGAGATGGGAAAACTGAGGCTCCAAACTGAGCATGGTGTCAGGAGGTCATGGGCCCAAACCTGGCGGGACCTGGAACAGAAGAAGAGCTGCAGCGGCAGCCTGGGTCTAGGCCAGCATCTGCCCGTCCTCAGACAGGGAGGCAGACCCGGAGAGGCCGCCTTGCCTCACTTTCTCCACCCAAATGCTCTAGAGGGTCATCTCTCGCTCCCTCTTACCTCTGGGCTTTTGCACACGCTGTTCCGTCTGCCTGGAAGACTCTGTTCTTAGCAAACTCGCCCTCGGCCTTTGGTCTTGGCTCATTCATTCCTCAGTGCGCCCCTCAGCCACCCTCAGGTGTCCATGCACTGTGTGGGGTGGTGGGAATCCGATGATAAACACAACAGATCCTCTGTGGAACCTACAGGCCAGGATGGCCAGGATCAAGAAAGGAGGCCGGGCGCTGTGGCTCACGCCTGTAATCCCAGCACTTCGGGAGGCTGAGGTGGGCGAATTGCTTGAGGTCAGGAGTACAAGACCAGCCTGGCCAACGTGGTGAAACCTCATCTCTACTAAAATACAAGAATTAGCTGGGCGTGGTGGCACGTGCGTGTAATCCCAGCTACTAGGGAGGCTGAGGCGGGAGAATTGCTTGAACCCAGGAGTGGAGGATGCAGTGAGCCAATATTGTGCCACTGTACTCCAGTCTGGGCAACAGAGTGAGATTCCGTGTCCAAAAAAAAAAAATAAATAAAGGAATAAATGTAAACAAAAGCAAACTATCCCATATCTTGCAGGAGCACAGCAGGTACAAAGGCCGTGGGCCAGGAAGCAGCCTGGCTGTTGGGGGAACCTGCATAGTGGGGAAGGTGGCGTTGGAAGTGAGGTGGGAGAGAGGCCAGGGGACCGGAGTTTAAATGGAATTTTGAAGAGAGGAGGATGGTGCCGGAGTTGTGTTCCCAGTATCCAGGGCTATGGTCGAGGAACAGATGGGGGTCAGGTGCACTCGGGGATCAGCTGGGAGTTGGGGGTGTCTGTTGGGGTCTAGGGAGCCATGAGGAAGTCTCGGCCCCGGAGGGGTGGTGGTGAAAGGAAGGCTTGGTTTCTGGGGTGACACAGGGATCAATCCAACAGGTCTGTGGCTGGATGGAGACGTGGGAGGAAGAGGAAGGAAAGAGGGGCACACCTGGTTCAAGGCCCTTGAGCAAAGAAGGGGGAAGAATGGAGAGACCAAAAAAACGACGTTTTGGGGGAGAGTCAAACGTTCTATTTTGCCTGCCTGCCCTTTGGAGAATGAGAATAGGCAGGCGCCCTAGGGGTCAGAGGCTCAGAAGAGCGTGGAGGGACTGGAGGGACAGCCCCGGAGGGCGCTCGCTTAAAGGGGGTTTTGAATCTGTGCAATTGATTAGAAGACCTAGGGAGGAAAGCAGCAAGGACATTTCCTGTCCACAGGGAAGCCAGGAAGTTCTGCTGCAGGGGGCATGGTGACCTTGACCTTGTTGAAGGGAGGGACCAGAGTGGGTGGACTGGAGGGAGCACTGGATGGAAGTGGAGACAGGCGTGTAGATGCAGAGGAGGCGGCGGCTGCAGGGGCATGGAATGCGGGCGTTGAGGGAGGGGACGGGATTGTCTAAGGGCACACAGGACAGCCTGGTGGAGGGGTCCTGCCGCAGTGAGCCCTCTGGGAGGTGGGCCTGGCACAAGGCAGCGCTGGCAGGAGGGACCCTCGTGCCCAGTGACCTAAGGGAGGGAGGACAAGGTGCAGGCAGGTGGTGGAGGTGCCCGGCTTGGTGGGGAGGACAGCAGCTGGAGGAGCAGTGGGGGCAGCGGGGAAGAGCGGGGAAGGGGGAGTCTACTTCCGAAGCAGCTGAGTGGCTGGGCCAACAGAGCCCCCCGTGGGGGAGGTAAAACATTTAAAGGCAGTCTTCTGCTTGGTAGGATTTCCTCCAGTGATTTGCAGCTCCTGGGACCAACCAGAGAAATGGTGGCTACTTCCTGGAGCTTTCCTGTGCTCCCCTCTGCTTGGTCAGGCCCCAGGACCTCACCTTGGTGAAGGTGAGGATGCTTGATAAATATTTATGAACTGACTTATCAGCATTCGAGCTGCCTCCCCTCCCTGGCCTGTTCTTTGCCCTCGGTAGGTGGTACCAGCTGCCGGGAGCTCAGCCCTTTGCCACATGCCAGGCTAGCCCGGTCCACTTCCTGTGAAACACAGGAGGTAGCTTCCCACAGCTTCACCATACAGAAGAGGACCGCAGAGGCTTGGAAATGCTGCAGCTCCTTCCAGATACCAGCGTCCCCGACCCCAACAAAGAAAGGGGTCTTCAGATGGGAGCCCGCGGCCTGCTCCTCAAGTCCTGCTGGGGCCATGTGCCAGTGGGGAGGCTGGCTTCTCAAAAAGGGGGACAGGGAATGGGCTGTGAGCAGCGAGGGATGCTAGTGATGGAGGGGCCAGCAGGGGTACCCTTGGCCTCTTAGAAAGAGGGCACATGGCACACTCATGGGAAGTGTCTGGTGAAAGCATTCTTTTTATTTTTTTTGAGACGAACTCTTACTCTGTCGCTAGGCACGATCTCAGCTCACTGCAACCTCCACCTCCTGGATTCAAGTGATTCTCCTGCCTCAGCCTCCTGAGTAGCTGGGATTACAGACAGGCATCACCATGCCTGGCTAATATTTGTATTTTTAGTAGAGACAGGGTTTCATCATGTTGGCCAGGCTGGTCTCGAACGCCTGACCTCGTAATCTGCTTGCCTCAACCTCCCAAAGTGCTGGGATTACAGGCATAAGCCACTGTGCCTGGCTTTTTTTTTTCTTTTTTTTTTTCTGAGACAGAATTTCCCTCTTGTTGCCCAGGCTGGAGTGCAGTGGTGCAATCTTGGCTTACCACACTCTTTGCCTCCTGGCTTCAAGTAATTCTCCTGCCTCAACCTCCTGAGTAGCTGGACTACAGACAAGCGCCACCATGTCCGGCTAATTTTGTATTTTTAGTAGAGATGGTGTTCTCCATGTTGATCAGGCTGGTCTCAAACTCCCAGCCTCAGGTGATCCATCCACCTCAGCCTCCCAAAGTGCTGGGATTACAGGCTTGAGCCACTGTGCCTGGCCTGGTGAAAGCTATTTTTTTTTTTTTTTTTTTTTTTTTGGTGGAGTCTCGCTGTGTCGCCCAGGCAGGCATGATCTCAGCTCACTGCAACCTCCGCCTGCCGGGTTCAAGCAATTCTCCTGCCTCAGCCTCCTGAGTAGCTGGAACTACGGGTGCCCACCATCACGCCCAGCTATTTTTTGTACTATTAGTAGAGACAGCATTTCACTGTGTTGGCCAGGCTGGTCTGGAACTCCTGATCTCGTGATCCATCCACCTCTGCCTCCCAGAGTGCTGGGATTACAGGCGTGAGCCACTGCACCTGGCCAGGTGAAAGCATTGTCAGTTGGGTTATGGTGCCCCTGGGAAAGCCTGTGCCCCCCTGCCCCCCGCCATCACTCCACAAACAATTTTATTCTCCTACGACCTCGTATGTGCTTTTGCTGCCACCAAACACCCTTTCCGGCCCTGGCTACTTCCCACTCCTCTTCCGAGTCTCCCTTAAGCCTCCGCTGCCACCTGC
Source organism: Alouatta palliata (assembly GCA_004027835.1). NCBI lineage: Eukaryota > Metazoa > Chordata > Mammalia > Primates > Atelidae > Alouatta > Alouatta palliata. The sequence goes on along the minus strand of PVKV010001747.1, from coordinate 145,269 downwards.
CTGGCCAGGGTTCCAGGGAACTCCTCTCCCAGCCCCTGAGTGTCTGATAGCGCGTCTCAGAATTAGAATTGCTTCACTGAAGCGCCTGGACCAGCCTCCGTCTCCCTGGCTGGGTTGTAGATTCACGAGGGCCAGGCCCAGGTCGGCCTGCTCGATGCGTCCTGGCACTGAGTGCAGGACCTTCTCAGCCCCAAACATGTTTATGGAAGAGGGAAGAAGTGGCTGCCACTTCTCCCCACTTCCATAAGTGGCTCTGGCTCGGGCAGCAGTTGAAGCTGACCAGGGATGGTCCTAGCCTCCCCTTTTTTTTTTTTTTTTTTGAGATGGGGTCTTGCTCTGTCGCCAGGCTGGAATGCAATGGCACGATCTTGGCTCACTGCAATCTCCGCTTCCCGAGTTCAAACCATTCTCCTTCCTCAGCCTCCCGAGTAGCTGGGACTACAGGTGCACGCCACCACGCCGGGCTAATTTTCGTATTTTTTGGGAGATAGGCTTTCTCCATGTTGACCAGGATGGTCTTGATCTCTTGACCTTGTGATCCACCCACTTCAGCCTCCCAAAGTGCTGGGACTACAGGTGCGAGCTACTGTGCCTGCTGTGGCTTAGCCTTTTCTGATGACCCCACCTTCGCATCCAGCAGGGCCTCTGTACTGGGCCCCTAGCATGAGTTCTGTCATCTGATGCTCTCGGTATCCTGGGTTGTTATCACCACTGTCAGCAGCGGACAGACAAGGAGATGGAGGGCTTGATGGCAAAGTGACTCTGGCCAGGAAAAGGGCATTTGTGGGGGGACCTACCTGTCTCTTAAGTGCCTCCCCCTCACCACCATGTGCGTAGAAGCTTCCAGGCATCAGCATCAATCCTTCCTTTCTCACTGCCTCCTCAAATTGCCCTCCCCCTCTACATACTTCTTGATGCTTTTTGAGTTTCTCAATTGTAACCTTTGCTGTTTGCTCTGGGGGCTGCTCCATCCCGGGAGCCTGTCGTCTAGGGTGCAAGGCTGGGCTGAGAGGCTGGGTGTGCAGGCGGCCTCAGGCCAGCAGGGGGAGCTCACGAGCTGCGTGCCTGGTCAGGGCCGGTGCTTCTCAGCCGGTTCCGGGTTTCTGTGCCTGGTGCCGCCCCCAAGGGAAGGCGGGGCCCATGGGGCGGTGCCTGGGCAGGGGGATGTGGCCAGGATGGATCCAGAGTCCGTGAGTGGGTGGAAGGGCGTGATTCCTCACTCGAGTCCCTGCTGTGTAAGGGTGGCTTCCCAACCTCCCTGAGCCCCGGTTTCCTCATCTGTAAAATGGGGATGATTCCAGCTGCCTTCGCCATGCTGGGAGCCCTTAGCCGGTGCCAGGTCTGCTTGGTCCTGCAGCTCCTGGAGGAGGACAGCGTCCCGCTGCCTGCATGCAGTGACAATGATGCAGAACTGACTGGCAGTGGGACTGACGGATAATGCCACTGATGAGGCTGCCAACCGGCCTGGCCTTAGCGTGTGGGAGGAAGCTCTGAGCTGTTCCACAGGGGATGTCTTCAGCCCCATTCTGATCAGGGAGAAACGGGGACCCAGAGAGATGTGGCCTCTGCTGGAAAGTGGCAGAGCTGAATTCTCAACCCAGATCTTCGATGCCTGAGCTGGTCCCTCAGCCTCCCCAGGTCTCAGTTTCCCTCACTGAACAAAGAGAACAGGACAGGATGTTCTAGATGTTCTAGGGGCCTCTGAGGTTCCCCCAGCATGCCTGTGTGCCCAGGGAAGGATGGACAGGAAGGGCTGGTTTACATTCTTGGGTGAGGCAAGAGGGGACACCTGGGGGTGGGAGCACCCGGCCCACTCCTCTCCCCCAGCCCTGACCCTCCTTCCTGTTCCTGCAGCCTTTCTGAAGGGCCTGAGTGACAAGCAGCGGGAGGAACATTACTTCTGCAAGGACTTTGTGAGGCTGAAGAAGATCCCCACGTGGAAGGAGATGGCGAAAGGTAGGCTCTGCTCAGGGAGGCCCTCGTGGGCGTGCTCCAGACCCGTGGCCTGGGAGAACTGTGCAGATGAGAGGAGTGAGTCTGGCAGCGCGTATCGAGTGCTTGCTGTGTGCAGACGCTCTGTGCGTATCACCTCATTCAGTTGTTTTATTTTTTGAGACAGAGTTTCACTCTTTTTGCCCAGTTTGGAGTGTGATGGTGCGATCTCGGCTCACTGCAACCTCCGCTTCCTGGGTTCAAGTATTCTTCTGCCTCAGCCTCCCGAGTAGCTGGGATTACAGGCACCTACCACCGTGCCTGGCTCATTTTGCGCTTTTAGTAGAGATGGGCCAGACTCTTACCATGTTGGCCAGGCTGGTCTTGAACTCCTGACCTCAAGGATCTGCCCACCTCAGCCTCCCAAAGTGCTGGAATTAGAGGCATGAACCACCGCACCTGGCCACCTCATTCAATTATTTATTTCTTTCTTTATTTTTCTTTTTTGAGATGGAGTCTCTGTTGCTGAGACTGGAGGGCAGTGGCATAATCTCCACTCACTGCAACCTCCGCCTGCTGGGTTCAAGCGATTCTCCTGCCTCAGCCTCCCAAGTAGCTGGGATTACAAGGCATGCACCACCATGCCCGACTAATTTTTGTATATTTAGTAGAGATGGAGTTTCAGGCATGAGCCACTGTGCCTGGCGTTTTGTTGTTTTTTTTTTTTTTTTTTTTGGCTAGGCTGGTCTCAAACTCCTGACCTCAAATGATCTGCCCGACTCAGCCTCCCAAAGTGCTGGGATTACAGGCATGAGCCACCGTGCCCAGCCACCCTGTTCAGTTATTAACACAGCCTGAGGCAAGTGGAACTTCTATCCCCATTATGTGGTAGGAAACAGCCCTGAGTCAGGTGAGCCACCTGCCGGACACCCCTTGCTGTGGGGAGCTGGGGTGTGAAGCTGAGGTTTGCTTGCTTACAGTGGGGTATGTTGGTGAGACAGTGGGCTTGGTGACCCATAACCCTGGGCAAGTCCCTGACCCAGCTGAGCCTCAGTTTCCACCTCTGTGAAATGGGCTGGATGGTATTGGCACTGTACCTGCTGGTGGCCTTGCCGTGAAGATGGAAGGAGTCCCCTCATGGTGCTGGCACACAGTAGGTGCCCCTCAGCGTGGCTTCCTGGTGCGGGGTCAGCAGTCATGGCGCTGCAGGCTGCCTCTGGAGGTGGAGGAAGGTCAGTGGGGAAGGCCCTGGGCCCTGGCTGGGTCCCTCTGCAGTGGCGAGCCTCGCTGTGACCTCTCTGGTCCCTGCTTGTTCCAGGGGTGACCATGAAGGTGGAGGAGCCCAAGTATAAAAAGGACAAGCAGCTCAACGAGAAGATCTCCCTGCTCCGCGGCGACATAACCAAGCTGGAGGTGGATGCCATCGTCAATGCTGGTGAGTGACTGGCCTGAGCCAGAGCTCTGGCGGCTACCCCATTGCATTTGCTCTGCTATGCTATGCCAGGCCTGGGTGGACGCCACCTGGCTCCAGTGAGGCTCGGGTTGCCGGCGAGGACGGCCTGCTGGCGCCGTGGGAGCCTAGCGTGTCGGCCACTCGGCTCCTCTTCCCATGAAACCCTGACCTGCTGTGTCGGGGGCGCCTTGCTCCATGGAGACCCATTAGTGGCCGGGAAAGTGGGAGAGCTCGGCTAGAACTGGGCTGCCCTGCCAGGAAGGCAGTGGCCAGAGCAGGGAGGTCTGACCTTGGGGGGCCACAGATGCCCCAACCACTGCCTGCTTTCCTCTGTCTTTTGCTTGCCCTGCCCTCCTTCAGCCTGGGCAGGTGAGGGAGCTCATTGAGGGGACAGTGGGGGCAGAGAGGTCCCCTGCGGCACCCTGGCAGCTTTCCAGTGCCTGGAAACGGGAGCCGCTCAGCTTCCTGCGCTCACCTCTTGCTGGCTTGGCAGTTTATCGGATGAGTGCGGGAGCCGGCTCTTCTTTGTCGGGGGAGGAAGGGGGCTGCTCATTGTGCAGGCGGTGGCTGTCTGGCAAGGTCCAAAGACGCTGGGAAAGGACTTTGGCGTGGGGTGCCAGGGGCCAGTTAGGTCCAGCAGGTGGCTTGTGGAACAGGTTGACTGGTGGCCAAACCCCAATCCCCGCTCCTTTGCTTACCCAGCATCTGCACCTAGCGTCGGAGGAAGGGAGACCTCTTTCTCAGGACCTGAATGTGGGGGCGGACCCTCTCATCTTGGACTCCAGCTCACAGGGAGAATCCTGCCTGCCAGCCCCTTCCCAACCTATGCAGGCCCGGGCCACCTGCAGAACTCCTCTAGTGTCCTTTGTCCCCACTTTGGGCTCGTAGCAGTGGTGCCTGGACCCAGCGCTGTCCCCTAGTGACTCTGGGGTATGGTGGTGTGGATGCTGTGAGCATTTCCATTGATCTATGTGAGTGACGGGCTCTGGGATCCGGAGAGGGGAGGTCACTCGGCCACCCCGGGCCTGGTCCATGGGGTCTGAGTTGTGTTTCCTGAAGCAGCTGGTGATGGCAAAGCATATGGGGGTGCCTTGCCCACACATCGCCTATCTAGGCACACAGATGACAAGTCACACGTAGGCAGGAGTTACTGCTCAGAGTGTCTGGCCGAGAGGGGCAGACGGAGCTGGGGTCACCTTGGGCTCCTGCAGGTGGCTCTGGTGTCTTTCTCTGGGGCCACTAGGACGAGGACTGCTAGTCCGTCTGCGGACACATGGCTAAGACAAAGCCACATCTGGGTTGGCAGATGTTACAGAGACCTAGGGGAGTAGGGTGTTCTTGCTGCCTGTACCCAGGGACAGGCTGGCCTGGAGCGGGAGGACAGAGCCTTGGGGCTGTGGCTGAGGGGGCAGTCAGGCAGGCCACTGGGTACCTCAGCCCTGCCGGTCACTGGCAAGCGTGTGAGAGGTGCCCAGTGGGATCTTCTTGCTGAGCTGCAAAGTGGTCAGAGGAAAAATGAGGCATCCTGTGAGCTCTGTCCCCCCTGGATTGGTGGTTGGCTGGAACATGGGCCGGGAGAAAGGGTGCAGGGACCAGGGTGGGGTGACAGCAGATGCAGATGGAATGGGGGCACTCTGGAGGCTGCAGCCGGACTGTGGTGTGATTAATGCCTCTTCCTAAGTGCCCTTGCGAGGTGCCAGGCTTTGGATGTGGCAGCTCTGTCAGAAGCGTGTTAGTGCCAGCTCCGTTTGCAGTGGGCAAGGGTTGGGGCAGCCCTGGCCAAGTTTCTCTGGGGACTCCCCTTCTCTGTGCCCTTGCCTTGGCCTGTTTCCTCCTCTGCACAGTGGGGGTGGCGAGAAAACCACCTGTCAGGTTGCTGGGGGCACTCGGAGCTGATGCCCGTGACGTGCGCATGACAGCCACTCAGCACCCAGTGGGAATCAGGGCCCAGCACCTCGCGTTGGTGCTGAAACTGGTGTCCTCAGCGCCATCTGGGCATCACCCCTGTCCTGGGGGTGCTGAAGGACGTGGCACTTCCTGCAGATGATCAGCTTTCGCCTCTCCCTGCTTGTCTCACTTTACCCACACACCTCTTGATGTGTTTTCTTGGGATCTTTTTATTTCCAGGAGGACCCAGCCAGGGTCCTAAGAAGCCTGTACAGCCAGGAGAACCCAGTACCCGCCTGGCATCCCAGGGAATGGAGGAGGCAGTCTGGACACAGGCTTCCCACACAGAGCCCGAGTCTCCTCCGGGTCGTCCAGGGTTTTGTGGAGCCCCAGTGTTCAAAGTGGCCTCGGCACTGGTCAGGCCTCCGGGGTCCTGGGTGCCTTGGCTGGCTCCCACCCCAGCCTCTTCGCCCACCAGGGGGCAGCAGAGATCGCAGTTCCCGGGAGCCCATAAATCAGCCTGTTTATTAGTGGAATAAAAGTCGCCAGCAACGGCGGGGCTTTTCGGGGCTGCATAAATCTGCGTCTGTGCCTCGTGAAACCCATATGTGCTTAATTCATATGTAAAGTTTCAAGCAGGAAGAGAATACGTGTCCATTAAATTCTATTTGACTTGATTATAATCATTAGCCGTGAATAATTGCTTCTCAGTGCCTACCGAGAGCCACCACAATAAGCCAGAGGAGAGAGCAATTATCTTGGGGTGGAGATTTTTAAATTTATATTTTTGAAGCCAGGGGCAGTGCTGGCCCTGCAGGCATCAGTGGCCCATGGAGAACGCAGAGGGTCGCCCTGGGCTGGGAACTTGAGGTCTGGCTGCTGGAGCTTCTGGATTTTGTTGCCGGGGGAGGGGGTTCTCTTTGTTCCTGCTGCCATATGGGAGGGGCTGTCACTGCCTGGGCATGCGTCCAGCTGCAGGGATGTGGAGGGGAAGGGTGCAGGGGGAGCTGGGAGAGGGCTGTGAGGGAAAGGAGGCAGGGGGGCTCCCAACCCCCTACCCTCCTGCATCCTGAAAAGCTGTGGGCTTGCAGGAGTCTCCAGCCAGGCTGTGGGCATCCCTCCTGCCTCTCAGCAGGGCTCTGGGGATCCCTGGAGAGGGTGGGCGCCAGCTGTCCCCTTCCTGCCCCCCTCACTCCTTCCCTTCCCTGAAGAGGCATCTGCCTACGACCTCTCTCAGGCCTTTGAGAATTGGACTCTGGGCTGGGTGCAGTAGCTCACTCCTGTAATCTCAGCACCATGGGAGGCCGAGGTGAGAGGATCACTTGAGCTCAGAAGTTTGAGACCAGCCTGGCCAGCATAATGAGAACCTATCTCTACAAAACAATCGGAAAAAAAAAAAAAAAAGGCCGGGTGTGGTGGCTCACACCTGTAATCCAAGCATTTTGGAGGCCAAGGCAGGCGGATCACCTGAGGTCGGGAGTTCAAGATCAGCCTGACCAACATGGTGAAACCCCATCTTTAAAAAAAAAAAAAAAAAAAAAAAAAAAATGAGCCAGGCATGGTGTTATGTGCCTATAGTCCCAGCTACTCAGGAGGCTGAGGCAGGAGGATTGCTTGAACCGGGAGGTCCAGGCTGGAGTGAGCCATGATTGTGCCACTGCACTCCAGCCTGGGTGACAAAGTGAGACCCTATCTCAAAAAAAAAAAAGAAAAAATAGAAAACAGAACATCAGACTCTGGGCCGGGCACGGTGTCTCCACCCGTAATCCCAGAACTTTAGGAGACCAAGGCAGGCAGATCATTTGGGGTCAGGAGTTTCGAGACTAGCCTGGCCAACAAGATGAAATCCCATCTCTCTGCTAAAAATACAAAAATTAGCCAGGCGTGGTGGGACATGCCTGTAATCCAGCTACTTGGGAGGCTGAGGCAGGAGAAACACTTGAACCGAGGAGGCTGAGGCAGGAGGATTGCTTGAACCTGGGAGGTCCAGGCTGGAGTGAGCCATGATTGTGCTACTGCCCTCCAGCCTGGGCAACAGAGCGAGACTCCGTCTCAGAAAAAAAAGAAAATCAGACCCAGTCTGTGTGCGGTGGCTCACTGCTGTAGTCCCAGCACCTGGAGAGGCCAAGGAGGGAAGATTGCTTTAGCACAGGCCTGAGACCAGCTTGAGCAACACAGTGGCACCTTATCTCTACAAAAAAATAAAATGGGCCGGTGTGGTGGTGCATGCCTGTAGTCCCAGCTACTCGGGAGGCCTAGGTGGGAGGATCACTTGAGCTGGGAGGCTGAGGCTGCATTGAGCTGTGATTGTGCCACTGCACCATCCAACCTGGGCAACAGAGTGAGACCTGTCTCAAAAAACAAAGAAAAATAAGAAAATCAGACTCTGGCCAGGCGCGGTGGCTCACGCCTGTAATCCCAGCACTTTGGGAGGCCGAGGCGGGCGGATCACGAGGTCAAGAGATCGAGACCATCCTGGTCAACATGGTGAAACCCCGTCTCTACTAAAAATACAAAAAAATTAGCTGGGCGTGGTAGCGCACGCCTGTAGTCCCAGCTACTCGGGAGGCTGAGGCAGGAGAATTGCTTGAACCCGGGCGGCGGAGGTTACAGTGAGCCGAGGTCGCGCAACTGCACTCCAGCCTGGCGCCTGGTGACGGAGTGAGACTCTGTCTCAGAAAAAAAAAAAAAGAAAATCAGACTCTGTTTCCTTACTGATCTCCTGACGTTTGAAATTCAGGAGTGGTTTCCACTCTCATATTATCACGCTCTGTGAGCCGTGATTGAGGTGTGTCTGATGGTGTGTGTGTGAGATCAGGAGTTCTACCTGTGTGTGTGTGGGGGGGTGTGTATGCATCTGTGTGATGTGTGATGCCTGTGTGTGTGAGGTAGCGTGTTTGTGTCTGTGCTTGTGTGCTGCATGGGGTGTGTGTGATTCGGGGTGTGTGTGATGCAGTGTGTGTGTGGTGTGATGTGTGTTTGTATGGGATGTGGTGGGAGGTTGGCAGAAGCATAGAAGTGGGGATGCCTGGCTGGTGGGTGGCAGGGCTTGAGGTCACAGGGACGGGACAAAACCCCCCACCCAAGGGCACAGTGCAGGCCTCCCCTGGCCCTGGCCCCATGGGCTGCCAGCCAAGGCCACATGCTCGGGCAGCACCCGCGAGAGTCTCAGACTCCTGCCATCTGTGCTGGCCGCAGCTCCTGCCCACAGGAGCATGGCACATCCATCTTAATGAAATTGGGCTGCCTCGTGCAGGAGAGAAGCTGGGGAGCCCCCGCAGGCCCCTTCTTCTGGAGGAGGAGGTTCTCGGAGCCAGTGCCGGCCTCTCTAGCCTGGCCTATGACCTCAGGCCTTCGACTGGGGAGAGCTCCCGTCTGGGGGTCTCACCCAGGGGGTGCTGAGGCTTCCAGGGCGTTTACATCTTCTTTTTGCCACAGGGGTGCGGTGACCTTGAGTGAGCCACCTCCCTGCCCTTGAGTTTCCTAGTACACCAGGACTGTGTGTGTGGACCCCTTGTTCCTGACAGCACAGTCCCGGCCAGGAAATGTCCGGGCACAAAGAAAGACCCCTAGTCTTGGCCGGGCATGGTGGCTGACCCCTGTAATCCCAGAACTTTGGGAGGCCGAGGTGTGTGGATCACAAGGTCAGTTCAAGACCAGCCAACATGGTGAAACCCAGTCTCTGCTAAAAATACAAAAATTAGCTGGGTGTAATGGCACGTGCCTGTAGTCCCAGCTATTCAGGAGCTGAGGCAGGAGAATCACTTGAACCCGGGAGGCGGTGGTTGCAGTGAGCTGAGATTGTTCCACTGCGCTCCAGCCTGGGCAGCAAGAGCAAGACTCCATCTCAAAAAAAATAAAAAAAGATCCCCTTGGCCAGCCCAGGGATCTGGCTGCCTGGCTTTGGCCTTCAGGTCATAAGAGGACAGGGCAGAGACGCATGCAAGGCTTTGTGAAGGACGGAAGGGATCTCTTCTTCAGCCCTAGCCCAGAACAGCGAGCGTGGGCCGTGGGCGCCGTGGCCAGGAGCAGGTCGGGGTCCCAGTGCCCCTGCTGGCCATGCTGTGGCCTCCACTTCCTCATCTGAGAAGTGGCATCACCGTCAGTCCCCCCGCAGGGTGAGGGTGAGGAGGACAGGAGTTGAGGCCTGTCTGACCCTAGGCCTGGGCCCTGGTGCATGGAGAGTCCCCAGGAAATGACTATTGGGAAGTCGGGAGCACGAGCGACTAAGCAGAATATAATGTGACAGAGCGCTAGGAGCAAGGTCTGAACAAAGTGCCACGCGATGCCGCAGGGACCAATTAATTCTGCAGGGAGGTGGCGGGAGGCGAGGCGGGTCTGTGAGGCCTGTGAGGGGCCCGGGCGTGCAGCGGGGACGGGTGGGAAGCCGTGTTTCACAGCGACAAGCCGGCCTCGCATGGAGACTTTTTAAGCCGCTTATTTATTTAAAGTAAGTCATGAAGTGGCGCTCTGTTTCCTTAAGTCTTCGGGCTTTGATTTGTGAGAATCTGGCCGCCCGCTTATCACCGCCCTCCTCCCAAGCACCAGGAGCCCCTGCCTCGTCTTCTCCTGCCCCCTGGAGCACCCCGCAGAGCCTGGCCCGGCGAGGAGCTGGCCGGGACCCGAGCGGCCACCCGCCCCTGCGCCTGGCTGTCCCTGGGCCGCCGCTGGGAGTCTGTGATTTAGAGACCGCCTTGATGGACTACCAGGCAGGGGCCCGGAGGGATGCGGACTGCCTCGTGGGAAGTGATCTGACGCTAAACTGTCGCCGTAAATCGCTTTATCTGTCGCTTCGGATTTGAATGTGTTTGCGGAGGCTTGCCGGCCGCCACACAGCAGAAACCTCTCCGCGGTGGGCAGGGGAGGTGGCCGGCCCGAGGCAGCAGTGATCCCGGGCCGGCTGTGCAGCTGGAGCCTGTTAGCGACAGACAGGAGCCCTGGCCCGTGGCTCCCTCCTCCTCAGGGGAAACCAAGCGCAGGCGGGGCCGGCCACTTTCCGGTGCTCTGGCCACTCTGCATGTGTGCGATGCTCTCAGAGGCTCCGAGAGGCAGGCAGGGTTGTTACCCCATTTTCAGGGATCAAGTAACACGCCCCACCTCGGCAGGTGACTGAGCCAGAATTCGAACTCAGACACTTTCGTCCATGCAGCAGACATAGGTGACAGGGCTGCTGGGCACCACGCCTTGGGGTGGACCTGGGCTGCAAAAGACACAATCTCTAATTCCAGACAAGGCGTGAGACGTGCGGTGGAACAGGAAGCACAGTGCAGGAGGGACAGGGGTCTGGCCTGCAGGGGACGGAGGCGGGGGGAAGGCTGCCTGGAGGAGGGGTGCTTGGGTTAGATGGGGTGCTAAGTCAGAAGTCAGGCAAGGGCATTCTGAGGGTGAGAGAGCACAGACAGGGAGGGCTGAGGTGGGCGGGACACTGGGGAGGCGCTGAGGGCTTTGGAGTGAGTCACGGCATGGTACGGGCATGGTACGGGCCTGATCACTTGGGTGGAAAGTGGGGGCAGGGAGGCCCAGAGCGTGGGGTGGGAGGCGGCTCCCTCCAGGTCTACGCTGCGTTCATACCTCGTGATTCACCTCTCTTGCATTATTTCAGCCTTGTACTAATGGTGAACCGGCAACTCAGAGACATGAAGCAATTTGCTTAAGGTCACACAGCTAAATGGTGGTAGAGCTGGGATGGGAGGTTTGCTGAGCTCCAGAGGCCCCAGGAAAGAGTGAGTGAGTGAGTGAGTGAGTGAGTGAGTGTGTGTGTGTGTGTGTGTGTGTGTGTGTGTGTGTGTGTGTGTTTTGGGGAGGGAATACCTCTTCTCTGTTCTCTTTTTTCTGGCTGATCAATTTGAGTTCCGAGAGTGAGTGTCTTGTCTGTCCACCTGGCCTGGAAGCTGAGAGTGGGGCAGAAGTTTGCCACTGGGGGAGGAGTCGTTGTAAAAAGATGGGACCAACATCTGAATCTGGGCTCCTGGGTCCCCTAAGCCTCCTGGTGGACTCCAGCTCTCTTAGCCTGCCCGGTGTCCTGTGTCCCAAGCCCCCTCAAGTCTCTGGCAAGCCCCACGGAGCCCTGGCTCTGGACTGAGTGCTGCCTGTCACCTGCCACCTGGTGTTAGGTGTTCCCTCCGCTCCACATGTTGTCTCATGTCTGAGTCAGGCTCTGATGTTTCCCCCATTATACAGATGAGGACACTGAGGCACCCACGGGTCATGGCGCTGGGGAAAAGGCAGGGCTGAGAATCAAACCCTTGGCTTTCAGATTTGGGGTTTAAGAAAGAGACGATCAGGCAGGCAGGCAGGCTTCCTTCCTTCCTTCCTTCCTCTTTCCTTTCTTCTCTTCCTTCCTCTTTCCTTTCTTCTCTTCCTTCCTCTTTCTTTCCTTCCTTGCTTCCCTGCTTCCTTCTTCCTTTCCCTCCTTCCCTCCCTCTTTTCCTCCCTCCCTTCCTTTTTATTTTTTTGACAGGGTCTCACACTGTTCCCCAAGCTGGAGTACAGTGGTGCAATTGTGGCTCACTGCAGCCTCAACTTCCTGGGCTCAAGCGATCCTCCCATCTCAGCCTCCTGAGTAGAGGGACCACAGGCATGCCATCACTCCTGGCTAATTCTTAAATTTTTTGTAGAGACAAGGTCTCAGCTTGTTGCCCAGGCTGATTTCAAACTCCCGGGTTCAAACAATCGACCCACCTCAGCCTCCCAAAGTGCTGGGACTATAGCTGTGAGCCACCATACCTGGCCCAGGTTTGTGTTTTCACAAGCTCCCTCTGGGTCATTGGGAGTGAGGGGCAGAGTCGATTAGGGGGGCCAGTAAGGGTTCCTGGGGTCCAAGAGGCCCCTCCCCACATCAGAAAGCCCAGAACCCCCGACGTGGCCAGGACCCAATTTCCACGACTGCAGGAGGAGGGCGGCTCATCCCCACAAGGTCAGGCAGTGGTTACATAAATTCATAAATGATGGATCCCTCCTGAATTATTGAGATGCCCTCGTGGGCTCAAAGGGCCTGGCCCAGTGGGCGGAGCATTGGCCAGGGGGTGGGACTTGGGAAGGACCTCCCGGGGCCCTTCCACCCCAAGGTCTCCCGCAAAGTACCCTGCTTCTTACCTGGAGTCCTTCTGTCATTTCCACGCAGAATATGAGAGTGGACTGTGGACCCGATAACTCTGTCCTGGGTTTCAGTACATTTCTTTAATTTTTTTTTTTTTATTTGAGACGGAATATCACTCTTGTTGCCCAGGCTGGAATACAGTGATGTGATCTTGGCTCACTGCAATCTCTGCCTCTTGGGTTCAAGCGACTGTCCTGCCTCAGTCTCCTGAGTAGCTGGGATTACAGGCGTGCGCCACCACGCTCGGCTAATTTTGTATTTTTAGTACAGACAGGGTTTCTCCATGTTGGTCAGGCTGGTCTCAAACTCCCGAACTCTGGTGATCTGCCCGCCTCAGCCTCCCAAAATGCTGGGATTACAGGTGGGAGCCACGTACCCAGCCTCTTTTTTTTTTTTTCTTTTCTTTTTTGTAAAGGTAGGGTCTTCCTGTGTTGTCCAGGCTGATTGCAAACTCCAGAACTCAAGTCATCCTCTTGCCTCGGCCTCCCAACAAGGTGGGATTACTGGTGTGAGCCACCGTGTCTGGGCTGGTGTTTGTTGAATGAATGAGTGACTGCATACCTTTGACAGTTGGTCAGATGGTGGGAGGGGCTCCACGAACCAGCAACACCCTCTAAGTCCCCTCTTCCTGCCCAGCCCAGCCCCGCCCCTTATCCTACCTCTCTGGGCTTGAAGGGGCTGATCCATTTTACAGATTAGACAGTGGTAGGCATTTCTATGGTCCTCATGAGGTTCCTGGCTCCTTTCGAGATGCTGGAGGTACAAGGCCCAATGAAACCCAGTGCCTGCCTTCCTGGCATTTGCAGTCCTGTCGGGGAAGACCAGGGAGGAACTAAAACCCAGAGAGGGACAGTGACCTGCTCAGGGTCACACAGCAGGAAGGTGGCAAAGCAGAGCTGCAAACCCGGGAGCCTTTTCTCCCTCACGGCAGACCCTCGGCTAGAAAACCCCAGCTAGGGGTCTGCTGCCCACCCATGGGTGGCCACCCTGCCTCCCACCCTTTGCGGACTGTCCTGAGCACGTCCTCTCCGGCTCTCCCCGTCCTTGAGGCCTCAGCGCCCGCACCTGTGCCCCTGCCTGTGCCCCCGATGTGCTGTCCACCCGAGCGCTGAGCTGAGGAGGCCGGAGCTTGTGGGAATGTGTGTGTTTTGAAATTAATGGGGACCATTAAATTGGCCAAGCATGAAAAGGGCTGGATCTGCAGCCCTCGGCTCGCTCTCCTGGAATCATCCGCCAGTGCCTTGGCAAGGCGCAGCTGAGCTGGCTTCAGGGCTCCCCAGGAGGCCTCGGCTTGCCTGCCTGTTTAACGAGGGGTACTCTGCGTCCCTAGGACATGAAGGGGATCGGCTGCAGCAGCACGCGGTGGCCACAGTGCCCCCCACCCCCGGGGACCAGGGTCCCCTTTCCTTCCTTTCAACACTCAGCTCTGTGCAGACGGCAATGTCTGTGGGTGTGTTGACTTGAATCTTCTCCCTGGACCCCTAGAGTGGGCTCAGACACTCCAGGCCCTGACCCTGGGGCTTCCTGGGTGAGTCCTGGCCTGGCCTGGTCCCAGCTTGGCGTGGCCTCCAGGACCCAGGCCCCGTCTCCTCACCTCCCCCACCTCGAACAGCCCCCATCTACTGTGAAGTCTCCATGCAGGACAGGTTTTTTTTTTTTTTTTTTTTTAGACAGAGTCTCACTCTGTAGCCCAGGCTGGAGTGCGTTGGCACATTCTTGGGTCACTGCAACCTCCACTTCCTGGGTCCCAGTTCAAGCAATTCTCCTGCCTCAGCCTCCAAGTAGCTGGGACCATACGCTCATGCCAACCATGCCCTGCTAATTTTTGTATTTTTGGTAGAGGCAGATTTACACCATGTTGCCCAGGCTGGTCTCAAACTCTTGGGCTCAAGTGAGCCTCCTGCGTAGGTCTCCCAAAGTGCTGGGATTATAGGCATGAGCCACTGTGCCCAGCCATATGGGACATCTTGAAACTGGGAGTTGAAGTCCTGGGTACAAGTTCTGGCTTCACCATGTACCAGCTGTGTGACCTTGGGCAAATCACTTAACCTCTCTGAGCCTATTTTCTTATCTATAAAACAGAGATAAGAGTGCACAGGGATCCAGGCCCTGGCACTGTGGGTTTGAGAGGAGGCCGCTTATTAAGATGTTCAGTACAGTGCCTGGCACAGAGCGAGCACCCAGGAGATGCCAGCTCTAGTTCTCATTGTCATAGCTGCTGCCCTGGGAGGGCGTCTCAGACCCGCTGAACCAGGCGTCCCGTCAGCCAGCACCTGCCCTGCACCCAGTGCTTGGTGGGGCTGGGAACAGGGGAACAGTCCCTGTATCCCAAGCAGGCTGAGGACACCTCCTTCCCATATTCACAGTGGGGAATCGAGTCACCTGCTGGACCTGGCATGGCCGAGGGGACGGGCCTCTCCTGACCGCCATAGTCTCTTGGATGGGGTTTCCTGACCGTGAGGGCACAGGGCGGGCAGCCCGGACCCCTGGCTCCCCACTGCCAGTGCCTGCTCTGCCTTCCATGGGGAAGGATGTGTGGTCTTATGGAAACAGCCTGTGCAGTGGAGTGCGAGTTAGGCTAGGACAGGGTGGATGGGGGATGTCCCCAGGGGAAGCCGGGTGACCAAAGTGGCCCTATCAGGGCCTGGCTGCCATCTGCTGAGGCATAAGCTGGCAGACACGAAGGCCCCAAGGCCTCCCCTGCAGCTGCCACCCTGCTCAGGGTCTTTATGAGTTTCAGACACTTGCCTTTTGAGCTCTACTGCGGTGATGCCATTATGGTCCCTGCCTCCCTGCCACTGGGGTCGGTGGTGAGGCCCCGGCTGGGGTGGAGGGCACTGGCATGCTTGGTTGGCCAGCCTCGGAGGTCCCAGAGGCCAGGGCCGTGGCTCTCACCAGACCCAGCTAAGATCCAGTTCCATCACTATGCTGGGTAAGCCCCCTGCTGCTTCAGGCCTCGGGGTTCCCCGTCTGTCCCTTACGGGGGCATTCACGGGAAAGAAATGCACTAACGCCTGGAAGGCCCAGCACTGCATTGGAGGGGCTTGGAAACAGTGGTGATTTTTTTTTTTTTTTTTTTTTTGAGATGGAGTTTTGCCTTTTTGCCCAGGCTGGAGTGCAATGGTGCCATCTCGGCTCACCGCAACCTCCGCCTCCTGGGTTCAAGCGATTCTCTTGCCTCAGACTCCCAAGTAGCTGGGATTACAGACGTGTGCCACTATGGCCAGTTAATTTTGTGTTTTTAGTAGAGATGGAGCTTCTTCATGTTGGTCAGGCTGGTCTTGAACTCCCGACCTCAGGTGATCCACCCACCTCGGCCTCCCAGAGTGCTGGAGTTACAGGCGTGAGCCACCACCCGCACTCAGCAGTGATTATTATTAGTAGTGAGGGATCTCACTTCACGGGATCTCTCTTCACCACCCACTAGACCCCAAACCCCTTGAGGGCAGGGGCAGAGTCTTGGACTCTGGGTCACTGTCCCTGGACAGGGCTCCTCCGAGGTGGGGGCAGCCCGAGCATGCCCGCCCCTGAAGGGACATACAGGAACTCAACGGCTCATGGCCAAGGAGCCTTATGGAGAAGCAGGCAGCCCTGGTGGGCACGGCTGTACAGGGGTCTCCCGCTCTGTCCGTTCCTGGCAGGGGCAGGGACACAGCTGTTTATATCCGTGGTGGGTGTCAGGAGCTGGAAACCAGCGAGGGCGGGAGGACGAGGGAGCACAGAGAGAATGTGGGCTGCAGCCCCAGGGGAGGATGGGCACTAGAACGGAGCTGGTCCTCACAGTGGTGCAGAAGGCAGCGAGCAGAGGTGGGGCAGAGAGGCCACCGGCCGGCTTCCTCCACTAAGGCATGGCTGGCAGCCCCTTCTGTTCATTAAAACCCATCGGTGGGGCCAGGTGCAGTGGCTCATGCCTGTAATCCCAGCACTTTGGGAGGCCGAGGCAGGGGGATCACCTGAGGTCAGGAGTTCAAGACCAGCCTGACCAACATAGTGAAACTCCTTCTCTACAAAAAATACAAAACTTAGCAGGGCATGATGGTGGGTGCCTGTAATTCCAGCTACTCAGGAGGCTGAGGCAGGAGAATCACTTGAACCTGGGAAGCGGAGGTTGCAGTGAGCCGAGATCGCATCACTGCACTCCAGCCTGGGCGACAGAGTGAGACCCTGTCTTAAAAAAAAAAAAACAGCCATCAGTGGCACCCACCTCCCGGTGGCAACAAGTGGCCCTTGAGCACTGTCCCTGCTTCCTCCTCCTGCCGCTGCCTCCTCCCCGTCTTTGACATTGTAATTGCCATAAAAACCGGAGCCGAGCAGCAGCGTCACAGGTGGGGAGAGAGGCCCGGCTGTCAGCCCTTCCTCTGCCAGCAGGGCCCGCGGCTGTTTTATTATTGCCGCCTGCCTGTATTTCAGGTATGGTTTAAACATCATCAAACGCCACATCCCCTTTGAAAAGCAAGAGCTACCTTGCTGAGGATGTTGAGGAGAAATAGGAACATTAAAATCTATGAAGCAAATGGCCCAGAATTGACATTTGTGGTGGGAGCTTTGCAGCTTTGATTGTCAGAGAAGCTAAATTCCCCTCTGGCAGCTGGTGGGGAGCTTTCCCCGTGAGGGTCACAGGAAGGTGGGATAGGTTTGCCTGGGAGGAGACCAGGCAGGGCCAGCCAGGGAGGGGATTCTGTGGGTCAGCTGACTGCCTCTCAAGCCTCCTGGCCTCGGCCTCTATCCCGCCTCCTCTTCCTCCTAACAGGGACGCAGGAGTCTCCCAGTGTGCATGGGACAGGGCTGGGTTCGAGTCCTGCTGTAGGCACTTGCTAGCTCTTGTAACCTTGGCCAGGATACACCTCTCCCCTGAACCTCAGTTTCCTCATCTGTAAACCCAGAAGAGCAATGTCCCCTCTGAAGGCGGGGGATGGTACATGCAAACACTTGACATTGGGATTCAATAAATGTCATTTATTGGGATTCAATAAATGGTGTCTGCTGTCACCAAGGAAATGGGCATGTGAGCTGGCATTAATTTTTTTAAAAAACATTTACCTTACCTATTTTCACTGAAAAATAGGAACAGTAAAAATGAGAACCATTAAAACAGGAACACGGCTGGGCATGGTGGCTCAAGCCTGTAATCCCAGCACTTTGGGAGGCTGAGGTGGGCGGATCACCTGACGTCAGGAGTTTGAGACTAGCCTGACCAACAGGGAGAAACCCCAACTCTGCTGAAAATATAAAAAATTAGGCCTTCTCTTCTGGAAAAGCTGGGTTGAGGGGACGGAAAAAAAAAAAAATATATATATATATATATTAAAAAATTAGCTGGGTGTGGTGGCGCATGCCTGTAATACCAGCTACTTGGGAGGCTGAGGCAGGAGAATCGCTTGAACCTGGGAGGCAAAGGTTGCAGTGAGCTGGATCACACCACTGTACTCTAGCCTGGGTAACAAGAGCGAAATTCCGTCTCGAAAGAAAAAACCCCCAAGAACACAAAGAACCTAGCCACAGCGGGGGACACTGTGCAGGGCGTCTCCTGAGAGCTGTGCTCTTGGTCCCACCTGGAACCCTGTGGCCTGGATGCCCTCGGCACGTGCTTTCCAGGCTACCAGCCTCTTGCCTGGTTCCTGGTCACGGCCTGCTCTGTCTCGGCACCTGCCACTCGATGCTGGTGTGTGGCCATCTGAGGAACTGTGGCTCGTGTTTGCCCTTGTAGTTTACACTCTTGACGGCTACTTGGGGAATCTTGGCTTCTGACCTTACCCAGAGGACGCCTCAAAACTAGGCTGAGCAAATTTGTTGCAACTGAGTATGAGACGCAGCTTTGAGCTTCCTAGCAGCCATTGCAAAATTTGTAACAAGATTTTAGGATCTGTAACTCCAAGCTTGGAAGTCAATTGAAACTTTGGCTGAATGCCTCCTTTTCTTTCTCCTCTTGGCCTTTTTTCATTTTCCTCTCTAATATCCTCACCAGCATTCTTTATCTCCCCCAAGGATGGTTTATCCCTTGCTCCAGAGCCCGTCCCAAGGTGCTCGCCCCTCACCTGGCTGTGCCCACAGCTCGGGAGACCCCCGCCCCACCGCTGCCTTCCTGTTTGCCGCTGTTGACTCCCCTGTGTTGCTCACGGCCGCTGGCCTCTGGGCCTCTTGTCTTGCCCAGGCCCACTGGGTCTGCCACTGCTGTTTCTCTCAGATGAGCCTGTGACTAATAAGGGTTGCTCCCAGGGGGCTGGCAAAATCTTTCCCTCCTTAATATCGGAGTTTAAAAATGTGTCACCATCGATTTGAAGAAAAGCCTTGTTCCTGCTGAGAAAAACAGCCTGGAGATTCGTCTCGCCCTAGGAATCACACAGGCAGCTGCAAAAATTCAGCGCCACAGAGAGCTCTCCATGCAAATGCCGAGATGCCCACTCCAGCCCCGAGCCAGCCCTCCCCCCTGTTACTGGGGGTTGGCACCGCACTTCCTCATCCCCCCAACCCTGCAGAGACTTGGGGAGGCCTCTGCAGGGAGGGGCTCCCTGGTTAGAAGATCCCCATCTCCTGATTTTCTCTACCTCTTTTTTTTTTTTTTTTTTGAGACAAAGTCTTGCTCTGTTGCCCAGGCTGGAGTGCAGTGGCGCAGTCTTGGTCCACTGGAACCTCTGCCTCCTGGGTTCAGGCAGTTCTCTGCCTCAGCCTCCCCAGTCGCTGGGATTACAGGCGCCCACCGCCACACCCAGCTAATTTTTGTACTTTTAGTAGAGATGGGGTTTCACCATCTCGGCCAGGCTGGTGTTTAACTCCTGACTTCGTAATCCACCCACCTCAGTCTCCCAGAGTGCTGGGATTACAGGCGTGAGCCACCACACCCGGCCCTCTCCACCTCTTTTCAGAGGCTGAGCCTGTGGCTAATTCCACATCTTGACTTGTTTTAATCCTCAAGGAGGAGGATGAGTGAGTTCCGGGCCTGGGGCTTCTCGAAGCCATCCCAGTCCCTCACAGGTCAGGGGTATTCCCTGAGCCTCCAGGGCAGGTCTGTGGGTTGCACGGTGGCTCTGCCCTGACCCAGGAATGTTCCTCCCGCAGGCCTCCCACCTGGACCTTGATTCATCCTTACCTGGAAAGGACTGTTGGGGTCCTTTGGGGCATCCCCCAGCAGGCGCCTTCCCTGTGCACCTTGCCTTCATCCGGGGCCCAGCCTTGGAGCTGACAACGCATCCCACCGTCATCCAGCAGCTCTCCCAGCCCAGCATAACCACCACGGTCACGGCCGGGGCAGCTGTGCCTCCCGCTTCTCAGGCTAGAAAGCTATGCTGTGGGGACTGGAAGTGACTTGACTGGGATCCAGGACGCTTGAACCCACATCCTTTCCCTGTGTATGCTGGGAAGTGCCCTTAAATGAATCAGTGAATGGGTAAATGAATGAATGAACGAAGAGGAGTGGGCACACGGTGACCACTCTAGGTGTTGTTCTGGTTAGTGAACTTGGTGACAGTCCAGGTGGGGGTGTGTGGAGAGCTTGGGGGACAGCTGAGGTTTCTGATCCACCTCTGCCATCGAGGTCATGTTGCCCGCCTTTGTGGCTGTGTCCTTTGCGTTCCCCAAAGGGCTCACCGGAGCATGGCGGGGAGCAGGATGGTGGGTTTGGCTGCCTAGGGTATCTCCCAGGCCACCTGTGGCATGGGCCGTCCCCTGCGCTGGCTGCAGCAGGGGTGACTTGGACCAGCTGGGAAGCTGCTCTAGGGGTCCTTGCAGGGAGCTTAGTGAGGGAAAGGGAGAGAGGATGGGCATGGGGTGCCAATGAGGCTTTCTTCGTTCTTGGGGAACCACACAGCTCTGGGCAGGGGCATGAGGGAAGAGGGAAAGCAGGCAGTTTGCAGTCTGCCTGGCTGCCGTGGGCCCTCGGAACATGTGTTGGGTGGCCATTTACCACCTGGCGCAGGGAAGGCTGCAGGCCGGCCCCGAACTGTGCCACCCCCAGCTGCAGAAGGGCCCCGAGAGGACTCCCGGCAGTTATCACTCCTGGAAAGGCGGGGCTTTATTTTTCCTCCTCGCTAAATGTTATTGCCTTTATAGGCTTTGGAAATCAGTTTTATGGCCTGCATGTTTGTTCGCTGAAATATGGGCTGCTCTGGAGGGAAAATAAAATGCGGGGATAGGGCAAGAGCTCAGGTGTGTCCCACAGGCTGGGGCTGCTCTTTAGGACCGTGGTAGCTAGAAAGGGGGACAGGGAAGGCATGTGCCAGGACCAGGGCTGCTGGGGGCGGGGGCTGGAATTCTAGTGGGAGGGTTGGCCTGAGGCTTCTGGACCTGTCCCGTTTGCCAGACTGACCTGGGATGGCAAGAGTCATTCTGTTCTCTGTGATGCCCAGGTATGCCAGCTGGCTCCCTTCAGGTGCCATCCGGGGCATCTTGCCAGCCACTGGCAGTGTAGACTTCGCTGTAGAAGTGAAAAATAAGCCCTCTGGGTTTTGCTGGTCAGGATGCAGGCCTGGCAGGATCTCACCTGCAGGAGATGTCTCATCTTCTGGCAGAGCTGACTGATGGGGAGCTGGGCAGGGGGCAGAGATTCAGCAGGAGCACCCAGCAACCCACACAAATCTTCCTGCCTTCCCTGGGACCGAGGACCCTCGAGGGAGACTCTGAGGGCCCCACCCTAGGAGAAGGCTGCTTCTCTACTCCTCTCTTAGTCTTCGAAGAACTCCTACAAATCAATAAGAAAAATGGGTGAAAGATGTGGACAGGCAATTCCCGGTAGAGAAAAACAAATGGCCAGTAAACAAGGGAAAAGATGCAGAACTTCGCTAGTAATCAAGAAAAAGCTAATTGAAATAAGAGACATCATTCACCAGTGGAGAGGCGGACGCTGGAAATAGTAGTGTGCACAGGTGTAGGGTGGCCACGGGAGGCAGGTACTTTCTCGGGTGCTGTCCTCCACCCCTGAATCTCACATCAAACCGGCACGGAGTAGGTGCCTGGAAATACATGCCAGCTAGACGAGGCTCCTCTCTGCTCCCAGCAAGTCTCAGCAGGGCTGCCGCCGCCACTGCCTTTGTATCCTTTGCTTTCCCTCCTCCCTGGGGGCTCAGCTTCCAGTCTCACCTCTACCCCCCAGCTCCCTTGTCCTCAGGGTCCACACGCTTCCTTGGCAGAGGCTGGTGTCTTTCTGGGCCTGGCTTCTCACTGGGGGCATGCTGCTTCCTGCTTCAGGGTTTCAACTCTCCCTGCAATCTCATGGCTGGTGCCAGGGGTGCACTGTACAGCTCAGGTGGGGTGGAGTGCCTGTGATGGACATGGGGGCCTCCAAAGCTGGGCGGCTCCCACTGTTATCATGGCTTCTTTGGAATCTTCTGGAATCCTCCACTGGGCGAAGCTCTTGCCCTACTAGTGACCTCAGCCTTCTGGGCGCCTTGATGGCCACCTCCATCATCCGGCCCCAGAACTGCCTTTTCTCATGCATTCCCTCTCTTACCCTGTCCATTGTAGCCAGGCCGAGTGACTGTGGGCTTTATAGCTTCGTGTTCTGCCTCTGGTCCTGCCTTTGCCTGGGTGCTTACTCCTGCCGGGAGCACCCTCTCCTCCGTTTCTTTCGCCGATTCTGATCATCCTCCAGGTCCAGCCGAGAAACCATCCCCTCCAGGAACCTCCCTGGACCTGGGTTTGCCATCGCTCCTATGTGCTCCATAACAGTCATTCATTCATTCATTTCATTAATTCATGCAGCAGGTGCTAGGTGCTGGGGCTGAGATGGGGGGAGCAAGGGAGATGGGGCCTGGGCAGCTGGGGTGCTCTAGGGTCCTGCAAGTCACCTGTCATGACCAGATCCCAGGGAAAGACCTGTCTCAGAGTCAGGGACAGGGCCCAGGGGCCCTGGGGCAGCCTGCTCTGGGAGTGGCTCAGCTTGCCGCACTGGGAAGAGAGGCTGGGGGGTGGGGCAGGGCCATGCTCATGGGGTCAAGATGTCTTTCTTTGTGTGCCCCATATGGGCAGGCCTGACCCGCATCCAGTGCTTCCGGAGCACAGGGGAGCTGCCTTTCAGGAAAGATCAAGGGAGAGAATGCAAGCCATGCTTGACACGGCCGCAGCCCCGGGCATCTGGCCCAGCCTCCCGCCCTCTCACCCTGCATGTGCCTCCCTGTGCAAAGCGGCCAGCAGGAGAGCTCCAGCCTGGGATCCCCAGCAGTCTCCTTTCTCTGCTCCCTGTGTCCCTGTCCCCCATCTTCTGAGGCATAGCCTGACCTATCCTGTGCCCCTGGGCTCCTGCCAGTCTTCCTGCTAGTTCCTCAAGCTGAGATGGATGCCACCTTCCTTTCTGCATTCAAAGGGCATGAAGTGATTAAGACCCAGTCCTGGCTGGGCATGGAGGCTCACACCTGTAATCCCAGCACTTTGGGAAGCTGAGGCGGGGATCACCTGAGGTCAGGAGTTCGAGACCAGCCTGACTAACATGGTGAAACCCCGTCTCTACTAAATACAAAAAATGAGCCACGTGTGGTGGCGCATGCCTGTAATCTCAGCTACTTGGGAGGAGAACTGCTTGAATACTGAGCTACTGAGGCAGGAGAATTGCTTGAACCCAGGAGGCGAAGTTTGTAGTGAGCCAAGGTCGAGCCATTTTACTGCAGCTTGGGCAACAAGAGTGAAACTTTGTCTCAAACAAAAAAAAAACCCAGTCCCTGCTCCTATGTAGAGGCAGCAGGGCATCGAGGGGCTCCGTGCATCTGTGCAGGAATCCAAGGCACTGGGGGCTGCTCAGGGATGGCTTCCCATGGGAGGTCTTCCTGGGGAGGTCTAGCTCCGCCCAGGGTCCTGGCTGAGGCTCATGGGTGTGCATTTGTCTCCAGCTCACTGACCCACAGCCTGGTCTCTTCATGAGGTCTTATGGGCCAGGACTCGAGCCAGTGGAGGAATTGTGACAGACCTGGTTCCAGAGCTAACTCTGTCCCCATGGCCTTGGCCAAGCTGCTTAGATCTGGGCCTTGGTTTGCTCATTTTAAAATGGGAGTAAGCCAGCCTGCCTTGCCTCCCCGCCATGGGGACAGAGCTTGATGACAGATGCCTGGTGCCTGGCACCACTGGCCCCCACTGCCCTGCCTCTCGCAGATGGGTGCCCCTTCAGGAAATCCCCCTAATTATAAAGTTACAGATCTGGATGGTCACGTGGGGAAGAGGCACATTCATTAGGAGACCTGGGCGCACAGCCTGGACCGTGCCAAGTGCCTCTCCGTGCCAGCTTCCTGAGGACTGCGGGCTCGGTAGAGCACATCCCTGCTTCTTCCTGGTGGCAGGTTCCATCTGCCAGACCCTGAGGAGCTGCTGACTCGGGAGGGCCTGCTTGGGACCCGCCCATCCTTGGCGACTGCCCCTTCACCCCTTCACCCTGGGCTTGTAATCTCTGCTTTAAAAAGAACTCCGATCCCTTTCCCCTGTCCCCCTGCCCCCCGCCCCACCCCCAGAAAACAATTTATTCACCAGGGCCGTGATCCAAGAGAAAGCTAATTAAAGGATTTCTGCTCTTGGCTCAGCCTGGACATAGAAGATTCCCCTCCGTCTTCCTGGAGTATCTGAAAACAGGTGGAGAAAGGGAGTGTCGGATAAGCCCTGGGAGCCTCCATAATAGGCTTAATCCCCCTAAAGCCAGCAGGAATCAAACGGCTCTCCTCCCGGGACCACCGAGAAAGGGTGTGAGAGCTCAGAGGATGTGGGGCTGTTCCGAACCCCGTGGGTCCCAGACTGCAGGTCCCCTTGTCCCCAGCTCCCCATGAATGGGAGACTGTGTTCCGCATGAGCTGAGACGGAGTATCAGCCCTTTCTGCAGAGTTCTCCAGAGCAGAGGAAGGTGCAGAGACCTGGCCCCAGCAGCTCCCGAGTCGGGAGGCCCCACTTCCAGGGCTGCCACCAGACACTGTGATGACTGGCGTGTAGCAGATGCTCAGTCAAGTGCGCCCGCCCGCCTGCTCACTTCCCTCTGGTTCCCCCTGCCCCCCTCGCCAGCTTCTTTTCTTTCAAGGGCCTGTTTGCCTCTAGGAGATTTTCATCAACCAACCACTCAACGCTTACCGGCAGCACCTGAGCTCCATGGGGCAGGGGGCTCTCGGTCCCATGTGCTGCATGTTCCCCATCTGAGCAGGGTCTGGCGTACAGTAGGTGCTCAATAAAAGCTTGGTCGGCAGGCACATCCTGAGACGGGGTGAGATGAATCAGACTAACTCCATCTTAGATGTAAGCCTGACTGACTCCATCTTGGCTTCCCCCCGCCCCCCGCCATTCCTCCCTTGAATGCGTACCTGGGCCACACTGTGCTGGGTCATATTGTGCTTAGAACTATAGAAACATAACCGTTGTAACCATACCCTGCTTGACAAGCCCACTCGCTATTGTGCATAGCCCCTTGACTGATTATATGGAAAGTACCGAATGCCACCCCCACCTTTGGTAACCAGCAATCATGGGAACCGTTTGTGTATGCCCTCTTTAATTAACCAACGATCGGGGGGAGCCTCCTGCCTCCTAGTTACCAGCCTCCTCCCCTAACTTGCTTATTCTGCTTCTGTAAAATTCCGCTTTGCCCCCTTACCCTGAGCAACCTATAAAAGGAAGTCAAACTCCCTCCTCGGGGCCAAGAGATTTTGAGCATGAGCTGACTCTTGGTCGCCGGCAATAAAGGAATCAACCAGATTTCAAAGTGTGGCTTTCCTAACAACTCACTTGGATGTAACAAGGGTAGTCTCTGCTCCCAGAGAGCTTACACTCCTGGCGCCTTCAGAAAACATCCTGAGGGGCCAGGCGCGGTGGCTCACGCCTGTAATCCCAGCACTTTGGGAGGCTGAGGCAGGTGGATCATTGAAGTCAGGAGTTTACGACCAGCCTGGTTGACATGGAGAAACCCCATCTCTAGTAAAAATATGAAAGTTAGCCGGGCCTGGTGGTGTATGCCTGTACACCCAGCTACTCAGGAGGCTGAGGGAGGAGAATCGCTTGAACCCAGGAGGTGGAGGCTGCTGAGATCACCTCACTGCACACCAGCCTGGGTGACAAAGCGATACTCCATCAAAAAAAAAAACAAAAAAAACACAACATTCTGAGGCTCTTTGAGGGATCACGGAGCCCCCACATGTGGGTGGGATGGGGATCTTAAAGCCTGCCCTCCCTGTCACTCCGAGCTATGGCCAAGCTGGATGTAACCCTGGAGAGAGTCAGGGTGTCCTCACCCCCTTCAGGCTGCTGCCCCCCGATTTCCCTCTGCAGTGCCTGGGGCGGGGGTGACAGGGAGCACTTAGACCGGCAGCTCCCTGCTCAGGGACCTCCTGGGCACTCGCCTGTATCACAAGAATAAAAATGATAAAGACCTGCCACTGAATTCTGGGTGGCAGTAAATTACTTAACACCTGAAACAGGTCGAAATGTGGCCGCCGTGGTTTTAATAAGCCCATCTCCGACGTGATGCTGCTTCTCGGGGCCGGCGGGTCTGTTCTTGAGGCATAATTTCATCTCGTCCCAGGCTTGGCAGCATTGCAAATAAGATTTCACTTCCCCTGTAAATCTCCGAAGGGGGGAGTGCAGGATTTCATCTGTGCTGTCAGTTAGCACTCCAGAGAGCCTGTTTACTTTGCCGCAGGAGGAGCAGGTCCTCGGGAGGTGCTGGACAGGGTGGTGGGTGGGGGGGCGGCCGTGTCAGTGCTGGAAGGTGATGTGGGTGTGGAGGCAGGGACGCAGCCGCATACTGGGGGGGTTCCTGGAAGCACGCCTTATTTAGGGTGCCTGAAAGTGGATGAGCCAATGTCAGACCCACGGAGGCAGAATTTCGGGGCCGGCTGGGTGCCCCCCCATGCGTCCAGGATCCTCCTAGGCTGGGAGATGAGACTCAGCCGCAGAACTTGGGTGTAGGGGTGTGGCCTGGGGTGTTAGACCCCTCCCGGGTTTGGACGCCTCCTTTCCAGGATGCTTAGTGAGGCCAGGGACCCCTCTCGGGAAGTAGGGGCAGGAGAAGGGAAGCTGCCCGAACCCAGTGGTAGCCAGGTAAGGGCAGTATCCAGGAAAGTGGCCATGGAGGGGTAAGGCATCACCCACTCTTTCTTCCATTTGGGCAGGAACTTTTAGTCCTGAGTCTGACCAAACAGATGACGTCAGATACACAAAGCCGGGGCCCTGGGGCTTGGGGTGCCCCTTGGCCACAGGTTAGTACTCGGGGGTCTTACCCACATGTGCCCCTAATCTCGGTAACAACGCAAGTCCTGCGAGATTTTTGGGGAAGGAAAGGGCCCGAACTGGGTTGGCTGGAGGGTGGCACACTGGGGGCTGCAGTAGTGGGGGTGCAGGTTTCTGGAGGGACACCCCATCTCTTGGCATCCAGCTGAAGACATAGTGGCAGGGCTTTTTGGGACCGGCAGGTCCCGTGCAGTTCCCTTGAGGCCCTGGCCAGCCCGGCTTGATCTCCTGTAAGGACGGGAGGCTCACTGCCTCTCCCACCACCCTGTCCTCTTCAGAACAGGGTTACATTTGGAGAGTCTTCCTTCCATTGCTGAAATGCAGGTCCTGGTAATTCCCTCCTGTGCGGCCCAAACCTGGTTGGGCCTCCAACTCCCTTGGGGCGCTTGTTAAAACCTGAGATGCCCCCATGCCCACCTCCTGTCCTGAAGCCTAAGGCTGCAGCCAGCTGTTATCCTCTTCAGCAGCCCGTGGACCTGGTGGAGGTTGGGGGGGGTTTGGGAAACAGGCCCCACCCAGTACGGATACCTCTCTGCGCTGGACCTGGAGGCACTTTGCTGCCCGGCTCCAAAGGTCCTGCCAAGATCCCGGGCCTCCCTGCAAGGAGTGCCAGCAGCTCAGCACCTGGCTCCATCCCTGGGGGCCAGGAGTGTGGACGAAACTCCCCAGGAGGCTGTGCTAGCAGTGGGGGGTAGGGGAGGCCTACACTTCTCAGACAAACTGCAGGCACCCCGGCCTCCCGCACCCCCTCACAGAGGCCCCATCCCAGCCGTAGGGTCAGTGCAGATGGTTTCTGAGCTGGGCATGCCCAGCGGCTTTACCTGTGTCGTCCCACCTCACCCTCCCAACAGCAGCTGGGAAACTGAGGCACAGAGAGGCGGAGTAGCACAGGCAGTAACTGATGGAGCCCATGGGTCTAACCCAGCACCAAGGACTCCAAGGCCTTGCCCCAGGAGGGCAGTGCTGTTAATCCAGTGCTTCCCAAAGCCTTGTGACCGGGAACCCTTTCTGGGCAGCACTTCTGTGAGCTCCAGGGGCTGAGGAACACAGTTCGAGAACGTAGCCCTTCTTCCCCGGCTTGGAGGGCTCCACAGGTGTCCCCAGATTTGTGGCGCTGCCACACTCAGGGAGGGTGAGGTAAGCCGGGAGCCGGACTCCCTAGGGGAAGGGTGGGGACATTGGCGTTGGCAAGGGCTATTGTGCTTGGAGAATCGTCCTCACGTGGATCCATGGAGCGATCGGCTGATTGATTTAGTGTTCATTGATTCACTCTTCATTCCTGTTTACAGGGCCTCCTGTTGCCAGGCCAGTGCCCTCTGGGGATCGGGAGGTGTGGGGGGCAAGGCCTGTCAGTCTGGGCCCAGCCGAGCGAGGCGCTGGCAGGGTCACCTGCACGGGCGAGAAAGGCCAGCAAAAGCTCGGCCCCGGGGTGGGGCAGCCGAGGAAGCCAGCAGGGCATAGACCTGGAGTCTGAGCCACACTGGGCCGCGGAGGGCAGAGGACAGGGCTGCGCTGTGGCTGGAGCCTGAGAGGGGTGACAGGGAGATGGGGGACGCAGGGCCTTCGTGAGGGAAACGGACCAGAGGTGGACCTGCCTTCCTGCCTGCCTCGGGCGGGCGGCGTGCCAGTCCTTCCCCGTTGCCCCTTAGTCCTCCTTACCCTTGGAAGCATCCTCTGTGGAAACCCACCCAGGCCAGGCCCCCACTCAGCCACGGAAATTCTTCCCCGCTCCTCCCAGAGGCAAGATTACACCAGCCCCAGCACGTAGTAGGCCGTCTCCTGGCTGGCTATGTTCCAGAAAGAGCTCTCGGCAGCCCCAGAGGATGGGTCTCGGGTGAGGGAGTGGGCAGCCCTCCTGGGCACCCACTGTGCGCTGGGTCTGAGGGAGAAGTTGGAAGAACAGCCTCGGCCCTCTCCCTGTGGTCACACTGCGTGCCACACGTTAGAGTGGTCTCTCTTGGTCGGCTCCTGCCCCGACAGGACAGGAGGTAAAGACCGAGGTGGGGGGCAAAGAGCACCTGTGGGGCCCACGTCACCCCACCCAGGGCCACCTGCCACCAAGAATTAACTTTGCTTCCTTGGAATATAAGGAAATACCCGTTAACTGTATCCAGACATGAAATCAGATCTCAGGCAGAAGTAATGAGTTCTTGTTTTATGTTAAATTTAGCAGAAACTGCTATTGTTCTCATGGAAATTTTTTCCTTCCTGTCCCCCTCCCTCTGGGGTGTTCGAGAGGGAGATGAGACTCCAGAGCTGGGAGTGTTATGGGCACATCTAGGGTATGGGGGCCATCTGAGGTGGTGGCATAAGCTCATGTGCCCGAACACCCAACAGTGCCACTTTTATCCGGGTGCCACGTGGCTGCTGGAGCCGCTTCCAGGATAACCCACAGCTCTGCTGACACATACCTCTCCACGTAGAGACCCTCTGAGTCTGCGTTCAGCTCTGGGTCCCCTCGTGGTGACTCAGGTGTCAGTAGACCTCTGGGGCCTGCGGGTAGGGACAGAGGGTCCTTCTTCCCACCGCGGAATCATTTTGGCTGGAACGGTGCCCAGGGGAACAGGGTCTCCATCCTGCCCGCTGCCGCCTCTGAGCCAGGGCACTCCGAGAACAGAGCTGACCCTCGGGGCAAGGCCTGGGGAGGGGTGCGGGCCGCTGAGACCACATGTGCCCTGGACACCTGGCCCCTGGCCTGTTGGGGTGCCAAGCCGAGAATCAGCAGAGATGACCGTAAAAGTTAAATCTTTCTATTTATTTCAAGAAAGAACAAGGCAAGTGGACTTGGACATTTTATATGAAAACAGACAAACAGAAAATAGGACCAAGTGGTTAATCACATTCATCTCAACATTGAAGTTTCAAGGCACCTACAAGAAGGAGGCCAAAGAGCGGTTCGCAGTGCACTTTGGTTTGTGTTGTTGTTGTGGTGGGTGTTTGTGTGTCTGTTTTCTGGAAACTCCTGCCCGGTGCTGAGGTTGGGAGCAAGGCAGGTGGGTGTGAGGCCGGGCTGGCCTGGGCCCCGGGGAGCCGGGCCGGGTCAGCCATCCGGTCACGTGGCAGTGGGCAGGAACGGGGTGATCAGGCCTGTCACTCAGGCCCCTGAGACCGCTTCCAAGAAAAAGGAAGGAGACAGCGCTGCACCTGGGCGCTGATGCTGCGGGTGAGGAAGGCTGGGGGGCTTGGGAATTGGGGTACCGGCGAGGGGCCCCTTGGACATCAGACAGGAGCTCGGTCACAGTCTTGGGAGAGATCAGGCCTGCTCCCCCGACCCGTGCCATTAGCTGGCGGGCTTCCTGCCTTCTCCAGAGCAGAAGGACCCACCCCATTCTCTAGGGACCCCTCCCTGGCCTCCTCCTACTCTTCAGACCACCGGGAAGGGGGTGACACCGTGTGCTGCTCCGGAATGCTTTATGACACCTCACGAGATACAAATAACCTGTTAACAACTGGAAAGGGAATGAGTGTTGGTGGCTCTTACGCTATTCCTCTTCGGTGTTTATGGGGGTGTGGGTTCTTTTTGATAACCTCCTTGTTCACACTTGCCTCAGTGGCTCCCATCAGCAGAATCCCACAGGCGCCCCTCGCTGTGACTAGCCTGAGACGCCCCACACCCACCACCCTCCGGCATCTCTCTCCCCACTCCTCTCCCTCTCAGATGACAAGCCCCGAACGCTGCTCTGTGTGGCTTCCTCCCCACAGCTCTCAGCCTCTCCTATGAGCTGGAAGGCACCAGGCGGGGTCCTGTGAAGCCCCTAGTGGCTCACCTTGGGTGTCCAGTGGGCTGCTGGCGGTGTGGAGGTGCGTTGGATTGGGGATAAACAGTCTAAGGCTAGTTTCGGGGTTTTGGGTGGGTGTCTTCTCACCTGCGTACTCTGAACTTTTGAAAATGGGACTAGTCGAGGTGGGTGGGCTCCAAACATTGCAAGCCTGCGTTCCATACGGGGAAGGTGAGAGAGGCCCTGGGGCCGCCCGGCTCCAGGGAGATGACCGGGTGGCACCCCGCATCCGCAGTTTGATTGTTGGTCTGTGGTGCGTTTGTTTTTTCCTGTCTACAGAGGAAGCCTGATTAGTTCCTCCAGGTGGGTGCAGGGACTCAGCAGGGGCGGCAGGCAAGGCAGCGGGTGTCGCCTGGGATCCGGGTTTCTTGCAGCGGCTCTGTGGGGCCCTCCCCCAGGTCTCTCCCCCTTGTCATCCACTCGAGGCGGATCTTGGAGAAGGGAAACTGAGTCACCCATGCAGGTGGAGGCAGCCACCGCATCTCGCAGAATGGCTGTTTCTCCGTCTGGCTCACAGCTGGCATCGCACGGATCCGACGCAGAGCAGATCGGATCGGGGTGCTTCCGAGAGGTGAATCTGCCAAGATGAGCCCCTCTCTGTGCCAGCCACCGGCGGGGCAGGTGCAGGACAAGAGAAGCCATTTGTTACCGACTCCCGTGCCTGGGCCATCCTCAGTGAGTGGGCAGACAGCAAGTGGGGAGGAAGTGAGAGGAGGAGGTGGCCTCGTTCCATTGTTTCGGAGAAAGGATTGAGTGCCTCGTGTGCCAGGTGCTGTGCTGGGCCTCGGTGGCCCTGGGAAGGGCAAGGCACTGACTCTGACCATCTGCCTTGATGAGATTTGGGGCTGGTGGCAGCAAACACCTTCCTTCGAGGACTCTCTGGGCTTAGCTTTGGGCTTCCAGCTGTGGAGAGGCCGGGGGCCAGGGCACTGTGCTCACTCAGACGGCCACAGTGGTTTAGGGGCTGGCTTTGTTAGGATGTGGGGGGCGGTCATCCCACCCACAGGGTGCCCTGTGCCCTCAGCATGCCCACACTCTCTCCTGGCACAGGTTGGGCATTTCAGTGACAAGGCGTGGAAGGGGACAGTGACAATGGTCTCAGCCATGCCCTGGTCAGGATCTCCAGCAGGTGCCAGAAGCTGGAGCTGTCCCAGTCTCCGAGGGAGATGTGGAGAAAAGACCAGGCTTTGCTCTGTGGCTCTGGGGGTCTCCAGGCACACCCACAGATCTGTTTATGGTGAGAAAGGGGGCCTGCCCCACTTTGGAATTTCCAAAACCAGGGAAAAACCACAGATTGAAAATTCCAAGAGAGGGGAGAAGAGCAAAGGGAGGGGATGGAGAGCAAACAGAATCTTTTTGTGAGTTTTTAAAAAGAAGCAAACATGGGTATTTCAGGCACCTACTTGGAACATTTCAAAAGAAACAGTAAACGCTTAAAACCATAGAGTGAAAAGTGCCCCAGGTGCTGTCCGCTGGCATGATGGATGGATGGATGGATGGAGCGGGGAGGCAGCATCCGGCATGCTGGATTGCATGTGGGGCGGCCCTGGCTTGAGAGACAGGCCTGGACGCAGCCAGGCTTCAGAGCCGCAGGGCCTAGGAGGCGCTCTCATCAGCCCCTCCCCTCCGGTGAGCCACAGATGCTGAGTTTAGACTCTGGAAAGGGGGTGGCGCATGTCTGCACTTTCTTGGTACCTCCTGGACACTAAGGATGGGTATTTTGCAGCCCATCCTTAGTGGCACAAGTGGCTCTTTGGCGGGCTGCATGGTCTGGCTACAGGACCACCCTGACTTGGAGTTTTCAGGGGACACCAGCGGTTTTGAGCCACACAGTGAACATTTCTTGATATCTGCTCCCTTTCAGGGTCCTGGGGAATGGGAAAGCAAGGGCGGGAACCAGGATCTTCTACTTAAAGCATCAGACCCTGCCAGGAAAATATCTGCCCATCTAGTGCTTAAATGCTCCCAGTGACAGAGAGCTCACTGCCTGCTTCCTTTGCCAGGCTAGAGTTTCTCTTCCCTGACCTCCAGTTTTCCTTTTACCCACTCCCCTTTCACCGGCCACAAGGAATGGATTGGAGACAGACCCCCCTAGAACAGAAAGGAAGCAGAAAAGCCCACGGCTCTAGAGTGTTGCTCTCTGAGGACTGGATAGGCCACTTGTCCCAGAGGCCGGAGCCTCTTTCCCTAGGGCAGTGCTGGAGCCTCAAGCCTGAGTGCTCTGACCCATTCAGTGTTCGCCTTCAGAGACCCTGGCTCCCCAGGGAGCCAAGCCGGGGCAGGTGCCCCCATCTCGGCCCCCCACCTCAAGGCCCAGAAAGCGCCTGTAGTGCGGATAGCCACTTGGGGCAGGTCAATACACCACGAAAAATCCCCCTTTCCCTTCACCTCCAAGGAGTTTAATCTCTCCTTGTAAACGATAATGATTTATGTTTTTGAGCCTTTTTAGCCCTCAAGAAAAAAAAAATGCCTCCTCTCTGCACTCGGGGAGGCTGACTCCAGGCTGGGAATCGCGTGTGAGTGCTTGCTCTGGCACCCATACAGGGGCAGGCGGCAGCCGCCGTCACTGCGCGATCCAGGATGAGGAGGTATGTGGACGCCGGCCGCTGACCCTGGCTGCGTCCTGGCCCTGAGAGCAGGGTCTGGCCCTTGGGGGCACAGGTCCCTGCGCCTGGCCCCTCCTGCCAGCACTACCCCCACTCTCTCCGTTGCCCTGCCCGCCCCCTTGCTCCCTCTCTGCCACATCCAATTCTCCTTGTTGTGTTTTTCATAAGTGCGAGGCTCAGAAGCCCCGGCCTCCTCTCTGGCACATTCGGCAGGAAGCAGGTTTCTGAAGTGGGCTGGCTTTGGGACTCGAGCTGCCATTTTCGAGGGAGAGGGTCTGCTCTTTCTCCTTCTCTCCTGGCTCCCTGGCTCCAGGGCACGGGTGGAAGAGGAAGGCACAGATTCATAGGCAGCCTTGGGTGCCCCACCTGTCCCTTGCTCAGTCCCTGACCAGCCCCTCCGACCCTGCAGGGACCCCTCACCTGACTTGGGCCAATGAGAACCTTTCAGCACCAGTGGAGGGGAGGGGGCCCCTCTTGGCCTCTGGAGCCCCAGTTTCCTGAGTGAAGCTGGACCCTGCCCCAGCACACCCCCACTTTACAGAAGGGGAAACAGAGGCCGTATTCTTGCCAAACCCACTTTCCCTGCACCTCTCTAGAAACATCTCCCTGACGCCCTCCTCAGCTCTTTGCCTGGTGCTTTGTTTTTTTTTCTGAGATGCAGTGTTGCTCTGTCACCTAGGCTAGAGTGCAGTGGCGCAATCTCTGCTTACTGCAACCTCCGCCTCCTGGTTTCAAGTGATTCTCCTGCCTCAGCCTCCCTAGTAGCTAGGATTACAGGCATGCGCCACCACACCTGGCTAATTTTGTATTTTTAGTAGAGACATGATTTCGCCACGTTGGCCAGGCTGGTCTCGAACTCCTGACCTCCAGTGATCTGCCTGCCTCTGCCTCCCAAAGTGCTGGGATCACAGGTGTGAGCCACTGTGTCCGGCCCCTCTGCCTGGCTTTGTTCGAACAGGGCTGGGCTGGGCTCAGAGGGAGGGTTTCCCGGACCCCCAGAGGAAGGAGGAGACCTGGTGTCTGCATAGAGAGAGGGAGAAGAGGCACCCGGCAGGTGTGGGCTTTGGGAGAGTCAGGTTGGGCCCCTCCCAGCTGCTGCCATCTTCCCAGGGGCTGTCCCCTCCCCTGCCAGCATCACCCAGAGTCGAGAAGGTGCAGTGCCTCGGCTCTTGGCTCCAGACCCACATCCCGGCCCTGAGCTGGGGAGGCCCCCGGCCACCATGTGCACCAGGTTAGCGTGGAGGCGGTCTAGCAAACTCCAGCCCATTTAGAGAAGATGGAGGCTGTGGTGGGAGACCGAGGGAATGGGGAAGGAGAAAAGGGAAGAAAAGGAGCTTTTGATGCACATCATGTCTGCGGAATTGAGTATGACTAATTAATAGATTTTATTTTTAGTAATCTCTTAAGCATTCCATACGTTGGGCCCCACGCCTGAGCTGTGCTTACAAGAGGCCTCATTCGCAAAATGCAAATGATTCCTGGCCTGCTGCTGCCTTCTCTCTCTCCTTCCTTGCCTTTTCTTTCCTTTTCCTTTTTTTTTTTTTTTTTTTAGGGGAGATTTAAAGGAAAATTGCCATGTAATAGAAAAGAGATTCCAATCACTACATCTAATTACCACGAAGGGTAAACCACTTAACCAAAGAAGTGTCGTGGGCTTTTTTATTTTTAACTTTAGACCTGCCTTAAATGTCACAAAACGTGCTCCTCAACGCTGAGGCTGCTCTGGCTACTTAGAGGCTGTGAGGGTAAGCCCGGCCTCCGACTTCCCCTTGGAACTGGCAGCTGTGCATGGGAGCCTGGGACAATCTATACAGCCCGGGGCTGGCACCCCAGGCCTCGCGTCCTCACACACGTCTAAGGGGAGGGGCAGGTTGGGTCCTGAAACATCTCCTATCTTGTGGTACCAGGCCAGCTGGGAGGAGCTGGACCAGTTTCAGAATGGACCCAGCTTCTGGCCCCTCCCTGGCTGGGGGGGCTGTGACACCGCAGATATTTGGGGGCTTGCTCTGGGAAAACCCAGAGAGGACCCTGGGAAGATGCCAGGATAGCTAAGGGGCAGAAAAGAAGAGAAAGTCAGCTCTCAGAGCTGGGTACCAGGGCCTGACTGGGTCGAGTGTCCCCCTTCAGCAGCACTCAGCAAGGCCGAGGGGCCGGCAGGGTCTCATGAAAGAGGCCCAGCCCCGCCCTCACCTCATTAGTGCAAGAACTGGGAGCAGGAGACTCGCATGATCCTGGGGCCTGAGGAGCTCCTCGGGGGTGGCTGGCAGGGCTCCTGCCCATCTGGGCCTGCTCTGTGCAATGGGGAGGGGGAGAAGCCCATCACCCAGGCCTGGTCTCGGAGGGCGTGCCTAGGCACAGGCCAAGTGGGGCCTTCCCAGGCAGCTCTCACAGTCTGGGCCACCTGCTGTCCCCAGATGCCTTCCTAACCACTAAGGGTGTGACCTGACCTGTCTAGGGTGGGGAGAGGACACAGGGGGACCTAGGTAAGGTGGGGACAGTGTGCTGGCAGCAGTGTGTGCCAGATGTGCGGGACTCGGGGGAAGGCAATAATCAGAGTGATGTCCTTCATGGAGGGGGGTCTCATTTCAGAATCAGCAGAGACCTGGGACTTCTGTCCCCCGTGCCAACGCAGCGCACCTTGGGCCCTCTCTCCTCCCAGACATCCCAGGCAGGATCCTCTGCTCATCTGGGGTGGGGGGGCTGTGGTCCACAAGGAGGGCTGACATTTTTTTTTTTCGTTTTTGAGCTGGAGTCTCGCCCGGGCTGGAGTGCAGTGGCACCATCTTGGCTCACTGCAACCTCCGCCTCCCTGGTTCAAGCAATTCTCCTGCCTCAGCCTCCCGAGTAACTGGGTAACAGGCACCCACCACCACGCCTGGCTAATTTTTGTATTTTTAGTAGAGACGGGGTTTCACCATGTTGGCCAGGCTGGTCTCGAACTCCTGACCTCAGAAGATCTGCCCGCCTCAGCCTCCCAGAGTGCTGGGATTACAGGCATGAGCCACTGAACCCAGCCTGGGGCTGACTTTTATACAGAACTGACATGAAGGCCTGGGGAAATTTCTCTCTCGACCTCATTCTATGAGAAAATGATTCGGGCAGGAAAAGGGAAAACACATCTAGTTGGGAGTGAAAGATGCCCACCCCGCTTGGCTGTTCCCCGGGGCTGAGGAGTGGCCTGTTTTGTGAGCCAGCCCCCCGCGGCCTCGCTGGGAGCCTGTGCCCCTCTTTCCACTTTCCACGTGCGGCTGTTGTATCCACTCCTTTCAGCCCCATCTCCTCACTGAAGGCGCCTGTCAGGCCTTTTAACGTAACCCCTGCCCGACGCGGCTTCTGCCTTTGCTTTCTCACGGCGGCGACGGCCGTTTGAAAACAGCACCGCGAGGCGCTCCCAGCCCTCTCATCCCCCTGCCCTCCAACCAGCATCTCCTCTTTGACGTTGCTTTTCCTCGGTGCAGAACAAGCGGCAGGGTGACAGATGGTGACCTGGGCTCCCCTAGTACTGGGATGCAGGCACATCAGAACCCCAGGCTTTGCTCTTCTCCGCTCTCTGATTCGCTGTCATTATTTCATCATCGTTCTAATCTCATGGCTCACCACACTGCACTGTCAGTTGATAAATGAATGATAGCGACATTGATTCCAGAGGGAGGAAATAAAATCTTAAGTCTTCTGAGGGCCCCGGTCAGGGCCTTTTGTGAGGCTGCATTTTTAGAAAGAGATCTGGTCTCTCCCTCTCAAGAAACAGAGTCCCGGGGTGGGCACAGCTGAGTTTTCTGCGTTCAGGGAGGGGTTGCCATCACCCAGGGCTTTTTCGAGAATTTTTGTGTCTTTTTCTGGGCTTTGAGCAGCCATGGAAACCAACAGGTCTAATGAGCTGATAGAAAAAAAAAAAAATCCCTGCACTAATTACCCGTCCTAGGAGGGAACATTCAGCACACGGTAAATGCTCACAGAAAGTAGCTGTTAAGATGATTGCACCTGATGGGGAGGAAGATGAGGACACTGAAATCAAATAAAGCTTTTCTCTGTATCAGAAAGGAAAGCAGCCCAGCTCTGGCCAAGCTGAGCTGGGATGGAACTGGAAACCCCTGCCATGACGCCTCCCTAAGCCACCAGTCTGAGACACACATGCCTCAGCCTTTAGGAACAGTGATAGCCCCCAGAGACCGAGTCTCTCTCCTCCCCCCACCTCACTCCCATCCCCAACACATCACCTACTTACTCAATGATTTCTAGGAGAAAGCAACACTTTCGCAATTCTATTGTCTCAGGAAATGGTAAGAACTGACCCAAGAAGAACGGTAAGGACAGTGCATGTGGTTCTATCAACCCATCTGTACTTAAGAGACAGCACGGTAGGGATAGCCGGGCAGACAGATGCACCTCCAGGTGGCGGGGAAAGCTACGGGCTTCCGCTGGGGCTTCTACGGAGTGTGGTGCGTGGAACTGAAGAGGGCTTCAGCCTAGGAAAAAAGTTTTGTTTTTTTTTTTAATCGACTGCATGATTGTTCAAAGAATGCAGTGAAAGACGCCATGTTTCTGCAAATCTGCATGGGAAATGGTATGGAATGAGCCAGGGGAGAGATTTCAGGACCATACCTCCAGGGCAAAAGATCTTTTCCTCCCCCTCTCCTTTGTGAGGAGCCTGAAAACCTTCCATCACGCCGCCAGCGAGTGGCCGGCGGGAGAGCTGCGTGGGAGCTTTGACAGCCGGCTGCTTCTCCCCAGTGGTTCCTTTGTGATGGCCCTGAACAGAGCATAAGGTGTCCACAGATGTGGTACAGGTAGTATCCTTCCAGTTCAGGAAAAAAAAAAACCCAACCCAGCCCTTCCTGCGATATTATTTTTAGTCCTTCCCTCCCCAACTGGCATAACTTGGTATAAATTATGTCTTCAACAATGTCGAATTCCCCCTCCTGCCTTCTATTCTTTAAAAAAAAAAAAAAAAAAAATGTCACTGTTGTGTTCTACAAAATTGTCAGCCCTCCCCAAACTTTGCTTTCTTCGGAGGGGAAAGTCACCCATGGAATTTCTCTTCCTTGCTCTCTCGGATTGCAGCAGGCTGGGCAAAGCCACGTGGCCACGCCAAGGTAGCTGGGGCTGGGGCGGGGCAACCCGGCGGTGGGCGGGCAGGTCGGCGGGGATCATGTGTAGGAGTAGTCTA
Source organism: Alouatta palliata (assembly GCA_004027835.1). Classification (NCBI taxonomy): domain Eukaryota; kingdom Metazoa; phylum Chordata; class Mammalia; order Primates; family Atelidae; genus Alouatta; species Alouatta palliata. The sequence goes on along the minus strand of PVKV010001747.1, from coordinate 107,168 downwards.
TGTCGGGGATGCCGCCGTCCCGGTAGCCCCGCGTGGTGCCGTAGCCGATGGTGTGCGTCCCCTTGCAGAGGCTGCTACCGTTGGAGGGGAAGATGGTGTGGACCACGTACTCCTCTTTGGCGCGGTATGGGTTGATGGGCAGCATCTGCAGCCCAGGGCCGCGGATTTCCAGGATGGAGTTGTCCTTCTTGGTCCCTGACTCCATATAGTCATCCTTTTTCCTGCTGCCCCGGTTGTAGGCCCTCTCCCGGGTCAGTAGCTCGCCAGCCTGGTGCACGTACCAGCAGATGGCCCCCAGGACCAGGAAGAGGAAGACCAGAGCCACGGCCCCGCCGATGATGCCCGCCAAGGGCAGGCCCGCCATGGGACCGGCGTTCTGCTCCTGGTTGAGCGTGGTGGTAGGGCCATAGCTGTCGGCCGTCTCTGCCTTGGCACACACGGGCGTCTCATCGGCCACGTAGGCGTTGCCGGTCTCCATGGTGACCATGCAGATGATGTAGGTGGACTTGGGCTCCAGGGCCGTCAGCAGGTACTCCGTCTTGTCCCCCTGCACCAAGGTCTCTGTGATGGAGCCCACGGCTGGGCTGTGGCCCAGGCGCAGCCAGCTGAGCCGGAAGGAGGAGGCGGGCAGCGTGGCCTTCCACGTGATGCGGATGGAGTCTGCCGTCAGGGCCTTCACGTGGATGGCCAGGGTCTTGGCGCCATCACCTGTGGCCATGGGGTAGTCAATGTTGGAGTCAGGGAGGCGTAGCCCCGGCCTTTTGGCCTTGAGGGTGAACAGGGAACCCTGGGGCGTGGTGGCGGAGGCGTGGTTGCTGGCCGTGGTCTTGGCGGCCGTGTTGGCCACGCCGCCCTGCGACCCCGTCTCGAAGCACTCGTCCATCTCGCTGGTGATGTCCTTGATGGCCATGCCCCGGACCTTCTCGGGGCCCTGGCACATGAGGCCCCGCACGTTGACCACAGCTGCCCGTGCCTTCACCCAGTCCCGCAGCCACATGAGGTTGCAGCCGCAGAACCAGGGGTTGTTCCTGAGCAGCAGCTGGGCCAGGTTCCCCAAGTCGTCGAACAGGCCGCGGGGCAGCGTGGTCAGGTTGTTGTTGGACAGGTCCAGCCGCTCCAGTTCGCGCATCTTGGCCAGTGTGTTGTAGGGGATGTGGCTGATGGCATTGTCCTGCAGGTAGAGCTTCTGCAGGTGGGCGCTGGGCAGGTTGAGGGGCGGCGCTGCCAGCGAGTTGCGCACCAGCGAGAGCTCCGTGAGGTTCTGCAGGCGGCTGAAGGTGTCGTCGGCAATGCGCTGGTTAGCCAGCAGGTTCCCGTCCAGCACCAGGCGCCGCAGGCTGTTGAGGCCCTTGAAGGCGTGCAGCGGGATGGTGGAGATGCGATTGTCGTCCAGCCGCAGCTCCTCCAGCGTGTGCGGCAGCCCTGAGGGGATGCTGCTCAGGTGGTTCCGGCTCAGGAAGAGCAGCTTGAGCCGCTTGCTGTCGGCGAAGGCGTCCTCCTCGATGCTGACGGTGGACACGGAGTTGTCGTCCAGGTGCAGCTTCTCCAGCAGCGGGATGCGGGCCAGCGAGTCCCTGGCGATGGTGCGCACGTTGTTGTCCTGCAGGTGCAGCTCCCGGAGCGAGCGGGGCAGGTTGATGGGGAACTCGTCCAGGTCATTCTCGTACAGGTAGATGACCTGCACGCTGACCTTGGTCTTGAGGTCCTGGGGGATGCCGGCGTTGTTGATCTGGTTGTTCTGCAGGTAGAGGGTGGTGGCGTCGTCGGGGATGTCTGCGGGGATGGAGGTGAGGCCCCGGTCGTTGCAGTAGATGAAGCCGTTGTCACAGCGGCACACTGAGGGGCAGGTGGTGCTGTCGATAACCTCTGTCAGGAAGGCAATGAGCCCGTAGCAGAGGAACAGCCAGTCCCGCAGGTCCATGGTGGCCGTGGTCATCACGACGGTGGCCGTGACAGTGGCAGCGGGTGTGGTGGTGGCCGTGGCGGTGGGGTGTGCCACCACCATGGTGGATGGCTGGGGGAGTCGGCCCCACCCGGCCTGGAGCCTGAACACCTGCAGGGAGCACAGGACAGGGGCAGTGAGAGGGAGGTGGCAATGGCGACCCCGGGAGCGAACGAATCGCACATGCCCTCCCACCTGCCAGCCTGCACCAAGGGCGGTCACAATCGGGTCCTGCAGGCTGAGGTCAAACTGGAGGAGCGGCCCTTTTCATGCCAGGTTCGCACCACAGGCGATTACTCCCGCCAAGGTCGGACTCCAACAACATCTGGCTAACATTAAATCGGATCAGGAGCTGAGAGGCTGCCCATTAATGAGACGCACACTGCCCCGGCCCTCCCGGAATGTGATCTGGAGCCTCGAGGAGGTTAATTCAGGGAGAGCCTCACTGCAGGTTTTGGTTCTTCTCTCAAGACTTCACACAAAGCCACTCTTTATGGCCAATGCTAAAGGTACCAGTTAATACGGATGGGATGGATTTAGGGCGTGTTTTACGGATTCACAGCTGCTGTTCCCCAGCACTGCACGAGGAGCATGCATTTCTATCTGGCTCGGACCCAGGGTTCAAAAGGAAAGCTTGTTTCTGGAAGGCCTAGGAGCTCAAAAGGGGGGCATCGCCAGAACTTGCAAGAACAAAGCTGCCAGTGCCATCACTGGCGAGCAGTGGAGAGCAGGGAGCTTCATTGTCTGGTGTTAAAACAACATATCCTGTTGTCGCTTGTATGTTCTGCAGACAGAAGAATGAGGTGTCAACAGAATCACTTTCTCGTGTATTTACAGAAATCCGTTTTCATCAGAGGTGCCTCCCTAGCCCTCTGTTCTGTGTTATGTGGGAAATTGTCCCACACCTTGCCCCTTTCTCAAATCATAAACTTTCAGCTATTCCGGAAAAAGAAAAAAGCCATCTGTTTTCTTGCATTTAAAGGAAAGAGACAAATAAAAGGAGGGAGGAGTTCACGCTCTGAGGGAATTGGCTGCAAGATGTAATTTCGGTTTTCACAAATGGAAAAATTGCAGCATAGATTTTTCTTATTTTACTGTTCATAGTGGTAAAAAAAAAAATCAATTAAAAAGAAATTATCTTTCAATCTCAGTGAGGAAGGTGTCTTCGTGCAGCCAGCAAAAGTCTACCGTAAAATTCTGGGTCCACGAAGGCTTTTCAGTGGTGGGACATGATGGTCTCTCGGAGCCTGAAGCCGCAGCCTGGGAGGGCAGACCTGGTGTGCACAGCAGAACCAGCACCTGCTTGCTGAGCCAGTGGGGACCTTACTGTCACCCCCAGGGACTGGACGTCTCTGTTTCTCAACCAGGCCAAACTTTCTCTCTTCTCGGTCCTTCTCTATTCCTGGGCTGCTTTTTCTTTCCATTGAACAAACTACTCTTCACCCTACAGGACCCAGCTCAAATGTCACCTCCTCTGCTAGGTTTTCCTGAGGCCCCTGATAGAGCTCCCCTCTGCTCTGCCCATCCATCTGTCCACCCACCCACCCACCATCCATTCATCCATCCATCCAGCTGTCCATTCATCCATCCATCCATCCATTCAGGCATGCACCTGTCCATCCATCCACCTGTCTATTCATCCAGCCATCCACCTACCAACCCACCTAACCATCCATTCTTCCATGCATCCACCTGTCCGTTCATCCATCCAGCCATCCATCCATGCATGCACCTGTCCGTCTATCCATCCATCCGTTATTCATCCACCTGTCCATCCATCCATTCATCCATCCATCCACCCACCTAACCATCCATTCATTCATGCATGCACCTGTCCATCTATTCATCCATCCATCTATCCGTCTGTCTACCATCCATCCATCCATCATGCATCCACCTGTCCATCCATCCACCCACCCACCTAACCATCCATTCATCATGCATGTACCTGTTCATCTATCCATCCATCCATCCATCATACATCCACCTGTCCATCTATCCATCCATCCACCCACCCACCTAACCATCCATTCATCCATGCATTCACCTGTCCATTCATCCATCCATGCATGCACCTGTCTATCCATCCATCCATCTGTCCATCCTCCATGCATCCACCCATCCACCCACCTAACTATCCATCCATCCATCCATCCATGCATGCATCTGCCTGTACATTCATCCATCCATCCATTCACGCATGCACCTGCCCATCCATCCACCTGTCTGTCCGTCCATCCATCCATCCATCCATCCACCCACCCACCCACCTACCTACCTAACCATTCATCCATGCATTCACCTGTCCATTCATCCATCCATGTATGCACCTGTCCATCCATCAGTCCATCCATACATCCATCCACCTGTCCATCCACACCTTGATCCATCCATCCATCCCTCCATCCACCCACCCACCTACCTACCTACCTAACCATTCATCCATGCATTCACCTGTCCATTCATCCATCCATGCATGCACCTGTCCATCCACCAATCCATCCATCTATGCATCCATCCACCTGTCCATCCATCCACACCTCAATCCATCCATCCATCTGACAGAGCTTTATTGAGCATCTGCTATATTCCAGGCCCTGTTGTAGCCACTTGGGATTCCATTCTGGTGGGATGGATGGTAGCTCACACTATAATAAAGACTTTACTTAGTGCTTTCCTACTATTTAAGTCATTTAACCCTCCCAGCAAACATGAGGTCAGTGCCCTTAATCCCATTTCACAGATGCGAAAACTGAAGCTCAGAGATATTAACTCAGTCAAGACCCCTTGAGAACCAGGTAGGAGGAACCCAGCCTTGGAGGAGCCCGAATCTTGGCAGTCTCGAGGCTTGCAGCACTCTGTGGCTTGCAGGTCACACTGTTTCATGACTGGTGTTTTCATGTCACTGACCGAACTGCAAGGGCAGGGACCATGGCCTGCATGGGCCTAGTGTGACTTGGCACCAGTGACAGAAGGGACCCTGCCGTGGTGACTGCCTCTGCTGCTCACCCTTGAACACTCAAACGCTCCCTTTGCATTTATGGGGTCTCTGCCCCGTCAGTCACCACAGTCATCATGGTGGCTGCCAAGGCCCCACGCAATCCTGTGTGGCACCCCCGCTGGCCTTGTCCACTCCATTCTCCTCTCACTGACTGCAGCAGCCGGGCACCCCCCTGTACCACCAGGTACCCCCTGTACCCTTGCACGTGCTGTGCCCTCTGCCCGGACAGCTCATCTCCAGAGCCACGCCCGCGTCTCCTTCCGGTGAGGCCTTCCTTAGGCACCCTATCGAGAATTACAACCCCCAGATACTCCTCTCGGTTCCTTGCTTACCTGTCGTATTTACCCCCAGCTAACATGCTACATGTTTTACCTGTTTTGTTTTTATTGTGTCTCTGCACTGGAAGGTGTTCTATGAGGCCAGGGATTTGCGCGTCTTATTCATGGTGTTTCCTGCGTGGCAGATGCTCACTAAAGATTTCAAAGGAGAAACTGATGGATTCGTTCTGTAGGTGAGGGACGGAGGCACAGAGACCGGTCCGGGGCAGGAGGAGGTGGGGTCTGGATTCCACCCCAGCGCGGTGTGGCGGCGGCACGCCGGTGCCTGACTCCACAGTCTGTGGAGGGCTGATCCCCGACCAGCTCGGACACAGTCCTGGGGCCCAGGCTGAGCATTCTCAGACCTTCACGGAGGTGCCCACCCTCCCTCAAGCCTCCTGCCTGCTTTGCCCAGGGCCATCCCAGGCTGCCCCGGCCCCGATCTGGCCACCTCACCTGTTGTTACATCGGGGACTGGGAAGGACACTTGCCCAGATCGTGAGAGAGGATGGGTTTGAAGGGCAGGACAGCGTGCAGAGCTGGACTCATCAGCCGCCAGAGGATCGGGATAAGCCCAGGTGGTGGGTGGCCTCTCTGGCCAGACCTCGCCCACTCCCCTTCACAGGCAAGGGTGCAGAGGTTGCTGCATACACAGTCCTCATTTCACAGCCCAGCAGCCTAAGACTCAGAGACATGAGGGGCCCAGCCAAGGTCACAGCCAGCCCAGGTTTCCCACTGCACATCTCTCCCTTCTGCCCTGAGCCAGGCCCATAAAGATTGTGGAGCTGGACGTCCTACCTCAAGCCACTTATAAGCAGGCAGGTAGCGCAGGGCAGGTGCCAGAGATAGGGAGACTCAGGCCTGTGCACAGGCCACCTGGCCTCAGTCTCCAGGGTCAAGTCAGAGTCTAGGACCACCTGTGCCAGGTGGGCGGGGGGCAGGATCTGGCCGGAGGACACACCTCCTCCCTGATCTGTTGGCTGCTGAGTCCTGGCCCAAGGGATACGGGTGGCCTTTGTACTTGGCTGTTCCAAGGCAGTGCCCTAAGCAGAGGGCAAACTTGTTAAGGCCAAAGCCAAGGCCAGTCACCGCACTCCCTGGCATGGACATCTGTTCCCGCTCAGCTCACAGCCACAGTCCTCAGCCTCCAGAGGCCTCAGCATCATAATAGAGTCTAAATTGCACCTTTCAGAGACGCCTGATGGATAACCAAGAAGCATTTGGGAGGCAGGGTCCCAAGGCCTTTCCGCTCCACTATCAGTGGGCCTCATCCATCTTGGCCACAGGCTCCCCTGCCACCCCCTCCCCAAGGCCAGCCCGAGGCTGAGCCCTCTGGCTCTAGGAAGGGAGGGCGGGACCTGGGGGTGTTGTATGTTTCATACTTCATGCAGCCGTCAAATTAAACCTGGTAAATCACCCATCTTTTACGGGATCGCTTGTCATCCTTGCGTGGATCCCTCAGACTTCAGCAAGCTGTGAGTTACAACCTGCCGGCTCCATGACTGACAGCCGGATTCTTGGGCCCAGGGATGGGGGAGGGGAACGGTGGGGGATTATTCTTGGCATTGGCTATATCAGTCATTGGCCCCACCTCCAGGACAGAGAGGCCTGGGTTCAAGTCCTGCCTCTGCCACTTTCAGGTCGAGTGATTTCCTTTTTGTTGAGACAGGAGTTCACTCTGTAACCCAGTCTGGAATGCAGTGGCTCAATCACAGCTCACTACAGCCTCTGCCTCCCTAGGTTCAGGTAATCCTCCCACCTCAGCCTCCCAAGGAGCTAGGACCACAGGCGTGCACCACCACAGTCGGCTAATTTTTGTATTTTTTGCAGAAGTGGGGTTTTGCTGTGTTGCCCAGGCTGGTCTTGAACTCCTAGGCTCAAGCGATCTGCCCACTTCAGCCTCCCAAAGTGCTGAGATTATAGGCATGAGCCACTGCACCCAGCCTCAGGCTGTGTGATTTTGAGCAAGTTGCTTGCCCTCTCTGAGCTTCTGTTTCCTCATCTACAAATGTGGTCATAAGAGGGGCCCTTACATGGGAACTTACAATTTAGGATTCATTGACGTTATATGTACAGAGTACCTCCTCCTGAGTGCAATCTGGATCCCCTCAACACATCCAGTTTAAAAGCTGCCCTAAATCTCTGCCTCCCCAGACACGTGGCCTAGCTTCTGCAGTAGCTGCCCGTCTCTGTCCTCTGCGCTCCAGTGGCCCGTTCTCCACCCCACTGCTCCTGCCCTCCCTTCAGGACAGGCTGACCCCTTATCAGACTCTGTGAAGCTGGGATGCTGCCCCCAACCTCAAACTGTGCAGGCACAGCCCCGTCCCTCCCCCAAGCCATGCTGGCAGCCCTGACTCTATGTCTAGGCCGCACAGAGCTGGTGGACAGGGCCATCCACCATCCTCTCCCGTGGTGCTGTGCCAGCCCTCCTTGGGAAGCCCTCCAGGCTGGGGGGCAGGGTGAAGGGGTCAGGGAGATAAGAGGATTTTAAATGGGTCTTCATCACCAGGTCACCCAGCGGCCAGAAATAGTTCCTTAACTCCTCCACGCGATACTCACTCCCACCCCTGAGAAGTCCCGAGGCTTCCGTCCCTCCCTTCCCCACCCCTCCTGCATCCCTCCCCAGATGCTTTGCTCACGGTACATTAGACCCAGTGTCCTGCGTGGGGAGAGGCCGGCAGCCTCCTGGGTATTCCAGGTCTGGGGGAGCAGTAGGGAAGCTGAGTGAGGGTGTCCACACCCAACTGCAAAGCCTTTACAAGCTAGTGACACCGAGCTTCTTTCCCACTGCTCGTGGTGGCTTAGGGCCCAGCATCTGCTGCTCGGCCTTTGCTAGGGACCCTACAGCTGCCTCCAGGCCCTCATGGAACCTGGGAATGCTATTTTCTATTCACAGGCATCTCCCAGGAGCTTCCAGAAGCCAGCAAGGAAACAGCCCCCATCCCAGCCTAGCCTCGCTCCCTCATCTCCTCTTTCACCTGTCCCATCCCAGGGATGGGGGCATCTCAGGCAGGACCAGGCAGGGAGGGGAGGGGCCCAGCATCTAAACTCTATCTGTAGGAAGGACAAGCACACGCTCACGTGTGTGTTCGCTGGTCCTGTCTCCCCCACCCCACTCGCCCCTCAGCCTCCTTCCTGCCCACCTGTCCACCGCTGTCCTTAGGAATCTGCCTCCCTGTGTGGCCCGGCACTGTATGTGGCTGCCACAGGCCCTGGGTCCTCTGGCTTTTCCCCCACTTCCTAGCCCCCAGGTGGGGTCTCTTGCAGGTATCTTTTCCCTGCCAGTCCCTCCCTTCTGCAATAACTCACACGTCTCCCCTAAACCTTGCCAGGCCTTCAGGTCCTCACTGAGAGCACTGTGCAGGACAGACTGGGCAGAGCAGTTTCTCAGCCCCAGCGTGGGAAAGACCAGTGGGACCCTAGCCCCACCCCCCGCTAGACAGGAAGCCCCTCTAGGCACAGTCATCTCCAGCTCTGTGGTGGGGCTTCAGCAAACCTTTGTTTAAATTAATGAGAGACCTCACCTTCCTGGGGGCTCAGCTACAAGCAAGACAGAGGGAGGAGGGCCAGGAGGTGGACAGGGCAGGCCACTGCCTCCTGGTGCTCAAGGAGACCCAGGGAGAGCTCCCCCCTTCTCCCCAGGAAGCCCCTCCCTGGCTCAGTCCTGCTGCTCAGCCTGCTGTGGGGTGGCTTCGGGTCCTATGTCTATCTGCAAAATGCGACCATAAACGATCTAGTTCTCTGGGCTCTCGTGGAGATAAAACAAGGTTACTTTCAGTGTTTAGCAGAGTGGGGTTCAGAATGAGGGAACCATTACTGTTCCTAGCAATGAGCCATGCTTCCTGAGCCCCAGAGGTGAACTGCAGGAAGGAAGGGGGCCTTGAGTCGTGTGAGTGGGGTTTTTCCAAGCCCTAGTTCAGGCAGATGTCCCAGGGACTGCAGGCCCACCAGAGGCATCTTCTTAGGGCAGGGGCTAGATGCCACGGTCCTCGAGGACCTTCTGACCCCAGCTCCCGGCAGGGCATGGTGCCAGCTAGCCACACCCATCACCCTAAACAACTTTGCTGCTGGATCCCGTCCGCTGGTATCATTTAGAGCTTGTGATGCATGGGGGCTGGGGTGGGGATTCTTTTAAAACCTGAAGTTAATTATTTTTCTAATTTCAGGCTGCATGTATTATGCATCAGCTGTTATCACTGGCGGTAATTGCAGACAGGTATGCAAATCCACTATAAATGCACCTAACCGCAGAGGCCGTCTGGGTGGTGCTGGTGCCACGTGGCGGGATGTCCTGAACTTCAGAGAATGTAAATTGCTTTAAAAAACAAGACTTTAGAATTGTGTCTTAGGAGGTTAATTATATTGATAACAGTGTTCGATATTAAACCATTCAAGGCCAGGAGGGAGTGGGGGGATGAAAGGAGACACATGTAATTTTGTTCCCTTCTCTCTCGGCATTATTTAATAAGATGCTCCTACACCTGATATTTCTGTCTGTCTGTGTCCATTTTTAGTAAAGCAGCCTAAACTGAGACTGAATTCCTTTTCGGAAGGGAAAAAGAAAGCCCAGTGGGCCGGATGTGGTGGCTCATCCCTGAACCCCAGCACTTTCAGAGGCCGAGGCAGGTGGATCACCTGAGGTCAGGAGTTCGAGACCAGCCTGGTCAACATGGCAAAACCCCATCTCTACTAAAAATACAAAAATTAGCCAGGCTTGGTGGTGCATGCCTATAATCCCAGCTACTTGGGAGGCTGAAGCAGGAGAATCACTTGAACCTGGGAGGCGGAGGTTGCAGTGAGCCCAGATTGTGCCACTGAACTCCAGCCTGGGTGACAGAATGAGACCCTATCTCAAAAGAAAAGAAAGCCCAGTGGAGTTTCAGAGGGAAGGAGAGGGGCTAAAGGTCTTTATTTTGCGGGGGCGGGGAGTAGGAAGAGAGGCAGCAGCAGCAGAGCTGGGGACGGTCCCCAAGAACAGGGCTGGGGCTGCGGGCCTGCATCGCTGCACTCCTCAGCCTCCGTTAGGATCCTGGGCCACAGCAAAGGGCCCAGAGAGGAGCGGTGTGACCAGGAAAGGCTGGTGACGGGCGACGCCCACTGGTCCTAGATCAGAGGCTTGGCAGTGGGCTCAGAGGGCGGGGCCTCTCATGGGCTGAGAAAAACCCTGACAAGCGGGGAGGCAGGCCCTGCTCCCAGTGGGACACCCCTATTTATTTATTATCAGTTTACGGATTGCCTCCTCCCCCTAGAACATAAACTCCGATGGTCGGGACATGGCCTGTCTTGTACCTGGCATGGAGCCTGGCACAGAAAGTGCTCTGTAAACATCTGATGCATGAATGAACAGGGCCACCAAAAGGGAGGCCCCTGAACCTAGACCCAGGGCTGGGCAGTGGGAGAGAAGAGGGGAGCTGGCCTTCCTACAGCCCACCCCAGGACGTCATGGTGACCCAGGGTGCCCTCAGCAGCACAGCAGCCCAAAGAGGCAAAGGGAAGTGTCTGGCCTGTGCAGCAGATGGCAGAGGGTGGCCACAAACCCAGGCCCAGACTCGACGTCAGTTACTCCTCCCTTCCCAGGTCTCCTCCTGACCCTCTCAGCTGCCCATCGGGGCTCCTCTGGCCCCAAAGGGAGACTCCCGACCATTCCTGCTCACCCCCACTGAGACGGATGCTGGCCTGGCACCGCCCAACTGTGTGTCTGTCTCCAAGTATCAGAGGTGGGCCTCCCTTTCCTACAGATAGCCTTTTCCCCTCCACCCTACCCCACAGATACACATACAGATGGAACCACCCCTCAGGACCCTGGAATCATGAGATAAAGGGTGCCAGCGATTGTCTGCTTTATGCAGAGGAGGAAAACCTGAGGCCCCGAACGGATGAGACAGGCTCAGGATGGAGACGGAGCCTCCAGCAGCTTTGGGCAGCCTCCCACCCACCTCGTACGGCCTTGGCGCCCAACTGTAACCCTTTCCCAGGGCTTTGGCACAGGGAGGGTGCTGGGATATCGTGTCCCAACTCCAGCGGGGTCTCACGGGGACTGCTTCTCCCCACCTCGTGGGTCTGTGGTCTCTCACGCCTGTGGGGTCATGCCTGTTAGCGTTAGCAGTAGCTGGCAGGGCTGCGTGCCCGCTGAGTGCTGGGTCTGCTACAGAATGCTCTCTCCAGCTGGCCACAGCCCTGTGCACGGCGCGGGGGAGGCTGCATCCCCAATGCACAAAGGAGTGGCACACAGGGAAGGGCGGACCTGTCCGAGGTCGCAGCTCACAACCATTGGGTCAGGCCCCAGCCCAGGTCTGTCTGCCCAGAGCCGTGTGTTCCCTGCCTCCCTTTGCACAGGGCCACTGGGCAGATCTTCCATAAACCCAGGGGGTAGCAGGCCTGGAGGGCAGCCCCTGTTCCCCTCCAGCTTGGCTTCAGCCTAGGAATGACCCCCAAACTCTCCTAGGAGGGACAGTAAGCATCCAGGGCTCGGTGCGGGGAGAGGAGCAGCGAGGAGCGGAAGGGCTGTAGGGCAGGGGTCTAGCCCAGGCTCAGGCTCACTCACCGCCCTGCCGCTGGGCTGGCGCGCTTTTATAATAAATAACAGCAAATAGCCCATCCGCAGGGCATCTTTCACGCTGGTGGCTAATAACACGGCTATTAATGCCCCCGCAGATGGCGTGCACGCCGCGCCGCACTGACGAATGTCCCGGACTCTGGTGCAATCATAAATCAACCCCTCTCCTGAGGGAGAGCATGGGGAATGTCATTTTCCATCTTGGTAATGAATTGGGGCTTCCCTGTCCTGCCCAGGGCACCGCGGCTCAAGATTGCCCGGACTCCAGGTTGCCTGGGATTTGTGTTTCCGGAGGCGCAGCCTCACCCCCTGCTCACCCTGCCTTGGTGGTGAGAGGGAGCCCTCTGCGGCGGCTGTGTGACCCTTGGGGCACTCACTGCCCTTCTCTGGGCCTCAGCTCGCTCCTTTAACCAACAAAGAGGCTGAACTGGAAGCAGGTGCAGATGATGCCCCAGAGCCAACGGGAGCAGGACCTGGGGCGGTAGCTTTGGATCAGCCCCATTCCTGGTCCCTGGCCAGGGCAGGGGCAGGCCCTGATGGAGACCTGTGGGCTCCCTCCCGTTCAGGGGCAGCAGGTGGCAGGGCAGGTAGCCTAGGTTACCAGAACTCCTGTCCACCCCCCACCAGGCCTCACTGCTACCACCTTTAGGGAGGAGGCTCAAAATGAGATTCGCCACCCTGCTGCAGGGCCGTGGACTCCAGAAGAGGCCAGCCCCTTACACCCCAGGTCCAGCCGTGGGTAGAGCCCAGCAAGCAGCACGGGGGCCACCAGGTGGCCAGTGATCCTGACGCTGGCAAGCAGAAGCCACTAGTTGCATGGACTGTGTGAGTGGGTGGGGGGATGGAGCTGCAGACCCGTGGAGCTCTGGCTGGGACCCGCTGGTTTCATGTGCTATACCCTCGTTGGGTGCGAGGAACCCTGGGCCACCCTGGAGCCCTTCCGAATCTGCGTCCCTCTTCCCTTGGCCGGGGCCTTACCTCCTTCGCCGCTGCAGCCCAGGAGCCCTCTGAGTCCAACTGGGGTGGCTGGTCCCGAGGTCCCCGCCAAAGTCTTGAAGCCCCGCTTGGGGACACCAGGAGCCTCTACGGCTGTCACATTCCCAGCACCATGGTCCTAGCAGGCCTTGTGCCACTAGGGGCACAGACCTCAGACCTGGGGCAGAGAGGGGATCCGGTGCCTCGGTCTCCTGGCGTTCAGATGAGGCTGCGGGCCCCAATCAGCAGCATCCTTGGCACCCTAGGCCTCGGGCGCAGCTGGCTTCTCCCTGCGTAGTGAGGGTCCTGCTCCCAGGAGGTACAGGGACACCACTCTCGGGCCCCGGACTCCCGACAGTGGCCTGAGGGGGATCGGGTCCCTGTGCCTCGGGCATGCCCTGAGGCCTGGCGCCCAGCCCCAGGGAGGGTGGCCTCTGCTGCTCGCTGCTTCCACGGCCCGTTTCAACTCTTGCCCTTTGTCTGCAGGCCGCCACCTCTTCTGAAAGGCCTCTGCGTGGCTCTTACCCCCTTTTTGTTTACCAAGGCTTTTTTTTTTAATCCTTTAAGTCACTTGGCAGAATGGGCTCGGTGCAGAGAGCGTTCTTGCGTGACACAGCTGAGAGGGAGCCGCTCTCCAACGGTTCCGTATTCCTGCCACTCAGGCCCCATCTCCAGGGGGAGGGAGGGGGTCCATTACCCCGCTGAGGAGTTCAGATGTTCATGGCGGGGCCGCAGCTGCTGACACGTGCGGCTCAGCTGTCAGCCCCCACATGCCCTTCTCTGGGAAGATGCTTGTGGGGGCAAGGGCCTCAGTCCTGCTTGGCGGCTCCTGTTTGTAGAGGTTTCCTTGCTGGGGACGGGGGAGGATGGGTTATTCCCACTTCATTCCCTGGTCTTGTCTGTCCAAGAAAGAATCATCTTCTCACCCACTGCCTGCTTCCTCACCTGCCAAAAACAATAGCAGTGATTAAGCCTGGGGGCGTGAGGGGCAGCATTGGGACAGCATCCGTCAGGGCCACTGGGCCATAGCCCCCTTCGCTTTGGATCCTGTTTTGTTTTTGTTTTGAGACGGAGTCTCACTCTGTCACCAGGCTGGAGTGCAGTGGCATGATCTTGGCTCACTGGAACCTCCGCCTCCTGGGTTCAAGCGATTCCCCTGCCTCAGCCTCCCATGTAGCTGGGACTACAGGCACGCGCCACCATGCCCGGCTAATTTTTTTTTGTATTTTAGTAGAGACGCAGTTTCACCAAGTTGGCCAGGATGGTCTCGATCTCCTGACCTTGTGATCCACCCGCCTCCGCCTCCCAAAGTGCTAGGATTACAGGCGTGTGCCACCCGCCCCCTCCACCCCCCAGCTAACTTTTTGTATCTTTAGTAGAGACGGGGTTTCACCCTGCTGGCCAGGCTCGTCTCTAACTCCTGACCTTGTGATCTGCCTGCTTTGGCCTCCCAAAGTGCTGGGATTACAGGTGTGAGCCACCGAGCCTGGCCTGGATCCTGTTTTTTTTTTAATGCCACTCGCCCATGAGTGGGGGAAGGGGCTGGGATTATTCTTCCCTTCTCCTGCCTCTTTCCAAATCCAGACAGTAAACCATAAGTCATGCCAAGTGCTGAGCCTTGAAGCTACCTGGCTTTCCCTTCCTGGGGGTGGAAGGACTTGGAAGAGAAAAATGAAGTTATTCAAGCTCCTGGCCATGCAGGGCCGCCCGCCCAACCCAGCCCAGAGCTGGCTCCAATTCCCCCGGCACCTGCTCTTCTTGCTAAATGTCATTCAAAGGCTCCGACTGGGCCACCATGGCCTGGGCATCCAGAACAAGCACTGCCTTTCCCTACCGTGGGAAGCAGGACCATCAGGGAACTGGGGAAGTCGGGTCTTCGTATTCCTGCCCTCTGTCTGGCACCCACCCCACTTCCTAGGCAGGGGGTCAGTTCTCCACACCCGCAGCCACCCTCCCCTTCTGCACAGACGGGGGGATGGGGGGGAGGCAGGGCAGGCTGTTCCCAGAATCCAAAACAAAACCCCGAGCCCTCCCCATCCCCTCTCATTAGCAAGGCCCGTGGAAGGGCCGCGGTGCCCTGGTGTCTGTATCCCCCTGCAGGAGCCCCTCTTTGGAAAAGGGCTTTTATTACACATCTGAGAGTGTTCGCTCTGGTTTGAAATCAGATCCAGATGGGCTCAGCTGCATCTGGGCACTTTTCTTTGTAGGGCCTAAGGTGGCTGATGTGAGAAATGCTTGTTGTCGGAGGCCCTTACAAATAAAAACAGGGATATTAGGGTTCACGTTTTAATAAGCCCAGCACCCAGATGGGGGGTGGCTGCCCACGGGGCTCACAGCCTGGCAGGGAAGGCATTCGAGCAGGGTGTATGCCAGCCAGGTGGTGTGCGGGCTGAGTCTGATGGAGTGGACAGGGTGGGGGGAGGAGTTTTCTTGGGACAAGCTGTCCTAGGAGGAAGGTTTCACAGCCAGCAAAGCCCGGAGGACATCAGTTCTGAGTGGCCAGGGCCTGGTCCACACTCCAGGTGGGGCACAGGCCCTGGAAGGGGTGCGGTGGGGCTCACGCAGGAGGGAAGATGAGGACAGAATCCCCGCTTGCTGGGGGCTGGGGGGGAAGGCGGCCGGCTTCGGCACAAGCCCTTGTTGCTATTACCACCCGCGTGATTTCATCCAGTTATAAATTGTAATTTCTCCATGAAAGCGAGAGATGGAAGAAGTCCAATGAGGTCATCTGCCTCCCTGGCCGGGGCGCAGAAATCGTTTTACACCGATGGGGGTGGGGCAGGGGCGGCCAGCCTCGGCATTTTGAGAGGATGGCCGCAGTGTCCTGGGAGCCCAGAGGCTCCAGCCAGCCATGGATGGAGAAAGAAACCGCTGAGCTCTGCTTTTGAAATTAAGAACCCAGGAACGAGGCTCGTTCATCCCTCCAGCGTGTTTGCCTCAGGCCTTCCCATAGCTTCTCGGTTGTATCCTAAGAGCTTCCCATAGCCCTCGGGATAGAGGCAGTGCTCCTACGGCAGTCTCCCAGGGCCTGCCCAGCCCACCAGCTGTGTCTCCCACTGCTGCCCACTAGTACCCCGCCTGGCCTGTTCCCCTCCTGTAAGAATCCATGCAGCCAGCATCC
The DNA here is from genome assembly GCA_004027835.1 of Alouatta palliata. Lineage (NCBI taxonomy): Eukaryota > Metazoa > Chordata > Mammalia > Primates > Atelidae > Alouatta > Alouatta palliata. The sequence goes on along the minus strand of PVKV010001747.1, from coordinate 91,256 downwards.
CTGTCTTCCTGCAGCGGGCCGCCCTCCTCTTGGCTCCTGTGGTCCTGTGAACCATGACGGTAACGACACCGCACGAACAGGCTTGTCTCCCTGGCTTCAAGGGAGGACCTGAGGCTGGATCCCCCAGCGCCTGGTTCAGTGCCTTGCACACAGTTGGTGCTTAATAAATGCACCCAGCGAACTCCCCATCTGCTTCCTCATTTAGAAAACCAGGGCACTGAGCGAGGCTCTTGGTGCCCGTCCAGCTCTGTGTGTCCTCGGTCCGCCTTCCCTGCTGCAGCCCCCACCCCCACCTTCCCTGAGGCCTGCAGAGCCTCCTGGAACCCCAGTGCTGGGATTCAGGGCCCCTCCGCATCTCTGCCTGGATGAGTGGGGCGTCTCGGGGTTCTGGTTTTCCAAGTGAGTCCAGCTGGCGGTGGTTGGGAGGTGTGAGCTCTCCAGCAGCGCCGTGGCTCTTGTGGTGTGTGGGTGCCTAATGATGATCATTGGCAGCCACCTGCATTCACTGAACCAAAGGAAGCCCAAGAATAAATATGTAAATGCGCACGCCCGGCAGGCACCTCCCGCCAGAGCCACAGCGCCCCCAGTGGCCACCCTCCCGGCTCGAGCGCGTGGGGACCACACGGTAGGGAGTTAGTGGTCACACTCATCGCCTCGGCCTCTCCTGTTCCCACAGGATCCAGGTCTGGTCTCTGCTCAAAACCAAGAAACCATGTTTTGAGTCAACATCATAAAAGCTTCCGTTATGAGTAAAAGTGCTTTGAGGTGTGTACACAAGTCTACTCTTGTTATAATCAATAACATCACAACTGTATTAAAAGAAATTTGAGAGGAGGGAAAGAAGGCCAAGTGCCCCGCCTCACATCTCTGCACCGCCCTGTGCGTTTTGGCCGGATCTGCCCGTCCATATATGCCAGGGACGATGCACCTTGTCCTTTCCCAGTAATCTCTGCCTTGCCATCTTCCCTGAGCTTGGGGAGACAGCACGGCTAGCAGGTCAAGGAGGATCACCTCCATTGCGTGGACTGAGAAGAGGGAGCAGGACCTGACCAGGGTTATACAACCTGCAGCAGAGTCAGGGCCTCAGACTCCAGGCCAGCATCCTTCTTGCTGTTCTACTCCAAGACAGCACAGGAGAACTGGACCACCAACCAAACCCTGCACTGAGGGGACCCGGGCTTCTCCTGAGGCTCTCTCATGCACCTCTCCATTCTCCTATCCCTCCATCCTTCCATCTCTCCCTTCATTATCTCACCATTTCTCTATTCATCCATTCATCCATCCATCTCTCAGTCTCACCATTTCTCCATCCATCCATCCCTTCATTAGTCTATTCATTTATCTCTCCATCCATCCCTCCCTCCCTCCCTCCATTAATCTATCCACTCATCTCTCCATCAATCCCTCCCTCCCTCCCTCCATCCATTAATCTATCCACTCATCTCTCCATCCATCCCTCCCTCCCTCCATTAATCTATCCACTCATCTCTTCATTCATTCATCCCTCCATCCATCCCTCCATTGATCTATCCATTCATCTCTCCATCCATCCTTCCATCTTTCCTTCTCATCGTTTCTCCATTCATCCATCCATCTCCCTGTCCATCAACCCATCCACTCATCTCTCCATCCATCCTTCCATCTATCTCTCCATTCATCTTTCCATCTCTTCATCCACCCCTCCTTCCATCTGTCTCTGTACTCACCCTTCCATCCCTCCATCTCTCCCTCAATCCATCTGTTCACCTTCATCCATCTATCCATCCATCCATCTATCCATATCTCCATCTTTTCATCTATCCATCTATTTCTTCATCTGTCCCTTCATCTATCTCTCCATCCATCCCTCTCTCCCCACCTATCCATTTCTCCATCTTTCCATCTACCCATCTCCCCATCCAGCAAACACATTCTGAGTCTAATCATGCTCCAGGCATTATGCAAGACATTGGGGATCCAAAGAGATGCCCCTATCCTCCAGGAGCTCCCAGTCTAGTGGGGAGGGCACTGGTTTTCAGAGGGCTGCAGTGTGAGACGAACACAAGGCTGTTTGGGAGCTGAGAGCCCCGCCTTGCCCAGCCTTCGGAAACGGAGTGGATCGGGGAGCTTCTTGGGGAAGATGACGCTGTGCTGTGGTTCTGGGGTGTTCCTGTCTCATGACAGTCACACGTGAGCTCAGGGGCCATCCAGAGTGGGGCAGGTGTGACTAGGTTTCCCCTTGACCACCTGCCCATCTTCTAGAGCCACTGCCCACCCTTGGCCCTCAGGGCTTCCTCCGGAACTAGAAACGGTCCTCGGGTCCTCAGCTTTACAGTTCATGGCTGTCTTAAAGATCGGTGCTCTCTGATATGAATTCCTATATTAGCAATTAGCCCTCCTGTTTTATTTCAACCTTTGGCTCTTAGGGATGGATTTTTATGTATGTGTCATTAATCAGATGGCTGGTATGTGCTGCTAGAAACCCAGGTGGGCTTTATGGCTGGTGACTTAGCAAAGTGGTGTTTTAAATGAACAACATGCCTGCCCCCCTCCCTGGGCAGAGCTGCCCTGTGGTAAAGAGGGCAGAGTTTAGATCATTGTAAGCAGGTCAGAGCTGGCGAGAGCTGGGAGACCCGGGACTTTCTTTCATTTTGGACTTCCAGGCTGAGGTCAGCATCTGTATCTGACCTTTATAGATGAAAAGGCTCTTTGTGACTCAAACTGGAGTTTGTTCCGTGGCTACTGACTCCCCCTGCCAGGATGGCCGTTCACAGAGCCTGTTCCTTTCTTTCCCACTGCAGAGAGAGAGGTCTGGGGGCTGCTGATTCCCTCTTTCCTGAGGGCACTGGAGACAGAAGGCTGGGGGCGGGGAGAGCATGGCCGTCTGGGGGCTAGGACCGCTCCTGGAATGGGCTCAGCCCATAGGGAGTGGACAGGAAAAGCATTTCAGGCTGAGGGACCAGCCTCTGTAAAGGCTCAAGGTGGGAGGGCTTGGCACAGTGAGAGGCTGGTGTCCCAGAGCTCTGAGTGCCTGAAGGGCGGTGATCCGAGCTGAAGCAGGGCTCAGAACCTGGCCTTGGGGGTGCCGTGAATGCTGCGCTGAGGGGCCTGGTCTGCATACGAGGGCAGCGGGGAGGCCGTGAGAGTGCCCAGGCATGGAGGAGTGTGACCAGACTTGCAGTTTAGAAAGAGCATGCTTGCTGCATGGAGGCCTGGAAGGTGCTGGGTGCACTGGAGGGGACCAGAGAAAAGCTGGGACCGTGTCCTCAGGAACAGGGGTAGGGGCCTGGGCTGGGGCCCTCGCGCAGTGAAGGGTTGAAGAGAAGGGGCCAACTTGGGAGGCCCCAGGCTTTACTCCCTGAAGACAGGCCTGGGTGCTAGTGGGCTCCTGCTTCCTCCTCCTCCGTGGAGGGCAGCGCTCCCGGGAGGGCCATGGCAGCCAGCTCCGAGCCGGGCCCTGATCCGCAGCCCCGGGCCACGCAGGAGCAGGAAGGCCTCTGGAGGCCGTGCCTCGGGGTTCCAGCTCCTCCCTTCTGCCCTGCGCGATGGGCCCACCTCATCCCCTGCCCACTCGCTCCCGGCCCCCAGGCTGGGCACCGCTGCATGGCACTGGAGTAGCAGGGTGAGAAGAGGCGGAGGCGAGAGCCTGCCCGTGCGGCGCGAACCCTCCCAGCCTCCGCTCTGCTAATTAAACCATCTCCTGACAAAACCCCGACTTTCAGGGTATTTACGAGAGCGTGCGAGCCAGGCCGTGGGTGGCTTCAGGAGCTTGTGCCGCCCGGCCAGCAGGCCTGGGCCTTTGCCAGTGCCCACCCTCAAGATGGCCATCAGAGACACTGAGCAGGCAGCGCCGGGACAGAGCTTCTCCTGCCACGGGCCATCTCCCCTTCTTCCTTCCCTTCCTTCCTTCCCTTCACATGTGGGCAGCTCTGACCAGACGTGGCCTGGGAGTTCATCGTCCCCTGGTGCTGAGTTGGCAGAGAAGCCCAGCAGGCCAAACTGGGCACAGACCGTGGCCACCTGCCCCTCCCCACCTGCCCCTCAGGACCCAGCAGTCCCTCCCGGCACGGTCTGGGGGATCAAGAGGCCCAGTTCTGCCAGGCTCAGGGTGCCACAGAGGGGGAGGGTTCCCGAGCTGAGGATACTGCCCTCACAGCGCAGCTGAGCAACAGGGGACCTAAAAACGGCTGCTGGTGGGCACTGCCGTCCCGGGCAGCAGGGAGACAGGAGTGGGCAGGCGCCTGAAGAGTCCTCATCTGCCTGGAGTGCTCTTGTGCCTTTGAAATCTCCTCCCAGCAAGGGCAGGCAGGAGCTGGAGCTCCCAGGCCAGGCACTGAGAGGGTGGGTGAGGGGAGACCAGCAAGGGCCGCTTGCACCCAGCTCACTGAGGGACAGGCTGAGGCTCTCAGCCTCTGCGGGGGAGGCTCTCGGGGGAGGATCTCGAGGGGGCACGGCTGGCAGTGTGTTTGGAGGGCATGGGGCCATGGCGGTCCCCCAGAGGCCTGCCCTCTTGCCCTCAGGGGCCAGAGCTTGCCCCTTCACAGAGTGCCTCTAGATACAAAAGGGGCTGGGTGCGGGGGCTCATGCCTGTAATCCCAGCAGTTTGGGAGGCCGAGGCAGGTGGATCACTTGAGGTTGGGAGTTCGAGACCAGCCTGGCCAACATGGCAAAATCCTGCCTCTAATAAAAATACAAAAATTAGCTGGGCATGATGGCGGGCATCTGTAATCCCAGCTACTCAGGGGGCTGAGGCAGGAGAATCACTTCAACCCGGGGAGGCAGAGGTTGCAGTGAGCCGAGAGAGTGCTATCACACTTCATCCTGGGCGGCACAGCAAGACTCCGTCTCAAAAAAAGGCGGGGCATCTCAAAAAAGGTTGAGGGACAGGAATGACCATTTGCCTGCCAGCCCTTCCGAGCCGACCTCACTGTAAGGCGTCGCCTGTGCCCACGAGGGCCTGTATCCAGCCTAGAGGAAGCTCGGGGGGTGATGAGCCTGGTGCCACCAGCCGAGGCCAGAACCTCTTCTTTCAGGAAATTGGCCGGCTTTTGTCAGCAGAACAGGGGCTACCTGGTCCCCTGCCTGCCTGCCATGGTCCTCCTGGCCGCCCTGCAGCCGAGGCAGGTGGTAGAGCCTGCAGGCGGCCCTGGTCCCCTCCTGGCCTCCAGGGTCTGGGTGCTGTCACAGCGTCTCCTGGCATCCCAGCTGTGAAATGGGACAGCTCCAGGCTGTCCCCACGCTGGAGCTCCAGAGTGGCCGTTTGAAGCCGCGCTTCGCTGGCTGCAGCATCACGTGTCCTCAGGCTCTCGGCCCCGGGAGGTGGGAGAACCACAGCCGGAGAGTCCCCAGGGAGAAGGCTGAGGAGCCGTCGGGGAACCCAGGCTCTGCCCCAGGGCCGTCAGCTCCCTCCCTCGGCTGTGCCTTCCCCCGGCCCTCTCCCCAGCCTCGCATTCCTCCATTCAGACCTCAAACCCTGACTTAGAGCCCCTCCTGGCCTATCCCAGGAGCCCCCTGCCCACCTCCTTCAAGGGCTCCGTGCTAGTGCTGGGAGTCCCGCGTGTACCCTAGGAACTGGCAGCACCTCCCTCGCCTGCTGCCTCCAGGAACCCAGCCCTCCTTCTCAGACCTCTGCTGTGAGCTGGGGATTCCAGGCCACGCATCTGCCATCATCCGAGTTACTCAGGTGCAGTGGAGGGAAGCTGCCTTTCCTTCCAGAAGCATCCACCAGCAGCCTCGGTTCCCTACTTCCCTCCCACCAGCTCTGCCAGCCTCCAGCCCCCAGGGGCAGGCGCCCTCTCAGCTCCCAGCTCCCTGTTTCTCTGGTTTCCCTGCACCAGCAAGAGCCTGTGCCAAGGGATTTTTGCTTCTGTGTTGGAAATCTCCCACCCTTCCCCTCCTTCCCGTAAACATGCTCTCTGGCCGAGAGCAACACTGCGCACCGGCCCAGGCGGCCAGACTTTGTTAATATTTACAGCGAGTGGCTCAGGAAGCTATTAGCTTCCTTTTCTTGTTGTTAATTGAAAGAGGAGAAAATGGTTGTAACACTTCAAAAGAACTTAAAGCTCAGCCTGAGAGACTAGCTGAACTGGGAGGAAGGGGGAAAAAGAGAGAGACTATTTTAAATAAATAAAGCAGGCAAGCAAGCCCACGCCTCACACGAGGGTGGAATGTCGGTCCTTCCCGATCTTTGCAGACGCCTGGCTTTCCGCTGAGTTTCCTTAGTGCTCACTGTATATTTTCCTTTTCATTTGGGAGCCTGCCTTAAGGAGAGAAGGAGAAGAGAAAGGATTCGCAGCTCACTTTTGTTAATAACGAGGCTCTTTGAAGCTGCAGCCAACGAGGCCCCCGGTACCTCCGCTCCCAGGATGCAGGCCCACATGGGGCATTTGGCAAAACCCACCCCTGGGCCCCCTGACCTGGATGTGACCTCTGAGAAGAGCTGTGGCCTCAGTTCCCCTGTGAACCCCAGCCACAGCCAAGAATGCCATCACCTTTGGTGGGGGTGACTTTCTGAATCCTGGTGATTAGGGGCCAGCATTGAGAGGCCTCTGGCCTCTGTGGTCAGCCTCCCTGAGCCACTGTTTCCAAAGACAAATGATCTCTCCCGCTGTGGCTGCATATTCGGCTTCCGGAGTCTGCCCCATGACATATGTGACCAAATGGCTCTGCCAGTCACCCTGCGGTTAGACAGAGGCAGGAATGGATGACTCGGAAGGCCTTCACTCCAGAAGCTTGCCATTCATTTCTAACTGACAACTGTCTCCTCCTCCAGGAAGCCTTCCCTGATCCTTCCTTATCCCTAGCCTGCTTACCGCTTAACTTTGTTTTTTTTTGTTTTTTTGAGATGCAGTCTTGCTGTATCACCCAGGCTGGAGTGCAGTGGCACAATCTCAGCTCACTGCAACCTCCACCTCCCGGGTTCAAGCGATTCTCCTGCCTCAGCCTCCCTAGTAGCTGGGATTATAGGCGTGTGCCACCATGCCCGGCTAAGTTTTATATTTTTAATAGAGATGAGGTTTCACCATGTTGGCCAGGCTGGTCTCAAACTCCTGACCTCAGATGATCTGCCGGCCTGTGCCTCTCAACGTGCTGGGATTACAGGTGTGAGCCACCGGGACCAGCCCCTAGCCCCCAGCCCTGGCTTGCTTAACTTTGACCTCTTGGGCTCCCCTGGCACCATGCTCTCTATTAGCCGGCCCTTCTCTGCTTCTGCAGAGCAAGGTGGCTCACTGGACCAGACACAGAGGAACGCCTTGCTCCCAGCTTCTGGTTGCTGCACAGGCTGCATTAATGGAGGAATCGACGGCATATTGAAGGAGGAGATGTCTACACCTCCTCCCTCCCACTCTGGTCACACCAGGCTAGAGCACTGTTCGTTCTGGGCTCTACAAGACGCGAAGCCACACTAAGAGCAGGAGGCCCAGTGGGTGGGGAGTGACTGTGGCCATGACCAAGAGGAGGTAAGGCTTGTTCAGACCAGTCCAGGGAAGAGGGTGGTCCCCTGTCCCGGCAGAGAAGGAAGACTGACCTGTTCTGGGAGGCCGAAGAACTGGAATGGCCGGGAGGGAAGTACTGGGAGGAAGCAGTTAAGAAAGAAATCTGTACCAAGCAGAGACATCCAAAGGTGGGCTGGGCTGCCCCCACCAGGGATGTCCATGCCCAGGCTACATGACCACTGGCAGAGATGCCAGGCAGGGTGAGCACACCAGGTGCAGGCCCGGCTTCCCAGCTCACTCCACACAGCCCTTGCCCTCTCCACCGAGGAGTATAATTGTCTTTTCCCAATGGGCCGTGAGCTCTTAAAGACAAGGACTGTGTCCACAGCAGTGACATCAGCAGCGGACGTGCTTGAGTTCTGGATGGCCCAGGCACAAAGCTTAAGATGCTGCATGGGTAATAATGCTACTAACAACAACACCGGTGGCCGCCCTGGGCTGTGTCCAAGGCAGACGCTATTCACACATCGCCTCCCCGCATGCACGGTGCCGTGATTACCATTCCAATTTTCCACCCGAGGAAACAGATCTTCCAGAGCACGCCCCAGGTCCCACAGGGGGTCTGCTCCAGAGCCTGGATGCAAACTCACTCCCCTCTCCACTCCAGATCTCAAGGCCACACCGGCCACTCCTTTGTGGCCAGGGACCAAAGGTCTGCTCGCACCGCAGGAGGCTGCACACCGAGCTGCCTCTGCAGGTTCACAGGGCATATTAAAGGCTCTGAGAAGTCTTGCGGCAAAGATGCCAATTGAAGTAGGTTCACTCCGGTGGTTACCAACTGACTTTTGTCTTCGATGTCACCTGTTAACCTCCTAGCATTCGCCTCTTCTTCAAACCATGCTGGGGAGATGCTGTGGGTGTTCACACACCCAGTTACTCAGGCTTTTGGAAAGGGGTTGCTGTGTGCCAGACGGGCCAGGTGCTGGCGACACGCAGTGGTGAGGACAGGCCTGTCCCTGCCCTGTGCCTCCCTGGTGCCAGCTGGTGGCTGGCACGTGTGCGCGCAGCAAGCGAGGGCTGAATGAGGGTGGGTGTGGATGGGGCAGAGGAGCTGGGCTGGGCCGTGGGAAGCCACGTGTCATGGCCAGACAAGGTCTCCAAGCCACCCCCCTCCTCCCATCCTGGATGCTGTGTCAGGACCTCTGGCCACACCCAACTTCAACCTCTCCAAGGGCACCTAGGCCCCTCAGAGGCCCCACCAGCCCTCTGCTGGCGGGGACAGAGCCCTTTGCCCCCACCCCAGGACCCCTGCCAGGCCCAGCACCTCTTCCCTTCAGGCCCTGTGTCTCTACGTCCTTGACATTCTGATCACATCCCCCGGCCTGCCTGGAATACTAATTCTCCCCCGATGAAACCATCCGTGTTTAATTTTTTTAAGAGGCAGGCAGACAGACAAGACAAGGAAAGGGGAGGCATTAGTGGGTGGGATGGGAGCCCTCCTTGGAGCTCTGAGGCTGTGCAGTGACTCCGGCTGCCCTAACACAGGCCACGCTTGGAGGCCAGGAGGGACAATGGCCTTTTGAATACACCAGAGTGTGCTACGGCCATGGCTGGGGAGGATTGTTCTTTGGGACCCTCAGGAGCTGAGGTCACGTGGGGATAGAAGGCTGGCAAGCCCTCGGTCCTCCGTGCCACCTGAGAGCCCAGAGTGATCCCACCACCCTCAGTATGCGTCTTGCAGCCCCAGAGAGAGGCCTTGGGGCACAGAGAAGAGTGGCCAGGTGGCAGGGTCGGCCCAGCAGCTGCTCCAGTGCTCCTGCCTTTGGCTGCAGCGGGCCTGAGCAGCCTCCTGGGGGCCTGGTGCAGGAGGGTTGCTGTGGGAAGAAGAGGTAAGCCTTGCGGGAGGGGACAGGACAGTGCTCACGCTGGCATCCAGGTGGGGAGCTAGGGCCCCTCATGCAGCTTCAGCGCCGCGCCCCTCAGGCTGTCTTCTGAACCTCAGTCTCCTTATCTGTGAGATGGGGGGACAGTGGCAGCAACATCCTAGGCTGTGTCGAGGGTCCGGGAGGTGCTGTGCGAATGCCTGAAAGACTGGTCCAGCTCTCCTGGGACATGCACATCAGCTGCGGTTCTAACCCAACAGCCTGATCCCACCCTAGCCTCACCCCTGCAGGCTCCTCCCCCACATCCACCTCCCTGGCACCAGCGCAGCCCTGGGGCAAGAGCTGCCACCCCCCAACCTCCCAGCCTCACATCCTCACGTCCCCAGAGGAATGAACGAGATTGTAACGGCAGGAAACTTGACAGAAAATGAAATGTGATGAAATCAGCTACGTGAATGATGAAATCCACATCACAGCCTTCTTCCAAGGCAGGGTGAACGCTGTCCCATGCTCCACGGGCTGCAGACTCCGCAGTGGAGCCTGCCCCAGGAGCTGGAGTCTTAGGCCCCCTCCCCATCCCTCTTCTGTCCTCCTCCCCTCCTCCTCCCATGGCCCCTCTCTATCCTCTCTTTCCTCTTTCTCTCCTCACTTCTCCCCTCCTCCTCTCATGTCCCTCCTCGTCCTCTCTTCCCTCCTCCTCTCCTGTCTTCTTCCTCCCCTCCCCCTCCCATGTCCTTTCCTATCTTTCCCTCCCTCCTCCTGCTTCTCCTAGGCACAGCCAGCAGTCAGTGACCAACCGACCCAGAGGTCAGTGGTCAGTGCCGCAGATTCTGCCAGTGTCCCCTGCAGAGCAGAGCAGAGCACATCGAGACCACCCCAGCTGGCCCTCCCCCACCTCTCCTGCTTTACTCCCTCCCTCAGGGCTCCCTGGGAGTGCAGGGCTGGGCCCCTGACTCAGGCTCTGCTTCTGGGGAGCCCCAGGGACAAACCTCAAGTGCCTGGGGAGAGATGCTGCCACCCCTGCCCCCGTTTTAGTCTTGGGATGCCTCCGCTTCAGAGAAGGGGTCTGTTGGTGGCCGGGGACAAGGTCTGGGGCTGTGCAGTGCTCCAGCTGGGACCCCTCCTGTGGCAATGCCCAGCCGCAGCCTCCATTGCCTGCCTCATCCTGAAGCCTCCTGGCCCAGCCACCTGTGAGCACACGGAGCCGGTCGAGGGAGGGCCAGGGAAAGCAAACACGGTTATCGGGCCTCCTCCTCCTCCACATCGGGGGCTGCCTCGTAAATTACTATCGACCTGCTGCTGCCCAGGTTGGAGGCGAGTTGGGGAAATAAAGTGCCAGGCTCGGTAATTGTGTCCCGCTGCCTGAGTTTACTTATTTGTGGCTTTCCTACACACTAAGAAACGAGACGATAAGTAACCACTGACTATTAGGCTCCTAGACGGGAAAAGCACCACACGATTCGTTTCCCGAGGACAGGCAAGGGCAGGAGACCCACAACCCGTCGGCCTTTCCCGCACCTCTCACCCTATGGACGCAGGCAGTTCAGAGCCTGAAACCTGGGGCGTGGGAAGACAGGCAGAGGACGAGTCCTCAGCCCCGTGGGGACAGGGTGCATATCTTCCCTTCCCCCAACCCCATTCTAGAAGGTTCTGGGCTCAGGATGGCATGGCTGTTAGGTCCAGTCTTTCCCTTTTGTTTATGACCTGGATGGAGGGCCTTGTTGTAAGTGCTGAAAGAATGAAGGTGCGGCCAGGCGTGGGGGCTCACGCCTGTAATCCCAGCATTTTGGGAGGCTGAGGCGGGTGGATTACCTGATGTCAGGGGTTTGAGACCAGCCTGGCCAACATGGTGAAACCCCACCTTTACTAAAACATACAAAAATTAGCCAGGCATGGTGGCGGGTGCCTGTAATCCCAACTGCTCGGGAGGCTGAGGCAGGAGAATCACTTGAACCCAGGAGACGGAGGTTGCATTGAGCCGACACGGTGCCACTGCACTCCAGCCTGGTCGACAGAGTGAGACTGCACCTCATCCACCTGATCCAACCCTCTCACTTTATTGTGGGCTCAGAGAGGTGGCCTGATCTCGGCTCACTGCCACCTCCACCTCCCATGTCCCGGTTCAAGCGATTCTCCTGCCTCAGCCTCCCGAGCAGCTGGGGTACAAGCACCCGCCACCACGCCCAAGTAATTTTTACATTTTTAGTAGAGACAGGGTTTCACCATCTTGGCCAGTCTGGTCTTGAACTCCTGACCTCGCGATCCGCCCTCCTTGGCCTCCCAAAGTCCTGGGATTACAGGCGCGAGCCACTGCACCCGGCCTGTTCAGCCTCTTACTGTCTGCCTTGCTTCCTTTCATGTTCTTAGTGACCCGGGAAACACAATTATCCCCGTTTCACAGACAGGGCAGCCAAGACCCAGAGAAGTCGAGGGACTTGCTGTGGGTCACACAGCCAATAAGGGCGGCCTGGTTGTGCGTGTGTGCCGATGGAAAAACTAAACCCGAGCTGGGGGCAGAGGAGAGATCGGCTCCAGGCCAGGAGAGAGAAACTGTAAAGGGTGGTGCCACCTGCAGGTGAGAGGGTTCAGCCTTCTGCCGTCCTGGGTGAGCAGGGGGAGGCCAGGTCAGGTGGCAGCTCCTGCCGTGCCCCAGGCCCACGGCCGCATCTCGGGGCTCACGGAGGCTGCCTGTGCCGGCCTTCCACAGGCAAGGACCTGGAGGCACCCAGACTGTCACGTCCAAGGCCCCGCTGCCCCCTAGTCTGTGCTGCCCCTCCCTGGCCCCGCCTGGCCACCAAGCCCGGTGACGAAAGGTGCCCCCATCTCCTGGCTATGGCTACCCTGGGTGCCTGCTCCCTCCCTCCCCACTCTACACCCCCAAAGCAGTCAGGCGGCTCTGGGTGCCTACGGGGTTTGGCTTTATTTTTGCAGAGCAGTTTCTGAGTAACAGAGTCCCCAGGGCCCTGCAGGGAGGGGGGTTGGGGGGAAGCAAGTGCCTATGGGAAGAGCCATGGGAGGCCCAGAGAGCCAGTGACAGGGCCACCAGGGCCTCCACCACCGAATGTTTCCATGCCATAGCCCCACTGGGGACCTCCCAGCTGCTGCCCCTCGAACAGCCGAGGAGGCCTGGTCTCCCCTCCTGACACAGTCCAGGTCTCTCCCCACCTCCCCTCTGGCAGAAATGAGAAGCTAAGCCCTTGTGCACCTGTGGCCTTCATCTCCTGAATCGGCCCCCAGGACAGTGGGCTGTGGACCCCCAGACAGAGAAGCCAGCCCTGGGCAGGCATTCATCCTCCGGCCAGTCAGACGTGCACAGCGTGCTCTATATCCTGGGTAGAGGGGGTTGGGGACCACAAGGGCCAGGCCAAGCATGCAGCGTCGTGGGACAGAGACATGAAACAGATCATCACAGGAGAGCGAATATAAGGACAAGGACCCGTGGCTGCATGCCCCAAGGGCGTGGCTGGGGCCACTGGGCAAGGCCAGCCTTGCAGGCTGCAGTGAGCAAAGCTGCAGGGCACTGGTACCAGCGGCGCCCATTTCCAGGGCACTGGGTCCTTGCCTCCAAGCCCAGAGCTCCAGCAAGGGGTGATGACCATGGAGAGGTGTGGCCAGCTGGACCCTGCCCAGTCTGGTTCCCAGAGAATACAGCTTTCTTGGGAGGTAGATGCACCCCTGGGTTCCCCTCGGGCTGGGGTCACCGGCCTGTGGTCAGGGCTGGGCAGGACCTATAGCCAAGGCCGGGGTGGCAGGGTTAGGGTGAAGTCTGGGCGGTGGGCCCTGTTTGTATCTGAGGTGACAGGAGCAGGTTGATTTCCCTGCACAGAGGGCAGGGAACTGCCAGGGGAGCAGCAGGGTGCCGCACAGGTGCACATCGGCCAGACCCAAAAATCTGAGACCTCATTGAACTGAGCCGTCATTTATTTTAATGCCTTTGTGGACCACGTTTGGATGCAGGTGAAATATGGCCCCACATCATCTACTGGTGGGGATGTGAATTGTGCTTTGCTGTGGGAAGACAAACGCATCCGAGGGGTGTGGGTCACTATGTGGGTGGAGGCTGGGGAGGGGTCCTCTCCCTGCGTGGAAAGGCTTCTCTAGTGCTCCTCTTTGTACCCCGCCATCAAGGAGAGGCAGTGCGAGCTCCTGCCAGGACAGGGAAGGGCTGGCGGGCTGCCTGCTACCTCCGCTCCCGCTCCATCTCCCGCCTCCACCCGCAGCGCCGCCTGTGGAAGTCACGGGCTGGGTGGAGGAGTGGATCAGCGCTCACATCCAGCTCCGCAGCTGCTTGGGTGATCTGGGCGTGTCCAGAACCCCATCTGTAGTACAAGCACGAGAACCTTCCTCCCTCACGACCTTCTCCCCCTTCTCTCTTTCCTGAACATATGATGTGAGTTCCTGGTGCATGAGTAGGAGTCTGAGACGGAAGTGGGGCTGCAGGGGCCAGAAAAAGCACCCCAGCCTCAGAACTGCCCGTGCAAAGGCCCGGAGGCAGGAGGAAAGCTGGCTTTGTGGCTGTCCTGAGAAAATGCAGTCTGAGGCAGGGCGGTCAGCTAGGGGACTTCAGGGAAGGGCCTGGACTTTTCCTGAGGGCATAGGGAAGGCAGAGGCAGAGGGAGGAGTTTGCACTGAGAGTAGAAAGTTGGAGGTGGGGAGGGAATGTTCCATCCTCTGTGCTGGGGGTAGTCACAAGGGCACCATATGCATATGGAAAACTCCCAGGTCTTAGACTGCACACCCCAGACTGTGTGGGAGACGGTACACACCTTGCACCCCCTAAAACCACAATTCAACAAAGGAAGCCTCCCTCTGGCCCCACGTGGAGGACCCGGGGCAGGGCAGGCTCTGAGCTAAGCCCCTCCTCCCCACCCCAGCCCTGGGGCTCCCACTGTGGAGTCCTGGTCTCTGAATGGCTTTGTGTTCCTCCCCCAACCCCACCCCTGCTAAGTGCCCATGGCCTGGCCCAGCTGACTCAGCTCACACCCACGGGTGCACCCGGCTCAAGGGCTCCGGAGAGGCAGGGGAGGGCAAGGACAGGCTATGGCCACCTCCACCCCCACACTCCCTCCCTCCCTGAGCCTCGTTCGAGACTGCAAGGCACTAACCATCTTCTGTGGCCGGGCTGGGGTGCAGGAAGGGTACCTGAGCCACCCTTTCTGAGGGGATGGGGTACCCCCAAGAAGAGCCCCCTTTCATCGCCCCCCAGGACTTTATCTGCATCATCTCTTACTCTCCCTGCACCCCTGCTGGGACACTGTTATTCCCCCACTTCCCAGCGGAGGAAACTGAGGCCTGAGAAGTTAGGGTTGCTGGGAGACTCGAGAGCCCACCCATGCCCCCTCACCAGGGCCATGGCCCAGGCCTTCAGGCCCCCAACGGACAACACTGAACTTCCTCCTGGGACAGCCTGCAGGTTGCCCCCTGGCCTGTCTATGGGTGACTGTCCCCACTTCCCAAAGCAGGCAGGCCCGGCCTCCCCATAGCCACGCGGGGCAGAGGAACAGGGCTGTCGCTGTGCTGGCCCTCACTGCAGCTTGGGGTGGACCTGGCGGGCAGTAGGGGACGTACTTAGTGGAAGATTTATGAGCTGGGTTAAAATTTAATTTGGGTGGACAATCCCAGCCAGCCCAGCCACCGCCCCAGATGTATGGCCTGGTCTCAGCAGCCCCATGGTTGGGCCTGGCCCCCCTGCCAGCCTCCCCAGCCCTCCCTCCCCCAAAAGCAGGCCAGCCACTGCCCTCAGAGAAATATTAGCACGAATTCGATTTGGGGTGGAAGTAGCAGGTGCTGAGCCTTGTTTGCACTTCAGTTCAAAATTGAACAGGACAGAATCGGCTTTAGCAAGAACCACCTCTGTGGTGCTCCGGGGACAGCGCTCTCTCCAGGAGCCCGCTAAGCCTGCCAGCTCCCTACCTGTCCGCTCAGATGGGCCCCTCCAAGCCACCCTCAGGCCCCATCCTCTGCCCAGCACCCCCAATCCTCCCTGGTGCCCCACTGCCTGGACTGGAAACCTACTGACATGTTAGGGGACCTGTGCAATGATTGAACCTGAGTCTCAGTTTCTTCATCTGTAAAATGAGGACAATAATAGGACCCATTGTTATCATAATAACACAGGCTTAGAACTGTCTGCCCGTGGCCTCCCCATAGACAGAAACCCTCGATGTGGGAGGGTGGCACCGAGGCTGGCTGGAGGGAGGGGCCGCAGAGCGCGCACACACACACGGGGTCTCCCCGGCAGTCCTGTGGTCTCACTCCCCATCTGGACCGCGGCATTACCTCTTTGGACCTGGGGGCTATGGCTCTTGGTTGCCTAGTCTGGGCGAGGGGGTGAGGAAGAGTGCTGGGGTCGCCAAGGCATGGGGTGTAGCTGAGGGCTGAGCCAAGGCAGTGTGGACATGTGGACAGCCGCGCTCCCTCCCGGCTGGCCCTGTCTGACATACCCATCACTTTTCTCACCCCACTGCCACGCACTGGGTCCCTTCGAGGCGCTTTCCTAAGTGGGCTCTGTCCACCCACTTTACAGAGAAGGAAAGTGAGGCTCAGAGAGACAAAGAAACTGACTCAGGCCTGCAGCTGCGACGACCCAAGCCCAGGCCCCTTGACCCCAAGGCTCACTCCTCCCACCCCCACTGTCCCTGCTGCTGTCTCTGCAGTGCCTGCCCACAGTGCAGGGAGGGGTTCTCAGGGACGGGTAGGCAGCTCAGACAGCGGGGGCAGAGCACACGCCAGGGGCTTCTCGAAGGTGGGGGACAGGCATCCCCCACTCTCATGCATGTGCTCCTGCAGCCTCTGGCCGGGATCCAGGCCTGGAAATAGCCGTGTCACCTTCAGAGACCGAATCCCTGTCGTTGCTCTGGCCCAGGTCTAGGATGAGGCTGAGAGGAGGGAGAGGCAGCATCTCTCCAAGACTGTAGAAGGCGTACATGCCATGCACCCATGCACAGGTATACCTGCATGCACACCTGTGCACATGCTCAGACGCCCACGCCCACGGATGCCCACGCCCACGGATGCACATGTCCACAGACGCCCACGCCCACGGACGCCCACGCCCACGGACACCCACGCCCACGGACGCCCACGCCCACGGATGCACACGTCCACAGACGCCCACGCCCACAGATGCCCACGCCCACGGATGCACACACAGGCCCGTGTGCAGGATGGTGGGGACACGCTATGGACACCTCAGTCTCTGCCTTGCCACCAGCCCCACCTCCTGAGGGACCAGTGAAAGTTAGGCCTGAACCTGGCACCTGTTCCAGCTGTGTAAGTGGCACTCTCCATGTCAGTTCACAGCAGCACAGGGCTGCCGCACGCGTGCCCCTGCCAGTGGGGCCGGCCGCATGCCCACCTGCACACTGCTCTCACTCAGCACCCCCCAGGCCCCAGCAGATCCGTCAGTCTATCGATGCCAGCCCCTTCTGACTCACCCTTGACCTGGGGAATCAGGGCTGGGGCCCTTCCGGGGTCCCCGAACCCCCACTGCGCACACTAGCAGAAGGCCCAGAGCTGGCCCTGTCCGTGCGAGTCCCATTCCTATTCTGATACCAGGCCGTAGCTCTGACCCGGCCTCGGCATCTCATTACTCACTTACATGCTTATTTATTTATTCCCGGCTCGTTCTCGTAAGGATTTGTGGCAGCTTACAGAAATACAACATAATACAAGAGGATCAAGAGGAGGGAGGGAGACGGGGTGGAAAAGAGCCAGGCAACCGAAGCGGCCGGGCTGGGGTTCAAATCCTGCCATTTACTTATTTTATGTTTTGGAGAGAGTCTCACTGTGTTGCCCAGGCAGGTTGCCCAGGCTGGAGTGCAGTGGTGCGATCTCAGCTCACAGCAGCCTCCACCTCCTGGGTTCAAGAGATTCTCCTCAGCCTCCCGAGTAGCTGGGACTGTAAGTGCCCGCCACCATGCGCCGTGAATTTTTTGTATTTTAGTAGAGACGGGGTTTCACCATATTGCCCAGGCTGGGCTGGGACTCCTGACCTCAGGCGATCCACCTGCCTAGGCCTCCCGCAGTGCTAGGATTATAATAACCCGTTTACGTATGTCAGTGTTTACTTGCCGTTTCCTCACTCACTCATCTTTGGCCTGTGGAGTCACTTTGCCTCTCTGAGCCTCAATTTCCTGACCTGTGAAATGGGGATGATGATGCCCACCTGTGGGTTGATAATGAGATGTGAGAAGACGCCAGGGGCGATGAAGCCAGCACTTGGCGCACAGGAGGTGCCCGTGGCACACGGCAGCTGCGGTGACGAGGCAGGCGGGCAGAGAGAAGTCGGGGCGGGGACAGCTGAGGGTGGAGAGGCAGGGGGCCCTGGGCTGGAGCAGGCACAGCACTGCCCACCTCTGTGTCTGGGCTCTCCGGGTCATGGTGAAGTCTGAGCTGAGGGAAACAGGCCTGGGAGCAGGTGACGTTCAGGGTTCCGGGTCCCAAATGCCAAGCCCCAGGAATCCTCTCCGATTCCTCTTAGAGGAGGACACTCCACCTTCCTAGTGTGAGACCAGGGGCCTGCAGGGATGGAGCAGGACAGGGGTCTGGGTTCCAGGCTGGGGGTCCCCACCCTCCCACTGCACTCAAAGGTTTGGTTTTCAGCCCTGGGACCCCTGAGCTTCACCTGACTCTGAACCCCACTTCCACCTCGAGCGCTGACTCCTACAGCCACCACCGTTTGGCGCCGAGCCTTGTTTCACCCCCAGGACCAGCTCTTGGCCCCAGCCTGGCCCTCAGTCCCTCAACCCAGCCCCCAGCTGCCCCCAAGCCCCTCCCCTGCCTGCCCCTCACCTTAGGTACCCCTCACTTCAGGCTCCCTCCCAGCCATCAATCGCTCTAGCCATGCTTCTGGCCCCCATCCTGCCTTCCATGCCTCACCCCCCGAATCATCCTCCACCCAGCATCCCCTGTGGCTGCAAGGAGCAGGAGGCAAGATTTTCTCCACCTCCAGGCTCAGCCACCCTCTGCTAAGCAGAGGCCCCGCGATGCCAGGAGCACTGATATTTAAGGGATATTTCCGACCTGCTTCTGGCTCTGGCCTCCCTCCCGGGGGGGTGGGGGGAGGTCCCAGACGTGGCCACGGGAGGGCCTGGGGAAATGGGCCCAGCCCCATTTGCTGTCACCCACAGGCCCTCTGCCCGAGCCCGGAACGCTGCAGCCCACACACTTCAAGCCTGTCATGGGAGCCGGCGCCCGCTATGTCAATGGTTGATTTATTGACACAGATATGGGGATGGCTTGTCCATTTAGAACTCAGCAGGTGGAACTTGGCACTTGAGAGCTGGGAGTCCAGAGGGCTGCAGGGTGCTGCCAAGCCCCAGCCCCACCACTGAGCCGCCACTGGAACTGTGGCCTCAGTCTTCATGTCTGGGAATTGGGGAGAATGGACCCAGACCTCTCCCTGGCAGCTCCAGGAGGCAATGGAGGGGGGCTGCCGGGCCAGCTCTGGACCTGGAGTTAGGATGCTGTGTGCCACCCCACCCCCAGCAGGAACAGGCTTCAGCCACACGCCCTCCCTGAATGGTTCAAGCAGAGAAGCATGTATGGGGCGCCAACTGAATACCAGACACAGTCTATACCCAGAGTGGTCCCCTCCACCCATCCCGCTCCCTCATCCTTTGGCCTGTGCCTTCAGCTGCTGCTGTGGTAAAACCTGTGATATGTGTGGTTTGCCAGGGCGGGGGTCAGGCGGTTACACGGATGTTCACAGAACCCCATGCACCAGCAGGGCCTGTCCTGAGCCCTTGCTGGCACTCTGCCAATCCCTGTATGAGGGTCACAGCTGGGACAGGCCCCAGGACACAGTGCTGTTTTTACATCCCTGAGCACGCCCAGCTCTCTAGACACCTCAGCATATGCAGATTCATGGTCATTGATTCATTTTCATGCATAAGAAGTGCAGGCTGGGCGCCGTAGCTCACCCCTGTAATCCCAGCACTTTGGGAGGCTGAGGTCGGCAGATCACCCGAGGTCAGGAGTTCAAGACCAGCCCGGCCAACATGCTGAAACTCCGTCTCTACTAAATATATAAAAATTAGCGAGCACCATCTGTCACGGCGGCTGGGCTGTTAGGTTTGACCGCTCGCCGTCTTTGGGCGGCAGCGGCGACGCGAGGGCTCCCGGCCGCCGGCGTCCGCTGGGAATGCACCTTCTCCAGGACTGTGGCCGCCCCACCCGCTGTGGCGGGAAAGCGGCCCCCGGAACCAACCGTGGAATGGCAAGAGGACCCGGAACCCGAGGACGAAAACTTTTACGAGACGAACCCAGACTCCCATGGTTATGACAAGGACCCCGTTGTAGACCTCTGGAACATGCGAGGTGTCTTCTTCTCTGGTGTCTCCATCGTCCTGGTCCTTGGCAGCACCTTTGTTGCCTATCTGCCTGACCAGAGGATGGAACAATGGTCCCGCTACGAAGCTGAGAGGCTTGTGAAATACCGAGAGGCCAATGGCCTTCCCATCTTGGAATCCAACTGCTTCGACCCCAGCAAGATCCAGCTGCCAGAGGATGACTAACCAGTTGCTGAGTAGGGCTCAAGAGGCACTGTCTTCCCCACGCCCTGCCTGCCATTCTGACCTCTTCTCAGAGTACCTAATTAAAGGGGCTGATTCAAAGGCCTTGAACCTGAAATTTTAAAAAAAAAAAAAAAAAAGGAAAAAAAAAAAAAAAGAGGCTGAAAGTAAAAAAAAAAAAAAAAAAAAAAATTAGCCAGGCATGGTAGCAGGCGCCTGTAATCCCAGCTACTCAGGAGCCTGAGGCAGGAGAATCACTTGAACCCAGGAGGCAGAGATTGCAGTAAGCTGAGATCATGCCACTGAACTCCAGCCTGGTGACAGAGTGAGACTCTACCTCAAAGTAAATAAAATAAATTAAAATAAGAAGTCTAGCCTTTGGGGGAAGATGGCAGAGTGTCCCCTCATTAAACAGACCAATGATGTCATGTAATTCCAACAGTTGGGGGACTTCAGGAGCAGTGGGGACCCCTCACAGTCTGCCTGTAGCCCGAATCCTTGGTGCCGGAAACAGCCACCGATGGCCTCTCAGGGCGCCTCACTCCTCCCCACCACCCCCAGAGTTCTCCCATCATTAAGCCGGAGGACTCTGCCAGTCCTCTCTAAACACTGCTGCTCTGAAAGCCAGCCCCAGATCCAGCCAGGGGCCTGTCCTCCTGCACGTTCTCGTCTGCTTCCTCCTTCCCTGGTCCTGAGTCTGAGAAGACCTCAGTGATTGAGGTCTGTGTAGCAGACGCGGGGAGGGGAGGCTCCCAGGGTTATCCAGGATGGAGACACGGGGAAGGGCCACGTTTCTGCTTTATAAATGTAACCCTCCCTTGCTGAACGCCTGTGCGTCAGGTACTTTACTGGGTGTCTTGTATTCAACCCTTGCAACCTCCCTTTGACTCAGGGGCTTATTTTTGTCCTCACTTTACAAACGACAAACCTGAGGGTTCTTTTTAGGGGATGAAAGTATTCTGGAATTAGCTAGGAACCATAGTGGCACAACCTTGTAAATACAAAAAAATCCACTGATTTCTACACATTGAAGGAGTGGCTTTCATGGTATGTGAGTTATATCTCAATGTTTAAAGATGAATTTGAACTAAGCTTATAAAAAATTTCAGCTGGGCACGGTGGCTCACGTCTGTAATCCTAGCACTTTGGGAGGCCAAGTCAGGTGGATCACCTGAGGTCAGGAGTTCGAGACCAGCCTGGCCAACATGTTGATACCCCCGTCTCTACTAAAAATACAAAACGTAGCTAGCCAGGTGTGGCGGCGGGTGCCTGTAATCCCTGCTACTCGGGGAGGCTGAGGCAGGAGAATCGCTTCAACCCAGGAGGCGGAGGTTGCAGGGATGATGCCATTGTACTCCAGCCTGGGTGACAGAGTATGACTCTGTCTCAAAAATAAAATTCCAGGCTCAGAGAGGGGAAGCAACTTGTTGAAGTTCTCATGTGAATAAATAACACAGCTGAGGCTGGATCTCAGGTCAGTTTGTCTCTTCCTGTGATACAACCCTGCTTCCCTCATTTACCACTGAAGACAAGCTTCCATCCTGGTATTCCCTCACTCCAGAGCTGTCACTGGCTCCCTGTGGCTCCTTTCTGGGGTCCAAGTGGTCCTCAGGCCCGCTACACCTTCAGATGGAAGCGCCTGCTTCTCCCTCCTTACCTCCACTCCACACTTCCCTGAGGGTGCGCCCCACTCCCTCCCTGGACCCAGTACCCCGTCCTGCCTGTCCCCATCACACCTCCTCCACCTCCACCAGGGATCTCAGCTTCCACAGGCTTTGAGTGAGGCCATCAAGGGCCTCTGGGCCTGACTCTGTCTCTGTCCAGCCTGTCTCCCACCCGCTAAGCCCAGCCCCCTGGACTCCTCTCCGTGCCTGACTGCCTCCATCTCTCTCACCTCCAAGCCTTTTCACTTGCTGCTACCTCTGCTTAGGCCACAGTTCTCATCCTTACCCCATTCCCGTCCCCAAGTGCCCAGCTGACTCCGTGCTCATTCCTCGGATCTTGGCTTCAACACTCACTGTGCCCTGCACACCTCCACCTCCCAGCCCCCAGCCAGCAGCCCCCTTCCCTCCTGTCACCTCTCACTCCAAATCTGTCTCCCTTTAACCATAACCTCCCAGAGGGCAGACCCCTGTCTGTCTCATTTCCAGAGGCATCTGCAGCACCAGCTGCATACAGCACAGGTGGGAGCCTCTGTGACCCATCAGGCCATCTGCCAGAGCAGGAAGGGGCCATGGGGCTCCTTGGACGCCTTCTTCCCTCACCCCGCACGCAGTCATGAGCAAGTCCTTTCCAAATCGAATGAATCCAACCACCTCCCTCCCGTCCACCGTCCTCCTATCCACCTCCCTCCTGTCCACTCCCTCCTGTCCACCATCCTCCCATCCACCGTCCACCGCCCCCACCTGCACAGGCTCTTGTCAGGAGACAGCAGTGCCTCCCCACGGCCCCAGGTCTGTCCACACAATGTCTGGGGACCCAGTCCCATCACCACCCTCCATGTTCCAGACCTCTGCCCTGCCATTCACCACCCTTAATCACACTGGCATAAAGGTATGTTCTGGAACCTGCCAAACCCCTACTCTGAGCTCTGGCTGTCCCCTCTGCTGGGACAGTCTCCACGGCCAGCTTCATGTCCTCAAGCTGGCCTCTGCCCCCATACTCCCTGCTCTGAGAGGACTCCCCCCTGCAGTCACCCGCCTTTCAGGTGTCCTCGTGGCCTGTCTCCCCAGCTTGGGGTACCCTCCCTGAGGGCAGAGCCTGGCTCCTCTTCACTGCTGGGGCTCCTGGAAGCTCGATGCAGGGCACATATTTGTAGGACGAGGATGCGGGAGCCATGATCACCTCAGGAGAAGGCCAGGCAGCCCTGTGGCCACCCCCCATGGGACCCTGTGGGGCACAGGGCCATGCTCACACCACTGCCCATCCAGACAGCTCCCCTCCCTGGCATCCCTCCGGTGCTGCGAGGGGAGGCCGGGGCGGAATAACCAGATTAGCCTAAGCGGCTCCTCTTGTTTCCTGGGCGTAATTGGATTGAGGCCATGTTTCGGCGCAGCCGCATTTAATATTGTAATTCTGCAGCCGCTCAGCCCCCTGAGAGCAGCCGCTGGAGGCAGACGGGCCAGGGACTGGGAGGGGAGGTAGGCCTGCAGGCAGGGGTCTGGGCTGGAGAAGAGGCCAGGGCTGGGGTCTCGTGCCTCGGCCCTGTGCTGAGGGCACACCTGCCCACCTCCCTCCCGGAGGGTATATCTGCCCACCTCCCTCCCAGAGGGCACACCTGCCCACCTCCCTCCCGGAGGGTATATCTGCCCACCTCCCTCCCGGAGGGCACACCTGCACACCTCCCCCCTGGAGGGCACATCCTTCTAGGCATGGGCATGGCCAGTTCTTTCTGCATCTCTGGGCTGGGCACAGATCTGGGCACTAGGAGGGTTGAGGGTGGGAGGAAGGGAAGGAGTACCGCCCGCAGCCCAGAACCAGCAGGTGCTCAGGGCAGCGTGACTGTCGAAGGGGAGGCCATTCCCAGAGCCACGGTACCTCCCTGTGCCGGGATACCTGGGCCTTGGGCACGGGGAGAGCATCTGGGACCCCAGTTGAGGAGAAGGCAGAGGAAAGGAGGCCAGGATGGGCACGAGTCCATCAGTGCTTAGCTGGCTACAGTCCCCAGAGAGTCTAAGGGCCTAAACATACCTGCTGTTGCCACCAATCGGGGAGCCTGGGCTCCCGAAGCCCACCCATAGCCAAAGCAGGCTCCTCGCCCAAATATCCGCACGGCGGCTGGAGGCCCAGCCAGGGCCCAGTCCAGCCCTGGGTTGGGGACTCCTCCTTCGGCAATGCAGTGAGGGGTAGTGGCCCCTGAGACCCGTGCTTGAAGGCTGGTGCCTCCAGAGACCAAGGGAGCGCGGCGGGGAGGCGTGCCAGCGTGTGCCTCTGAGCGTCCGAGTTCTGTTGGTGTGTGCTCGTCAGTCTGTGTCAGTCTGTGTCTAGGTGGAACGTATGCGTGTGCGCTGGGCGCGAGGGAGCCCCACCCCACCCTCACCTTCCCACCTGTGGCCTGCAGCCCAGTCTGTCCCCATCAGTACCTGGGGCCTGAGGCCAGGCTGATGGGTCTTTAAAAACCAAGAAGCTGGGGGGAAAATCCGAGGACAAGGTACAGCTGGGGAGGGACAGAGGGCAGGGGAGCCTGTGACAGGGACTTCCAATGCCCAGACATTGCTTCTGGAAGCATAACGCCTGAGAGATGGTGCCAGCCTCCCCAACGCCCTGGTTGCAAACATTCCCAGCTGGCTGCTGGGGCACCTGTTGGGCAGATGAATCACTGGGCCCCTGTGGCTGATGCCTGCCCAGGTAGCTCCTCTTGGAGGCTCAGACCCAGTTCTGAAGACCTCAGCTGCAGAACAGTTTCTCCCCCATTAGGGAGAAGGGGCTCAGGCCTACCTGGGGCTGGACTGAGGTCGAGGGCACTGGGCTGAGGTCTGTGGGGTCTGTGGACCCCCCGACCCTGCCGTACCCCCCTCCCTCACTCCCGTCTGCTCCCCACAGCTCAAGGGCCTAGCGACAGCTCCCATCCATCACTCAGCCCTATTTTTAGGAGGCGATAACCCAGCTGTGAAAATTCTCCCCATGCCGATCCCTTCCACATGAAGAAGTCTTAGCCCCAAGCCAATGAGCGAGTGTGGGAGCTCGGGAAAGCAGGGGATGGCGGCTGGAGGAGGCTTGCAGGAGGGGCCAGGGCTGCTCACAGGGTAGGAGGGATGGCAGTCCAGAGCCTGGGTCCCACCTTAGCTCTGCTAACAACACGGTCATCCCAGTGCTGGCCTGGATCAGACCTCCAGCTCCTGAAAACGTGGAGGACAACCTCTTTCTGAGCTGTGTGATCTTAGGTGATTTCTCCTCCCTCTGTGCCTCAGCTTCCTCCTCTGGAAAATGGGGATAATGATAATATCTGCCCAATAAGGCTGATGTGAGGATGACATGAGCCAACACTGGCCAAGAGCTTAGAGAAGTGAATAGGCCTCCAGACCCCAGTGCCAGCACAGGGCCCAGCACAGATGAGACATCCATCCTTATCCATCTCTCCTTCCTTCCTCCCTTCCTCCTTCCCGCCTTCCCTCATTCCCTCCTTCCCTCCTTCCCTCCTTCCTTCCTTTCTTCCTTCCTTCCTTCCTTCGTCCCGGTGACCACCTGTGATATGCCAAGCACTGCTGTGGGCACTGGACACAGTCAGGGTCTCCAGGCTGCTCTGAGCACCAGGGAGCCTCTAGACCTGTCCCTGTCCCTAATCCCAAGTCAGACTGTAGCATGTCGGGTCTTCTGACCCACAGGGTGACCCGGAGGGTCAGAGGGTCTTGTGGAGGAAGTGGGACCCTGTTCAATGAGATGGAGGGACAGGAGCACAGCAGGGGAGGGGTGACAGGTTGGGAGCTGGGAAGGTCGCTGGGGTCAGGGCAGGGGCAGGTGACTGGCAGGGTGGCCAGCCTGTGCTTTAGGGAGAGGCCTCTGGCTGCAGGCTGGATCCGCCAGGAGGCTGTCGGAAGGAGGGACCAAGACAGCAACTTGGAACAGGGCTGCCTTCACCCCAGCCTGAGGTAGCAGCATGCCAGCAAGACAGGGCCAGGCCAGGCGCAGTGGCTCACGCCTATAATTCCAGCACTTTGGGAAGCAGAGGCAGGTGAATCACTTGAGGTCAGGAGTTTGAGACCAGCCTGACCAAAATGGAGAAACCCTGTCTCTACTAAAAAAATACAAAATTAGCCGGGTATGGTGGCTCACACCTGTAATTCCAGCTACTTGGGAGGCTGAGGCAGGAGAATCGCTTGAACTTGGGAGGCAGAGGTTGTAGTGAGCTGAGATCGCACCACTGCACTCCAGCCTGGGCAACAAGAGAAAAACTTCGTCTCAAAAAAAAAAAAAAAAGCCAGGGCCAGATTCAGGGTCCCCCTTCTTCTCGCTCAGAGCTGTGCAGGTTGTCACTCCATATCAGGATGGAATGGGACAAGGTTCCAGCCACAGAGGCGATGACAGCAGCGGCCAAATCGTCCCTCCACCTTCACCTGTTCCCTCGGTCTGAGCCTGGCTGGGGCTCTGCCACCTACTAGCTGGGCGGCTTTGGGCAAGTTACTTAGCCTCTCTGAGCTTCAGTTTCCCCATCTGTAAAATGTAAACTACTGGATTGTGATGAAGAAATGATGGGTATAAAGTGTGAAGCTTGGGATGGTGCCCAGGGGACAGTTTAGACCCAGCAGGACAGGTTCTGTCTAAACAGGGTGATGGGCTGTCACCTGGAGGGAGGGGCCAAAGGCCAGCCAGGCAGGTCCCAGCCTATCTAGACCTGGTCCGGGAATCCTTGAGAGGCTGGAGCCAGCACGTGGAACAGCATGGTCCAGGCTTGTGGCCTCAGAACCTCACAAGCTGCCCCGTGGGGTCAGCCAAACCTACTATTTTCTCCAAGTGAGAGGAAGAGGCCCAGAGAGGCCAAGGTCTTCCTGAGGCCACCGGGGAGCCCAGGCCTGCTCCAAAGCCAGGATCTCCTGTCCCCACATAGGTGGCTTGGGTGGGGTCTTGAATTCCTGGACCTCCCTTTTCACCCCTGCAGAGAGGGGTGCAGTGGTCAGGAGCCCAACTGATTTGATGGGAAGTGACCCCGTTGGCCTCAGGGTGGCATCTCCCTGACCCTGCAGGCAGCTCCCAGATGGAAATGGGGGCTGTTCAGGATGCCAGAGTGAGGCCAGAGATCACACAGGCCACAGTCCTCCTCACGCCAAGCCCCAGGAACTGGGGAGTGACTCTATTCAGTAACCTGCTTGTTTCGTGAGAAGCCCGGAGCCTCGGCACCCATGGGCCTGAGGGGCAGCCACTCAGGGACCCACAGGCAGTCTGGCGGTATCTGGCTCCTGGGAGAAGGGGGGTTCCCACTGCTTGGACATGCTGGAAGGGCACAGGCCCCCCGTTGGGGAAAGCCCAGTCCAGCAATGGGAGAAGGGCTGCCGCGGAGGGCCTGCGGGGACACAAAGGTGACATCGGTATTGCTTCTCCACACGTTATTTGCTGCTTGACCTTGGGCCAGAAACGGAACCTCTCTGAGCTCTGTTCCTCAACTCTAACATAACAGATCCTCCTCCCACGGCTATTCCTAGGGTCACATGGGATCCTGTGGGTGGACCACATCCCTGCAGCTCAGCATAGGAAGCTGCTGTTAGAAACTGCAGAGGTGAGAGGGCAGCAGTGGGGAAATCCTCCGAGAGAGGGGCCTTGTGGGATGCATAGGAGCTTGGCAGCTAGGAAAGGTGCGGAAAACTTCCTCATGAGCTTCACACCCTGGGAAAGAGGAAGGAACCCCATGAACTACATTCTGGGGCCTTGGGAAGCCCTTCCTTTCTCTGTGCCTCAGTTTCCCCATCATAAAAGGAGACCATTGCTCTGAGCCAGCGTTATGTCTACTTGTGACATTCTAGATGACTCTTTCTTTGAGGGTAGGCAAGGCCAGAGTGGGGAGGGGATATTCACCCCAACCATCCCCCGGCCTGCTGGGCTGACAGTGGCCCTGGAGAAAACACGCTGGGGTCTCAGGCCTGGCCAGAGCCTCTCCCTTGTGCCTGGGCCTCCAAAGCACCCCCGGGGGATCAGGGCCCCAGCCTTCCTCCCCCACCCTCAGCCCAGCCAACCCTCCAATCCCAGAGCCGCTAAGTGGCTGGGCTGGACCTGTCCCCAGCTGCATCTCTGGCCCTGCAAGGCCCTGGGGGCTGCGGGCCTCCCCTCCCCAGCACGGGGCTGGACACACTGCTGGGTTTCTCAGTGGGAAGCTCCAGTGTTTACCCTGCCGAGGCCCAGCTTTCACTCCCCGAGGAGTGTGTTTGGGAGGCGAGAACCCACGCGCACACACGCTCTCGCATGCCATCTGATGCGGCAGAGCGCACAGGCTCCCGGCCCAGACGCAGATGTGCACCCCCAGCGCCAGCCCTGGCCTGCGCCTGCCGTACTTGGGCCAGGCCGGTGGCCTCAGCACGGCAGGCAACTGGCATGAATTTTGAATGAATAAGTTAATTAGTAAGTGCCACAGAGGACCTCGGCTCATCCTTCCACCAACCCCCAGCTTCATGCCGTCCACCTGACAGGTGCCCAGACTAAGGCTCAAGGGAGTTAAGAGTAGGAGCCAGAAGTTGCAAGGGGGTTCGAAGATCTCTGAGACCGCCCCAAGTCTGTTCTGGGCTGCCTCAGAGCGAAGCCGGGATCGGCATGGGGGGCGTAGGGGTCTGCTGAGGGCACAGGACAGCGGTTAGGTGACAGCCCGTTGATCACAGCCAGCTCCATCAGCACACAGCGGGTACTCAGAAGTGTCTGTGAAGAAACCGATGGCTGGAAGGGGGGTAAACTGGGGCAGAGGCAGGCAGCCCTGGGAGTCTGTGCCTTGTGCCCCATGGCCCTCAGAAACCCACGGTGGGGGTCTCTGGCCCCCTCCGCAGCCTCTCTGCATGTAGCTGGGTCCCCTGTGGGTGGGTCCTGACCCTTCTCTGGGGTGCAGAACCCTTCAGAAGATGGGACAGTTAGAACAGGTCAGAGGGTTCCACTTTGGGGAAGGTCACCTTGAGAACCTGATTCTTTCCAGAAAATAAAGCCCCTGCCCTACACTTAGGTTCCTGTGGGAGTCGGGGTTCACAGACCCTTAGAGGCTCAGGTTGGGGACCACTGAGCCACACACAGGGCAGAGAGCTGCAACGCAAGGCAAGGAGGAGACCAACCCCAGATTCCAAGAGCAGCTGCTGCTTGATGTATCTCTAGTGCTTTAAGACCTTAACTCCCCCAATCCCGGGAAGAGCCCTGTTAACACCAGGGCACGGTGGGGCGAGGGGGCCTCGTTATCCCCATTTGATGCTTGTGGAAACCCAGGCCCCAGCAATCCTGCCCAAGGCCACACGTCAGGACGCGGCGCAGCTGCTATGTTACTTGTTTCCATGGTGGGTTCACGGGCGCCTGGTTTATCATCATGCTTGTAACTTACGGAATGCCACATGTACATTTCATATTTATCCAATGTTATGTAATTATTTTTTTTTTTAATGAGCTGGATCAGCTGACCTTCTAATTTTGGCTTCTGGGATTCCTGCATTGCTGGCTTCCACAGCCTCTGCCAGAGGCAGCCCCCAAAGGCTCGCCCTGGTGCAGCCACAGGCCACCGCTGTCGCTGGGCCTGACTTCCCGGGGCCGGCATCGCCCCTGTGCCCATCTGTGGGTTAGAGGCAGAACCAACCCCTCCATCCCACGGCAGCTGAGGATGAAGCGGACCCTGCTCCCCGCCCCCTCGTCCCCCCAGGCCCAGCCACAGCTCCCACCTCACTCCCACCCCTGGCTGCCAGCCGGGGCAGGGCCAGGCAGTTATGAGTTCGGCAGTCGATTCAATTCGGGCTCACATCATCTTGTCTGCCGGGAGGATTTAGTGCGTGCGGCGGTCAATAGTGCGTTTGTTTTGCTATCGACCTGCTGGAGCGGCTCAGAAGCCAGCACACCCCCCTCGGCAGCTGAGGCCTCTCCAGGCTGCAGAGCTGGGACCTGGAAGCACCAGCAGACAGATTGGGAGTGCTTCTTGAGGTGCCCTCCCAGGGCTCTCGCCACCACCACCCCCTGCCCACAACCTGGCCTGGGTGAGCTTCCATGCCCCTTCAAGACTCATCCCTACTCCCCGGCCTTTAGGCCCCATGGCCCCGAAGAGGAAGGGGCAGGCCAGCGTCCCGCCGTCTGTGACTCTAAGGGCTCCTGCTTGACAAAGGGCCTTGGCCTCATGGCCACCTCATAACCACCAAGCTGGGGGGCTCTGTGGTTCCCACATCACAGATGGGGAAACTGAGGTCCAGAGAGATGATTCAACAGAACCTGTAGCAGGAAGAGCCGTCATTAGGGGAAGGAGACTAAGGGAAGAGGTTTCCCTTCCTGCCCAGAGCGGGCCCCTGGTCTGAGATGGGCTCCAGGATGACTCTGGCCCAGTCCAGAAGCAGTGACCACCTGGAGAGCCGGCCAAAGGGACACTCTCCTTGGCCTCAGCCCAGCCCCAGCCCTGGCCATACCAGTTAAGGGGAAGGGTAGACACTGGGCCTCCATCTGTGAATTTCACTTATTCATTCAACAAACATTGCTAGAGAGCTGCTCTATGCTGGCCCCAGAGATGGAGACCACAGGTCTGGGATCACAGCTGGAATCGGGGAGCATCTGAGCACCCCACACAGGCCTGTGCTGGGTGGGAACCCTGTGGATTCCCTGAGAGAGGGAGGTCCCTGACAGGGTCTTAGAGAGGGAAGCTGGGAAGGTGGCTTGTAGCTGGCAGAAGCCAGGGGGCCTTAGAGGAGGTTTTTCTGAGGGATCCCCAGGGATGGATAGAATTTTGACAACAAAGGCAAAAAGCCACCCCAGATGGAGGTCCCAGCAGGGACACAGAGAAGAATAAAGAGATGAGCATGGCCCATCTGTGAACCACGAAGGTCTGAGGATTGAATGGGCAAATCCTTCAGAGCTGGGAATAGCCCCTCCTTGGTCTACTTAACCAACCCCTAGAAGACGTGGACCCATGGGTACCCCTTCCCCAGCTGTCCCAGAGGGGGGCCCCCACTCACTCATCCTTCTTCCTCCCCTGTCCAAAATGAGAAAGAGCAAAAAACTATTATCGTTCACGCCTCCTCTCCCACCAAAGTTATTAAATTTCATTCCACGAACAAATAAATCCATTTTTATTGCAGCGGGAGGAGCAGGCAGCGGTTTTGCTGTTTTACCTTTTTTATTTTTCAGAGTCCTGTTAAATCTGCCCCGATCAACTGGGAGGTCCCCTCGGCCCTAGCACGCCTGCGTTAGTTATGGTGTTTTCTCCTCCTTGGGGAAGGGGTCCCCTCCGGAGGAGCGGGAGGGTGAGGCTGGATCCCACATGATTTGCTCCATGCGCTCGAGCTCTCAGGCAGCCTTCCCGATGGCCGGCACGCCTGCAGAGAGGGTCCAAGTCGCCAGCACCTATCATTTTCCAAACACTTCCCTTGCATTGCCTCCCGGTGGCCGCTCCTGGAGACGTGTGTTGCCAGCTCCATTTTATAGGAGAGGAAGCTCAAGCTCAGAAGGGCCAGGAGGATCAGTGGAATTCTCAGTTACAGCTCCGAGGGCCCCAGGGAATGTGAGGAGGCTCCGATTCCTTCTCTAAGGCTGGGCTGAGGACGCAGGCCAGGGTAAGGCTCTGATCAGCAAATTCAGGCGCCCCACTGGGTGCAGCAGGGATTCACCTCACATCTGTCACCCAACCAGCTGTGTGACCCTGAGCACACGACGTGGCCTCTTCAGGCCTCAGTTTCCGCATCTGTGTAAGGTGATAGCAATAGTGATAATAGGCCGGGCGTGGTGGCACCCCCACCTGTAATCCCAGCACTTTGGGAGGCCAACATGGTGAAACCCCATCTCTACTAAAAATACAAAAATTAGCCAGGTGTACCACCCCTGCCAGTCCCCCCTCCCACTTCCTGGCCTCCTGCTCTGCCCCCTGCAGAGGGACCTTGATCCCATTGGGGGAGAGTCTGGGTCAGGGTGAATGTGCATTCTCAGCTGAGGTCTGGGATGGGCGCCCGAGATAAATCCTCATCGCAGCTATTTTTTTCTCCCTGAACCATTTGCTAAAGACTTAATGACTGTCGATAAAAAGCCTGTTGCGTCTGCAGTGGCCGGCAGCGTGCGGAGGTTTCCTGGCGAAGCATTTAGGTGCCGCAGCTGCCCAGGCCAGGCCCGGGGGTGTCACCAGCCCTGCCACCGCCTGCCATATAACAACACAGCTCTGCATGTACCCCAGCAGGGAGGCCATGGAGGGGCTGCCTCCCCATACCCAGGATGGGGTCAGGCCACTGCAGGAGCCATCAGCAGCCCTGGCCCCTCTGTACCTGGCCCTGCAGCAGGGTCACCATGTGGGCAGAGAGCCCCTCCTCCCCACGAAGGCTTCTTGTGGCTGTGCGTGCCCCTCCCTCACCCCAGAGCCAGAGGCTAAAGGGGACCAGACTGGCCAGCAGCTTGTCGTTGGGGAGTAGACTCAAAGACCCCCCCGAGTCCCTGAGCCAGATGGCGGGGAGAGGGTCTGGCTCCTGGGGGGTTGGGACAGAGGGAGACCCCCCCCTCCTCTGGTAGCCTCCTGTGCCCCCCAGGTGCCTCCGCTGACAGCCATGCCTCAGCCAGGCCTGACAGCACCTTCCCCTGCGGTTCCCAGCTGTCTCGGTGTCAGGTAGGACTGCACTTCTGGGTGAACGTGCCCACCTCGGCCCCTCAGCCACTAGCAGCAGCCCTCCTGCTCTGCTCCCCCCGCCTCCCCCTCAGCCCCTGCAGTCAAAGGTTAGGAGAAGGGCTGGCCACCTACACCCTCACACCCCTACCTCGGTCTCCAGGGCTCCATCTCCTGCCCCCATCCTGCCTCATCCCCACCTGCCGCTGCTCCCAGGGAATTCCCTCTTCTTTTCTCTCGCAACCTGATTAGTGAGTGGCACTATCAGGACAGGCAGCTCTAGATAATGTTCCCAGTGCTATCTGTTGGCACCTGGGCCACTCTGGGGTGGGAGTTCACACGGGTGCCCATCTCCCGCCAAGCCCCCACATTTCTGTGAACCTCCAGGGAAGCTGAGGCTGACTCAGCCAGGCTGGGAGGGCTGCTTGGGGGTACAGGCCCATGAAGGATGGGGGGCATGCCCATGGGGGTGCCGCCAGGTTTTGAGCCCATTATCTGGTCACCCAGGCTGGCAGCTGGCCCAGCTGCAGCTTATCTGCCCTCAGCTGGGAGAGAGAGAGAGATGTGAGATGAGGACCCTCGGTGCAGGCTGGAGGAGGTAGAGACAAGAGCCCCTCTGCACACGAACACTGTCTATTCTTCCTGCGCCTCCCTGGCCTCAGTTTATGTGCCAATCAGATGGGAATGCGCGGCCTTGTAAGTCATTCGGCAGTAAATGTGTGCAAGGGAGATAACCGTAGTTATCCTAGGACCTCTTTTGGAGGGCTCCAGTCTGTGCCAGGCTTTACTGTGCCCAGTCTCCTTTATTCCCTGCTACCAGCTGGTGAGGTCAATGCAGTGGGCACCTCCATTTTACAACTCCCAGGGTGTTCGGGGAGCTGGGCTGAGCCTGCCAGGGCCTGGTAGGTGTGACTGTCCCCAAAGGCGGAAGAGTGGGACAGGCGGGTGATGGGTGGGGTCGGGGTGGCCTTGTCACCAGCACCCCCATGCCTGGGACTGAAGGGGTTTCTGGCAGCGCCTGGAGGTGCCACGTCACCTGAACAGAAGGCGGCACTGTTGCCAACACTCCCGACGTACGGCTCCTGCCAATTCAAATGCTGTGTCTTAACGCCATTAATTTACATTTTGATTCAACTTTCTTAATTTTACTTCAGCTTCGCCCGGCTCCAGTTTGAGAATCACTTTAATGTATTTATCTGTGAGGCAATTTGTTAAATAACCCCCAAGACTCGGCAGTTTTCCGTTCTGAGCTTTCATTGCAAGGCTGTTTGAAATTAAATTAGTTGTCAGGGTCCCTGAGTGCATTGTATGGGGATGGGTTCCTAAAATCCAGGCGAACTGCTGGCTAAATGGACAGCAGCAGCAAGTGCGCCGATCAGCTCCTCCCCAGCCCCCTCGTCACCTATTTCTGGAGTGTGGGGGTGACACAGCCGCCCCTGAGCCAGGGAAAACAAACATCTCTGGAGCCACCCCCACTTCACCAGCTGGGGCGGCAGCCTGCAGTGCCTTTCGAGGGGCGAGTCTGGGATCACTACAGGCGCAGCAGCTCCAGACACCCCTGCCCTCCAGCCCCCTGCTTGGGGACCCTTGGTGTGCACCAGAGGCCATGGGCACATTGGCACGTCACCCACTTAGGGACAGAAGGGAGGCAAGCCTGGGTCCTGGTCCCTGCTTTGGGTCTCCGAGCCCCAGGGAGAAGGGCCGGGAGTTGGGGAGGTGCAGTCTGTCCCTGTCCCCAACCTGTCTCCTCCCTTCTGTTATCTGAGCCAGGCGTCTGTGCCGGCTGTCACCTGGGCTGGGGGCATGATTTGTGAGCTGAAATGCACAGGTATTGAATCTATATTTCATTTTCACGTCAGCAGCTGCTATTTTACCCGATAATGGATTCCCCCCTCACTATCCTCTGGGAGAGGCTGAGCAGTGGGGAGGAGGCCGTGTCCTGTTAATGATGCTCCTTTCCTCCCTCTCGGGCCTCGCGGGCGGGAATGGGTGCCGTGCAAGGCTTTTCCCTGACGCTCCTGTCTGCCATCTCCTCGGAGCCGCACGTGCCCACAGGTGGGTGCGGCTGGCCTCCCACCCCTAACAGCCCTGCCTGCTTGGCCCTGGCCTGTGGGGTAATGGGAACGGCTTCCATTCTGCCAGGCCTCAGTTTACCCAAATGAGCCAGGACATTGGGCATGGAGAGTCACTGGACCCCTCATCCAATCTCCCCAGGGACTGTCCAGCGTGAGGGCAGAGGCTTGGGAGGCCGGCTGGGCTCTGCGTGACCCTCTGCAACGTGCTGGAGCGGGCAGCACAGGGGCCGGGGTGTGGGCCCTGGAGCTGCAGCCTGGGCCTGAATCCTGGCCTTTCGGCTTCCAGCAGCATGACCCTGGCCATCTGCTTCACAGCCTGCGCATCAAGTTGCCTCTCTGTCTAATGGGGTTCTCATAGGATGGTTGTTGGGATTAAGTTGATCTAGGTACTCAGAAGGGCCTGGAAGGTAGGAAGGAAGCCTCCTGCCTGGGGGCTCTCGTCGTATTCCCACCTTGCAGGCAGACATCCCAGAAGGAGAGTGATTATTTACATCCATCTTTTGTTGTTGTTGAGACGGGGTCTTGCTTTCTTGCTCAGGCTGGAGGCTGGAATGCTGTGGCTATTCACAGGCAGAATATTCACCGCACTGCAGCCTCGACCTTCCGGCCCAAGTGATCCTCCTGCCTCAGCCTCTGGAGTAGCTGGGACTCGAGGCTTGTGCCACCACGCCCCACTAATTTTTTTAAAATTTTTGTAGATGTAGCGGGGGTGTTGCTTTGTTGCCCAGGCTGGTCTGGAACTCCTGGCTTCTAAGGATCCTGCCGCCTCAGCCTCCTAAAGTGCTGGGACCACAGGTGTGAGCCACCGTTCCTGGTCTAAATTCATTTTTTTTTTTTGAGACAGAGTCTTGCTCTGTCACCCAGGCTGGAGTGCAGTAGTATAGTCTTGGCTCACTACAGCCTCCCCCTCCCAGATTCTAGTGATTCTCCTGCCTCAGCCTCCCAAGTAGCTGGGATTTCAGGTGCCCACCACCACACCTGGCTAATTTTTGTATTTTTAGTAGAGACGGGGTTTCACCATGTTGGCCAGGCTGGCCTTGAACTCCTGATTCAAGAACTGTGGTTGACTTCCACAGACACAAAGTGTCAGGCGGTAAATATAGAAAAATATTATGTAGACGTTAAGTGTTATTTTTCTACTTACAAATTATTTGACCCATACAAGACGGCCGTGTTTTGGTTGGTTTTGTTAGAGGAATTACAGTATAACAAATACTATATGTTGACAGTACTCTGATTCCAGAGTGCTGGGATTACAGGCATGAGCCACCACACCCGGACTAAATTCATCTTTATAGCCACTTGGCAAGCTTCTGTTTGTCTACTAAGACCCATCCAAAGGTCACCTCCCCCGGGAAGCCTTCCTGAGGCGGGATGAATTGTGCTTTTCTCCCCCAGCCCACTTTGAATGGTTGTTGTTCCCCCCCCTGCCTGGCTGTGCATGGAGGGAGTGGGAAGTCCCCTTGTTCGTCTTTTAAGCCCTCAATATCTCAGGACAAGCACACACCCTGCTAGGCTCTCTGGAGCCTCAGCAAATGTTCTGTTTTGGAGAGGAAGGAGGGAGGGAGCTCTTCGTACATGACAAACCTGTGAGGACCTGGCTTAAAACCCTCCAAGGCCCCAGTTGCCCTCAGAACAAAGTCTGGCCTCCTGCACGGTGAGGCACCTCCAGGCCCACGTGCAGCCCCTTCTCCTCTAGGAAGTCTCCCCGAGGCCTCCGAGTGTGGCTCAGGTGCCTGTGCTGGGCCCCGCTGGGCTCCTTCATGCCACTCATGTCCCAGCACCAGCATTGCCCGCCTCTGGCTTGTTCCCCCAATTAGCCTGTGCTCTAGAGTGGAGGGGCAGACCCCGAATCTGTCTCTGTCACCATGGTGGCCCTTCTGCCTGCCGCCTTGCCTGGCACATCATAGGTGGGTTCTGGAAGCACTCATCAAATGAATGAATGAATGAAGTCCTTGTGAAACTCTAGGCTCTTGGCCACTGGGTACCCAGGTTTTGGTTAGCAGCCTACCTTCTGCCGGCCTTTCCTGGATGGTGGGTCCAGGCCTGGCTGTCTGCTGGGGAGCTGGCAGGGAGGGGAGAGAACTGAGGGAGGGCTCCCCCTCCTGCCTCAGTGCCATTTAACGTCCTGCCAGAGGCCCCTAATCTCCATCCTGCTCCGATGCTGTCAGGATACACTCTGGATTTTAACGGGGCCAGGGAAGAAAGCCAGCTCCGCATCAGCCAGCAGGCAGGGCTCCGGCGAGGACCATGCCGTGCACATCCGCACATACCCACATACGCACCCTGGCCTCGCCCATCCAGGGCAGGCCTGAAGCCTCCGGTTCTTTGGCCAAGAGAAAACAGAGACTGCCTGCCCGGTGCCCAGAGGAGCTGGGGTCCCAGCACTGGCCCTGAGCCTGCTCCGTCCTCCATCCAATGCCTGTGGCCCCATAGGATCTACCTGGACAGGCAGGCCCCTCCTCTGATGAGACGTCGCCCAGCTACCCGCCGCCTGCACAGGGTGCGCGTGGAGACTGCAGCGTGGCTTGGTTGCTTTTTGTCCCCAACCCTGGCCTGTGCAGTTTGGGATTTTTTCCCCTGCACTGATGTTTTATTCATGTAAACCCAGCCTGCATCTGTCCTCAGAAGACAAGAGAGAGAAGATGCAGAAAGAGAAAGTGAGAGAGACCGAGGGGCTGGGAGAGATGGGGACACAGAGAGAGAGAGACCTCAGGTTTGTGTGGGTGTCGCTGTTCAAAGCCGGCTAACCTACAAAGACCCAGCAAAGATGCGCTCTCCCCGTGGCTGCCTGACAAGAGGAGCCGTCACTCGGATGCGATTCATTGTCACCTCTTAGTCTATCACCGGTTCCTTTCAAACCTCTCCACAGCTCACTGGGGAGGGCCCGCTGGTCCCCCTCCACTACCCTCTCTGGGGCCTGGGAGGAAGCGGGAGGCATTGTCTGTGCTAATTGCATTGTTAGAGTGAAAGGCTCCTGTTCAGCTGTCTCGTTTGGGGCCTTTATTAGGCATGATTGCTGGCTGACAGCCGGGCCAGGGCCGCGTGGCTGCCTGTGGTGGGGGAATAGGTTTTAGCACCTGCTGGGGTGTGTCCCTTGACACCCCCAAGCTTCTGCCCATCCAGCACTCACACCCACGTCACCCAAAGCCCACTCCTCCAGAGGTGGCTCCCTTCCCACGTGAGCCTCACCAGGCAGGGACTCCGGGGAGGAGGCAGCAGTGAAGGTCGCTGGCTGCTGGGCAGTAATGGAGGCTTTTTGGGGCGCCTGGGGCTTTGTCTGGATGCCCTTCCCCACCCCTCGATGAACTGTTCATCCTTCAAGAAAAGCACAATTCACCACCCCTGGAAGTCCTCCTTCTCTCCCTCCATCGCTCCTCAGGCTTCCCTGGCGTCTGGCATGGGTCTCTGCGGTATTTTCAGTTGGCACGTGTGTGGCACCTCCCTGCACCCAGCAATCCTCTAGGTGTTTGACAACTGTTAACTCATTTGACCAATATGAACCCTAGAAAGAGGGCGCTAGTATTACTCCCCATTGTCCAGATGAGGAAACCGAGGCACAGAACGGTTAAGCGACCTTGCTGTGTACCCTAAGCAAGGCACACAGAGCCATAACACACCCAGCTGCTGCATCTGTGCCTTTGATCACCAGAGAGTGGCCTCTCCTGCTGCCCCTGAGCTTCTCCTTGGAGTCTTCATTCATATGGGGACTGAACTAGAATGACTGTCAGCAGGCAGGGTGCTTCTGCTCGAGTTACCTCACTGAGTCCCTCACAGCTCGGAAGATGGGCCAGGAGCCCTGTCCCCTTGCAGCTGTGGTGCCCCAGCCCCAGGCCGTGCTGAAGCACAGGAGTGGCTCAGGTTTTTGTGGGAGGGTGATGGATCACACTGAGTGCTGGCTGGAAAGGGCTGGCCTGGGAGGCGGGGCCAGGGTGGAGGTGCCCCCCTGCCGAGTTCTGCCCCTGCTGTGTGAGCTGTGTGGGGGCCACCACCCTCTAAAGCCAGGCACCCCAGCCCGGCCTGGCCTGGTTTTGGGGTGGGCATCTGGGGCCTCGGCCTGGGTCAGGCTGCACGAGGCAGGACAGGCACACTGGAAGCCTTTAGTATTCTGGCTTCCCTGAGAACCCTCGCTGCAGAGCGGAAGACAGGGAGGCAGGGCCACGCGCCTTTGCTGCTCCATCCCCAGTGCCCAGGACAGTGCCTGAACGTGGTGGTGTTCAGGAAGCAGAAACCAAGCTTGTACAAGAGTCTCAGAGTCACCCCTGTTTGGGTGCCAGAGTGCGGGAGGAGGCTGTGTGGGATTGGCTGAAATCTGTGATGCTTCCTTCAGCCCTGTGTGAGGCGAGGCTTCGGTAGGCAGCATAAGACCTGCAGGTGTGGGCAGTTCTGTGCATGCCTGAGCCACAGATGCAGGACTCCCTCTGGGACACACCCAAGGCTCATCACTCACTCACTGATTCATGCCCTTCACGTTTACTGAGCAGCTTCTGTGTACCAGGCACTATGCAAGGCACAGGGGATACACAAGCAGGGGAGAGGTGGAGCCCTCAGAGTGTGGCAGGACCAGGTCCCTGTGGGTGCTCAGCCAGAGAAATCCCTGTCTGAGGAAGTCCAGGAAGGCTTCATGGAGGAGAGGGGCATTTCAGCACAGCTGGGCAGACATCCCCCAGGCAGAGGAGGGGCAAAGGCTTGCCAGGCAGAGGCTTGGACAGAATCTCAGGACAGGATTTGTTTGGAAAAGTAACTAACAGAAGCAAGTAGAAAGGGGCGAAGAGGGGGTGTGGGGGGCATGGTGGTGGCAGAGGCCCAGGAATTTGAGTCCAGCCTGGGCAACATGTTGAGACTCCATCTCTACCAAAAAAAAAAAAAAAAAAAATTAGGATGGTGGCACATGCCTGTGGTCCCGCCACTTAGGAGGCTGAGGTTGGGAGGATTGCTCGAGCCCAGGAAGTTGAGGCTGCAGTGAGCCGTGATTGTGCCACCGCACTGCAGCCTGGGTGACAGAGTGAGATCCTGTCTGAAAAAAAAAAAAAAGAAAGAAAGAAAGAAAGAAAAGAAAAAAAAGAAAGTCCCATTTACTCCCATAAAAATTAAAATCGGACCTTGATACTATAATCTCAAAAGTGCCCTGTGTGCCTAACTTGGGACCAGAGAGAGGCAGGCAGGTTCAGATCCCAGCTACAGATAACCCCGTCCAGCAAGTGGGGGTGGTGCCCAGGACCCTGAATTGTGCACAAGGCCCCGTGATCGCGGAGGGGCTGCCTGGGGGGACTGTGGGGTCAGAGGCAGGGGACTTGGAAAGCCCACTCCATTGTCGCCATTGTCGGGCGCAGGAGGCACCACAAGGTCCCAGGAGGCCAGCCTGGGGTCTGGGCGTGCCCAGCCCACTCCTCTCCCCTAGCAGAGCGTGCTCACCTCCAGGCTGCGGGCTGGGGGGCGGAGGCTCAGCGTGAAAGAAGGGCAGACGGCGGCAAAGTCGGCGCGTGGAGCATCCATCTGCCCTGACAGCCAGCAATTACACCGCGTGATCGCCAGATTACTCCAAATGCATTTATTACAGGGGTTAGAAGCGGGGGACTTATTTACTGGCAAATCCATACTCATTACAAGACTCAGCCTAGCCTAGACTGAAAACAGCTCAACTGAAACAAATAATTACCAAAGTCCTTCCAGCGCGAGGCTCTCAGGTGGTTGGGGTTGCCGGGGGACACCAAACGCTTTCCGTCAAGACAAGGGAGGAGGAGCCTGCGGCTGAGGATGCCTCGGTCGGGGAAGGTCGACGCCCGCCTGCCAGGCCGCCCCGAGCCCCGCTGCCGCCGCCGCCGCGCGCATGCCCGCCGAGCTCATGAATATGCAAAGAGCCTCGGGGGCGGGGCTGGCACGCCCGGCCTGGAGGGCTTTGGCCCGGTCCACACCCGCTGCTCTGGGAGCTGGGAGACCCGGGGCTGCAGGACTCGAAGACTGGGCATTCGAAAGGTAGAGATGAGAGTCTTGCATTTTCCAGGGAAAATACAATGGGATCCGCACAGAGCTCAGCCCCGAAGTTGCTCAATGAATGAATGAATGAATAAGCTAAAGAGAAGCTCACACAGGCCTTTCCCCAGGTCAGGGTGCCCGGAGAACCCAGTTTCACCAGTTCTAATCCTCAGGCTGGGGGCGCATGGGGAGGGGGCACTGTCCAGCGTATCCCCAGGCTGGGAGTCTGCTCCGGGCACCCCTCAGAGCACACAGAGCTCAGACCTCGGAGCTAGCAGGCACCTGTGAGGGCCTGGAGTCGCGGGCAGGCCAGACAGGGACCCCAGGCCCCACACACCTCCCGCACCCACCTGGAACTCTAGGGATCCGGAAACAAAATCAATCCGAAGCCTTCTAGGTCTGGCATTAAGGCTGGCGTTCTGCTGGACTCCTGTCCCCCATTTTACAGATGAGGAAACTGAGGCCCAGGTCAGCCTGCGGGAGTAGGAAGAGCTCCCACCGCTCCCGGAGCTCTGGGGCCTCCTGGGCGCCCACGTGGTGAGCTGTCAGGCCGCTTGAAATGTGGGCCCGGCCTCTCTGCCCGCTGGGCAGATGCTGGCACCGCTGCCCGTGCCTTAAATATTCATTCACTTGACAGAACACTAATTAAACAAAGTAAGGTGCATTATTACTTGATTAAATTTTTTATTGGCAGCTTAATTGGTCTGTTAGTTGCCCCTTAGGGAGTTGTTCGCCGTTCCCCCCTGCTGTGTGGGAGGGGGCCCCTAGCCGTCCCTCACCGCCCTTCCCAGCCCGTGATGCCACAGGGTGCCTTGGCTCCCCAACACCCCTCAAGCGCCCCAGCTGCTTGAGAGGTCACGGATGCCAGCCTCCCCTCGCCCTCTCGGCCTTGAGGTCTGGACCCTATGGGATCAGTAGCAACCAATCAGCGCCTAGGGGCGGACCTCTCAGGGTCAGGCCCCCTTGGAAGACCCAAAATGAGTAACCCAGACACTCAGGAGAGGGAATAGCCCCGGACTCAGAAGGGAAGGCCTGAGTTTGCCTCTGCTGGGAGTAGCTGAATGCCCTACCCCTCTCTGGGCCTAGGCCTCGGTTTCCCCGTCTGCACCACTGCAGGGCTGGGCCTTTCTGGCCCACCATACTCCAAGAGTCCAGGCGCCCCACTAGACCCCTGCGGAGGCACACACCCCTTCCTGCCCACAGCCTCTGAGCTGCCTGTTCCCCAGATGAGAGTGCCAGTGCCCTGCAGGCAGGGATGGCCTGGGGGCCCTGGGAGCCCAGATCAGCCTGTGGACAGGCCTGGGATGCCCTCTCAGAACAGGTGGGCCCATCCTTCCCTGTCCAGCCTCCAACCCTGGGGGTGGGGGGCAACTCTTCCCACCCCTCTTACAGGGAGCAGGGCAGCCGGCTGGGCTGCGAGCCTCCTGGGATAGGCCCGCCATGCCTGCCATGCCTGTGGCTGCACACATCCACCTTCAGTGGAGCCAAGACCTGCAAGACCCTCTTCTCAGGGCAGCACCTCTTACCTGCTTTTCCCCTCTCCCTGCCCGGCAGGAGGAGTCTGGAGCCAGCCTTTGCCCCTTTTAGACAGGCTGCCCCTCACCTCTGCTCCCCATGTCTGTCCTCTGCAGAGTAGAGGGGAGGGGCAACCTGTCTAAAAGGGGCAACGCCTGGCTCAGAAGAGGAAGAGGACCGCCAAGGGCAGTTCCATCCTTTCAGCACTGGTCAAATCTTGGTGTGAGCCTCAGTTTCCCCCAGTGCAAACTGGGTGCCCATCCTCACTCCAAAGAGCGGGATTTCAGTGTCAGGCACTCCTCAGCTCATTCAGCAGACAGTGAGCCCCTGTTTTGAAGATGGGGGCAGAGGGGGAAATGGGGCCCTCCCAAGGTGGCCTGGGTCCGTGTGCCACTCACCCCCACCTCCGGCTCTGCCCGGATGTGGCCCAGGCCAGAGTGAAGATGGAAGCTCCCCTATCGCTGGTCCTATCCCCACTCACCGGCTGCCCACCCCGCAGAGAGGATCCAGGCCCTGGCCGATGACAGAGGAATCGTCTGGCCACCCCAGAAGCCGCCGCTGGCAAGCAGGAGGCGAGGTAATTGGCATCGCCGGCTAGGGAGCAGGAAATGAGCGGCTGCAGCCGGCATGGAGCGGGAAGCTGTTCAGTGTCATGGGCCTTATCTGCGAACAGGCTGCCTAATTACAGGGCCGTGCCCGCTGCACCCAGCAGCTGCCGGCTCCTCCACTGCCCCCTCGTCAGTGTCCTCGTGGCATCTCCCAGGCCTAGGCATCTGCTGCCCCTTCCAAAAGGCATGAGGCAGCTGTCTGGGAAAAGGCCTGACCTGCTCTTCACCTACCCAGGTGGCAGCTACAGGTGCCCCCCCATCAGGCCTGGCATACAGGGGAGCCCCCCTAGCCCTTCTCACCGCAGGTGACTGTCCAGGCTGAGCCCTGCCGGGGCTGCCTCTTCTAAGCATCTCTTCGGGCAGGGGCTGAGATGGGCACTAAGGATCACAGCACAGCCGACAGTGGTCCCCAACTGCTCATCGCCAGCACCCTCAGGGCAGGGGCAGGTTACCCTGCTCAGATGCCCACCTCTCTGCCAGCCCTGGAAAGAGACGGTTAGTCATTTCATGGGTGGACAGCACTCCACCGTCTATCCCAGAAACGCCGTCGCTGGGGGCTGCAGTTGGGTGTCATGGATTAGGAAGATAGGCCTGTAATGGATTTGCGATTGTTCATAGCACAGCCTGTGTCGCAGATTACACTGCACATTACTCGGTGGCTGCAGATGGTGGCAGGCCAGCTGTCCCAGGAGTCTCAGCAGAGGGTGGAGTGGCAGTGGCGTCGTTGTCTTGGGAGGCCACGGGTGGCACAGTAGAAAGAAAACTGGCTTTGGGGTTGGACCCACGTGAGTTCAAATCCTGTGACCTCATGAATTCATGCCTCAGTTTCCGCATCTGTAAAGTCGGGGTGTTGCTGCCTGCTGGACCCGCGAGCATGCACAGCAGCGAGTGCAGAGTAAGCACTCAGCAAGTGGGTGTCCCCTTCCTCCTCCTGAGCTGTGTCAGGCACCCCTTTGTGGGAATGGGGGAGGTCTCCCTCAGGTCTGGGGACACCCTGGGAACCCTGTAGCACCTCTCCTGACTTGACCTTCAAGGGATCCAGGCCCTTGGGCGTAGATCCTGTTCGGGCAGTGACCAGCCAGATGGCCTGAGGATGCCAGCCCGTCTCTCATCTGTAAAATGGGCGTGACAGCTGTTTGGCCTGGAGAGCTGGGCTTGCCTCCACACCAGCCTTCCTGGTGGGCTGGGGCTTCCTGAGGGGAGGGACTGGGTCTGGCCCCTCTCTGCTCGGAACTGGCCTGAGCTGGCACCATGTGGATCACTCCTCATGAGGTTTTAAATCTGCCTCTGTAAGTGAAACTGTCCACCAAGCAGGAGCTGTGCACACACAGGGCAGACAAGGGGTGCCTGCAGCCTGAGCAGAGGGACCCCCCTGCTGTCAGTCTGCAGTGAGGAACCGCCAGTGGGCTGTCCCGTCCCCTATGTTCAGGCCCCCAGCCAAGCTGGTCCCAGAGGCTGCCCTTTCTCCCAACCTTATAAATACGGGGCTGGCTGTGGCCCCAAGTGGCACAGGGGCACCCGGGTCCAGCAAGCACTCAGGGAGCTGATGAACACACAGGAGGCCCTGTTTCGTGAGAGCTGGTGTGGCGCAGGCTGGCCTGCGGGGCCCGGGAGCCCAGGACAGGCTTCCTTAGGGAGGTGACATGGGCACAGGAACTGAAAGGAAGGCCAGGGCTGTCCCCGGGCTGGGTAGGGAAGCTGGGGGCAAAGGAGGGGCTGTCCTCTGGCAGTGAGCCTGATGGTGCAGACCAGCTCCGAGCCTGGTGCCTTGGGTCTAGGGAGTGTAGATGAGTTTAGAAGGCAGAGGCCGGGCGCGGTGGCTCACACTAGTAATCCCAGCACTTTGGGAGGCCGAGGTGGGCGGATCACAAGGTCAACAGACTATCCTGGCCAACATGGTGAAATCCCATCTCTACTAAAAATACAAAAATTAACTGGGCGTGGTGGCATGTGCCTGTAATCCCAGCTACTCGGGAGGCTGAGGTGGAAGAATCGCTTCCACCTGGGAGGTGGAGGTTGCAGTGAGCTGAGATCGCGCCACTGAGGTGCTCCAGCCTGGCGACAGAGCAGAAAAGAAGGAAGAGTGGGGTCTTCCCAGGGGGTGGGACAGGCCTCCCACTAGTGACACCCCTCCTTGAGTCCAGGGTTTGCAGTACCCTACCCCACACCAAGGGGTCCCCAGGATGGGCCTCGCCCCCCTGCCAGGTTCTCAGCTGTCCCCGTGAGTGCTGCTGGTGGGCGCAGCCCCAGGTGGTGCCTGTCCCCCGTGACCTGTCGGTCGTGTTTCTGCATCACAACCAGCCCTGGCTGCTGCCATCCGGACTCAGGGCTGGCCACCCTGGCTGTATCTTCTGGGGCGCAAGGTTTGGGTTGGGCCTCCGGCTGTTGCCTACAGATGGAGACCCAGGGTCCGTCTTTCCGTCCG
The DNA here is from genome assembly GCA_004027835.1 of Alouatta palliata. NCBI lineage: Eukaryota > Metazoa > Chordata > Mammalia > Primates > Atelidae > Alouatta > Alouatta palliata. The sequence goes on along the minus strand of PVKV010001747.1, from coordinate 46,616 downwards.
TCTGTCTTCTCTCTAGTAGGGCCTCCTGTTCCCACAGCTGCTCCCCCTTCCTCCCCACCCTCTTCCCCACAGGCAGCCTGGTTGGGTTGTGGGTGTGAATTTCCACTAGGAGAGGGGACCTGTTCATTCTGGCACTGAAGCAGCGCCTGGGCGGCGGTGGCGGGGGGAGTGGGGAGCAGGAAGCAAGTGGGAGAGGAGCTGCAGCAGGGACCCTGGAGACAGGCTGAGGCCCAGCTCCCTCAGTCTCTCCCGTGGGCCCGCCTGCCACAGCTCCTCCAAGGAAGCCAAATGGGCAAAGACACCCAGGCATTTTTGCCTGCACAGCCCAAAAGATGGGAGCAAAGTGGGCGGGGGTCCCAACTGGGGGGCTGCATGTTGCCAGGGGGTGGAGCGGACTCCAAGCTCCCTTCCCCTCCTGTCTTAATACAGCCTCCTGCCAACCCCGGCCCACAGCGAGGACAAACTGTTCCCATTCTGTGGACAGGAGGCCCGAGGCCCAGAGGTCCCATAGCCTGTCCCTCCCAGGAGCTCGCCGGGTGCTGACATGGCGTCAGCTGCAGGTAGCGTGGCATCTGTCCCCAGCCTGCTGTGCCCTGCTTGCCAGTAGCCCTGGAGGGACAATAGCAGACCCAAGAGTCACCAGCCTGACCTGGTGCTAAGAATGGTACCCAGAAAGAGGCTGAACCCCACGAACCAGGGTCCATTCATGAAAAGGGAAACTGAGGCAGTGCGGAGGAGCAGGGAATCCCCCTGCCACTCTGTCCCATGGCCCATCATCCATCCATCCATCTGTCCACCCACCCATCTGTCCAAGGCTATTTATTGCTTGTCTAACGTGCAGGCCCGGGGAATAGAAGCGAGAGATGAGATCCTTGCCTCTGCTGGGCTGGCTGCCTCATGGAGGGACAGCCTTAGAGGGACAGAGGAAGTCCCATTGCATTGTGTTCGTGCTGGAAAGGACAGCAGTGAAATGTTCCCCAGTTCCTCTTTCGCCTCCTAGAGGGGCAGGGGAGCCACTTAGAATGGGGACAAGCAGACCCTGGGTCCCAGGAGCGGCCTGCCCTGCCACTAGCTCCCGTCCCGGCCTGTGCAAAGCACCCATCCCCCGTGGTTTCTTGTGAATGAAGGGCAACTCCACCCACCCAGAAGCCAGGCTGCTTCCAGCTGGTATTTAAAGAGGTGTCTCTGAGTGTGATGATGGCATTTGTTCCTGTCTCCCGCCCACTGCATGCTGTCCCGCTGAAAGCAAATTGGAGGCAAAGCTACTGGCTGCCCCTCACCCTGCTCCCGCCCCAGAAGAGCACCTCCTGCAGGCTGGGCTCCATGCCAGGCCCTGTGCTGGGACCTGTGGATCTGGGCACAACTAAAGCCCAAGGCTGCTCTCAGGACACACAGGTTGGCAGTGATGAGGGTCACCTTCTGGACCAAGCTGAGGGCATCTGGGAAGGCTTCCTGGAGGAAGGGCTTGTCAGCATAGGAAAGAAAGGAAAAGGCTGGTGGAGTCCGGATGGTAGTGGGGTAGGAGAGGGCTGGCAGGAGATCCTGAGCCATTCTGAGAAATTCGGCGGTGAAAAGCAAGGGAGAAAGAGGGTGGTCACCAAGGTAGAAAGAGGAGTGGGGGTATTTTTCATGGGAGATGCTAGAATTCCCTTAAAAGCTGGCTGGAAGTGCCACCGAAGGAGGGCTGGCCACTCAAGGAGACAGGATGAGTGACACAGGGGGACCCATCGAGGCAGGAAGGGGCTGGCCAGGTGGAGGTTCAAGGCAGGAACAGAAAGTTTGATTTGGCAGCAAGATAGAGGGGAGTGTCTGTCTTCTCCGAAAAGCAGGAGGTGAGGTCGTCTCTCTCCCCAGGAAGCACTTCACCCATTTTAAAGACGAGGAAACGGAGGCCCAGGAGCCATGGCTTGCCCTGATAGGTGGACCCAGGCTGGCTGGCCTGCTGGCTGACTGCCAGGCTGTACCCCATCAGGCGCCTCTGGGCAGAGAGAAGATGCAAGGGGAGAGGGCTGCCAAGGGCACTGCACGGTGAACCCAGCACCCACTTTGTTGATATTTACTGGAAGCACCCTGGATTTATAGTGCGCCGTTTGCAGAAGAACTCAAAGCCTATCAAGCCTGCTGCCGAAAGCACTCAGTCTCCTGGGGAAGTGGCCGCTTCCTTCCTTCCCAAACTTGTTAATAATCCCCGTTGTCAGGCAGCTCCCGCTCTGTCTCACCTAAATCTCTCCTGTCGTGACTTGAGCCAACTGTCTCCTGAAGCAGGCTGTGGTCTGTCCTCTCGATCCCAGGGAGACATAAAGGTGTCTCCAGGGAGGTTGGGGGCCTCCTCTCCGCTTCCCAGCCTTGACGCTGGCTAGCTGTGGGGCTGCTTGTACCTGCCCAACAGAAGAACTCAGGGGCCGTGGGGCTAGGATCCTCATCCATAGGCGGAGGTGACAGCTGCTTGCTGCCACCAGGGCCAGGGCCTCGCTTTTTGAACCAGGACGTAGCGAGGAGTCAACTAAATCACACCGCGGAGCACTCAGCGCGGGTGCCACGCAAGGAGCCGCCTAGCGTCTCAGCCCCGCCCCTAGCCCCCATGTGACCTTGACCACTCCCCTTCCCGGTGTGCGGGCAGGCAGGAGGCTCGGGATGTGGGCTCTACCCCACTGGGCTAGAAGCAACCAAGGCTCAGCAGCCCCAGGGAGGGGAAGGCAAGGGAAGGAGAAAGTTGGGGCTCCAGGGTCCGCAAGCCCCTTCCCCCAGGCAGTCACACCTGCTGAGGGCCCTGCTGGGCCAGCTGTGCCCTGGAGATCCCCAGGGTAGGAGCCCCACATCCTTCCCGCGTTCTGCTCCCGCTCTGGCCCTTGTGTGCTGTGGTGTCTGGGTCTAGGGTTGTCCCTACAGCCTCAGACCAGCCTCGTCTCCCCCACCCAGGCCCGAATTCCTGGCTACACTCCCATGGGGGCCAGAGACATCCCTGGCCCAGCCTGCCCCTGCACCTCAGCGCCCCTGGAGGGAGGGCTGGCCTCGAAGTCCAGATCTGCAGGAAACCGTGGGCTGTGACGGCCCCAGCTAACAGCGGCCAGCCTGCTTAATCTGCTTCATTAAAGGCACTAATTAATTGGCTTAATTAAAAGGGTAACCTCAAAGCCAGGAAAACTACGTCCCAAGGAGGCCCAAGGTGTACTGAGGCAGCCTGGCAGCTGAACGGGGCGCCTCACCCCGGCCTGCTCCCCAGCACACCCACCCCAGATCCCCAAACCCAGCCCCAACTCTCGGCCTGGGGCCTGCATCAGCCTGGTGACTGCACCTTCTTGGTGCCTGCACGGCCCTCAGGCAGGCCCAGCGTGCTGGCGGGAATCAGAGCCCCACATTGGGAGGCCTCCTCGCACTGCCTGGCTGCGGTGGAGAGCCTGGGTGTAAGTGACCGAACGTAATTAGACCCAAGCACAGGCCAGTTGCAGCCCGGGGTAGGAAAGAGATGGCTGTGACCGTGAGGCCAGGCCTGGCCATACTGTGCCTGTCTGGTGGATAGCTGGGTAATATAGTGGTGGGTCTGGCAGGGGCTTAAACTAGAGCTGCTGGCACCACGGCAGGACCCCACCTGGGCACAGGGCCCCTGGACCTCCAGCTTCCATGATCACAACGTTCTGGAGTCAGGAGAACCAGGCTTACATCACAACTCCACCGCTAGGATGTCGCAGCAGGCTACTTGGCTTCTCTAAGTGCCATTTTCTCATTTGCAAAACAGCATTAGGAGTACCCAGGCCAGTTTCCTTCCCGGGTGGGCCCTCCCTGGACTCAGCAGGAGACAGTGCAGGGATTGATTAGCCATGTCTGCCAAGGGCAGCGGGGAGGAGTAGAAGCTCGGATACCATCCTGCTCCTGACCATCCTGCCAACCTCCGAAGGGCTAAGTCTGCATGTCAACACAAGCTGGGCCCAGGCCTGCCCATGCAGACCCAGCAACTGGGGAGAGAGACTGAGGTGGGAAGATGGCTCAAGGCCAGGAATTTGAGTCCAGCCTGGGCAACCTAGTGAGACCCCATCTCTTTAAAAATTTTTAAAAACCCTTTCCAGGGTCACAGGGAAATAATTCTCACAATCCCTCACATTGTTTCAAGGCCTCACAGCTCAAAAAGGTTTTTTGTTTTGTTTTGATTTTGTTTTTTGAGAGAGAGAGTCTTGTGCTGTCACCCAGGCTGGAATGCGGTGGCACAGTCTCGGCTCACTGCAACCTCTTCCTCCACCTCCTAGGTTCAAGCAATTAATCTGCCTCAGCCTCTTGAATAGCTGGGATTACAGGTGCCCACCACCACGCCCAGCTAATTTTTGTAGTTTTAGTAGAGACAGGATTTTGCCGTGTTGGCCAGGCTGGTCTCAAACTCCTGACCTCAAGCAACCCACCCGCCTTAGCCTCCCAAAGTGCTGGGATTACAGGCATGAGCTGCCGCACCTGGTGTTTGCTTTTTTCTGACAATGCTACTTGGGCTGCCTGCTACCCTTCTAGATTTAGAACTGAGCATCCCTAGTTTAGCACTAGGGCTCTGGGTGCCTTTTGGGGAGCCATCCTCTGGCCCCGGGACCATCTTTCTCACTACAGGAAGGAGGGCCAGGGCTTCCTCCAAGGGATTTGCTCTGATGCAGGGACCCTGCCTTCCTCCTCCCCAAAATGCCCCCTTAGATGCCAGCCAAGTTCACAGCAAGCCCCCAGCTCTCACCTGGACCCCCTCTCATCCAAGCAGGAATGGCATAAACACGTAACACAGTGTCTGGGCACCAGTGGTCTTGGAATATCCAGTCTCTACCTCTCTTGCAGCCCCCAGAGAAGAAAGACAGGGGCTCACGGATGGGATGGGCTTGGCCCCCAATATCCAGAGGATCCCAACTAGGCCCTGATGTCCCTGGGGTGGACAGGCAATGAGGCCATGGGCAGTGGACACCCTCAGAAGTTGTCCTGAGAGGGACTGGGCCGCAGGGCTCTCTGGCCAGCCCACTGTTGAGGGAGGTGCTGACCACCCTCGGCCCCTGCCCCTACAAGCTCCGGACCATGAGCTTGGAGAAGGCTGATGTACACATCGACACCAGCCCACCACCCGCGCCACGCAGGAACGGCAGTGGTGGCACAAGGCCACCTGTCAGACCCAGACAGATTTAGTCTCTGCACAAACAGCTGTTAGCCTGCCCAGCCGACAGCTCTGCTGCCCAGGAGCCAGGAGTGAGGCTTCTGAGAGGGTGCCCCCACCCCACAATGATGAGTCTCAATCAGTGCCACCCTAGGGAGGGTGGGGCCACCATTGCTATCACCACTGACTGTCAGGCCAAGTCGCCAGAGTCCCTGCTGCCCCCCCCAGCTTGAGACCACACACACCCACCCCACCACCACATCAGCACCCAGAGGGCCGTCAAGGCTGATGTCTGCCCAGAGCTACTTCAAAAGAGAGACCAGCCCCTCCCCTGCCCCGATCAGGCATCTACATGGGGTTAGGCTTCCGCCCACATCATCCTATCTTGGCAACCCTGGCCCATGTCACAGATGACAAAACCGAGGCCTATCGAGGTGGCTGAGTGGTTGGGGGCCTCAAGCCTGGGGCTCTGGGGGCTGCACCCACAGGCAGCATCCATGGAGTGAACACCCCAGATGAGTGGGGCGCAATACTTGAGTCCCAACCACTGGAATTCATCAGCTGTCCCCCTGGGGAAGGCTGGTCAAGAGGATTCAGGAGTAGGGGCTCAGAGGACAGGCCTGGCTACCTACAAGGTCTCAGGTGTAATCCCAGCACTTTGGAAGGCCAAGGCCGGCAGATCACCTGAGTTCAGGAGTTCAAGACCAGCCTGGCCAACATGGTGAAACCCCATCTCCACTAAAAATACAAAAATTAGCTGGGCATCATGTCACGTGCCTGTAATCCCAGCTACTCAGGAGGCTGAGGCAGGAGAATCGCTTGAACCTGGGAGGTGGAGGTTGCAGTGAGCCGAGATCGCGCCACTGTACTCCAGCCTGGGCAACAAGAGCGAAAGTCGACTTGGCCACGGTCACTGCTGGACAGCCCTCACTGTGTGCCAGGCTTGTCCTCAGCGCTGTGGGGGAGGGCTGTCCTTGCCAGGTGACCCTTGGGAATGGAAGCAACAGAGAGGGTCCAGGGGCCGAAGCATCCATAGCCACACAGCCAGGAAGGGGCAGAATGGGAGCAGCACCCGGGCATCTGGGTCCCCACCACCATCACACTGAGGGCTGACCAAGGGCCTGGCCCCAGGACAGCAAACACGCCACGTGTCCAGCTGCCCCCAGCTGGGCTGCACATTTCAGAAGGGCCAGTGGACAGAGCACTGAACTGTCAAGCTCTGGGGCTCGTGGTAGCTGTGAGTCCACTCATCTCTCAGGGTCTCGGGTCCCTCCTCCTGTGGGAATGGGTCATCAGCCCTCCCTGTATTCCCAGGCTGGCGTCCAGCGAGGGAGGGAAGGGTGGGAGCAGCAGGGTGAGTTCGGAGCCGACACTTGGTAGGACCGAGGGCCTGGTTTCCCAGCCTCCAGAGAGATGCCGAGGAAAGAGCAGGCCATCACCCTCATCATCGCTTTACCAGGCCATTTCTTATTAATATTAATAGCATTAATTATTTATAATCTGGCATCCAGGCCTGGGCTGGCCCTGTGTGATCTCTAGGCCAAGAGGGCTCTGAGAGAGGTGTGGCCTCCTCCCCAGGGCCACGGTGTCCTGGTCTAGACAGAGCCTTTCTAGAACAGAGCTGGGGGAAGCGGGGGTGGGTCACAGCTCATCCAGGCCCCAGCCCCAGCAATAAGGGAGTCTGCAGAGACGACTTCACTTGTGGGTCCCTCACAGGCCTGGCACCCACTTCACAGATGGGGAAACCGACCCAGCTCAGGAGGAGGGCAAGCTCAGCGGCAGGACACGGGGCTCTGGGGTGTGCAGCCTGCCTCAAAGGTCACTGAGCTGTCTGCACCCCCAGGTCCCCTTCAGCCGGCACCTCCAACCTTGAACCTTCAGGATGTCTGTGCGGGGGTCAGCGGGTGGTGCAGGAAGCAGATAGAACCAGCTGAGCTAGGAGACTGCCCGGGGAGGCTGACCTTGGAGGTGTGGCATGGGGAAGGGGCCTGTTTCCTCGTACTGCCCCCATCAGGTTGTGAGGATGAAGCGAGTCATGCGGGAATGGTAAGGACTGGGCCCAGCGCACAGGGCGTCAGGGGGCCTGTCGACCTCCCTGCACAGGACCCGCTGTGGGCACCACTGGGAACAGCACAGCCTTTGGGAACAGGAGGATGCTGTTCCATCCCACAGCTCTGGGGATCCTGGGCCAGTCCCTTCCTTATCCTCTCTCTGTGCCTCAGTTTCCCACTACACAAATGGGTTGTCAGCAAACACAGTGGTCTCTGGGGGTCCTGGCAAGAGTGGGACTAGGAATGGGGGGCTGAGCCCTGAAGTCCCCCAGGCCCCTCAGGGGCTCCATCACTTTTCCTCCACTGTTCCCCACTCACTTGCAAAGGGCAGGCAACTGCCCCGGCACCTGAAGGGCAAGTATGTGAGCTGCCCATCACCCACACCCCGGGCAGTAGGCAGCCGGCCCCCCAGTCCGTCTCTATGTGATGTGCCCGTCACCCACACCCCGGGCAGGAGGCAGCCGGCACCCCAGTCCGTCTCTATGTGATGTGCCCGTCATCCACATCCCGGGCAGGAGGCAGCCGGCACCCTAGTCCATCTCTATGTGATGTGCCCGTCACCCACACCCCGGGCAGGAGGCAGCCGGCACCCAGCCCATCTCTCTGAGGGTCAATGTCTGTGGCTCTGAAATGGGATGACAGGCTCTCTGTCACAGCAGACAGCTTTGAAGGTCTGTCAAGCTGGCTGGGAGCTCTGTGGGCTGGGGCGGCTTCGAGTCTACAACATGGGATGGCCCATCTTAGGTGCTTTTCGGGGACAGCAGCCCCTGGGGCTGAGAATGGGTTCTGGAGTGGCATCCAGCTCCACCCTTAGAGTTACGGGGTCCAGGGTGAGCTTCCTGACCCCGCAGAGCCTCATTTTCGCATCTCTAAAATGGAGCAAATAACCGCAGGCACCACGGCCGCTTTGAGGAGCTGGTGAGAATGCATAAAGTGCTTAGCGGCAGAAACAGTGCGAACCCCACGGCGGCCGCAGCCCCTGCTGCCATGACTGTCACCGACCCTCCTGCTTGCCTTCTGCACCTCTCCAGGCCTGAGTCAGGCCAAGGGCCAGCCCCTCCATGGCTGGATCTGGGAGCTGGAGGGGTTCTGGGTCCCCGGCAACCCCAGCCTGGCGACACCCACCGCACCCGTCCCAGACCAACGGAGGGTCCAGGGCAGCCCCTCCCCGGGAGGCCCTCAGCCACCACAGACAACGGCCTGTGTCCTGCTGACCCCGGGTCAGGGCAAGGACGGTGCACCGGCACAAAGGCTGGGCTCTGTCTGCACCTCCCGTGGGGGCAGCTGCCCATGGCGGACTCTCCTGCCACAATGAAGCCTTTGAGGAGCTGCCGGCGGGAGCTGAGCTCTCCCCGCAGGCCCCCGGCTCTCACAAGCCCTGTCTGTCTGAGAGGCCAGTGGGCCAGAGAGGCAGCTGCCATGGGGGCAGGGCCCTGCTCTGGGCCCGATGCCTCCCCAGCGTCCTCTCCCCCAGAGGAAGCCTGGCCAGGGCAGGCTGCAGGCCTGAGAACCAGGCTGGGCCTCAGGCGGGCAGGGGCTGCCAGCGCTCCGACTCCGAAGTGGCGGCTCAGGCCCAGCACACAGGGCACTGGGAAAGCCCCATCCCTCATCAGGGTCCCGAAGTTGCTGCAGGGCTGCGGCTCTGACTCCCTGCTTCCTTCCCTTTTTGTGTGTGTTTTTGAGTTGGAGTCTCGCACTGTCGCCCAAGCTGGAGTGTAGTGGCCTGATCCCGGCTCACTGCAACCTCCACCTCCTGGGTTCAAGTGATTCGCCTGCCTCAGCCTCCCAAGTAGCTGGGATTACAGGTGCACATCACCACACCCAGCTAATATTTCGTATTTTTAGTAGAGATGGGGTTTCACCATGTTGGCCAGGCTGGTCTTGAACTCTTGACCTTGTGATTAGCCCACCTCAGCCTCCCAAAGTGCTGGGATTACAGGCGTGAGCCACCACGCCCAGCCTTTTCTGTTTTTTGTTTTTGAGATGGAGTCTCACTCTGTCACCCAGGTTAGAGTACAGTGGCATGATCTCAGCTCACTGCAACCTCCACCTCCCGGGTTCAAGCGATTCTCCTGTCTCAGCCTCCCAAGTAGCTGGGATTACAGTCACCAGCCACCATGCCCAGCTAATTTTTGTATTTTTAGTAGAGACGGGGTATCACCACATTGGCCAGGCTGGTCTCGAACTGCTGACCTCAGGTGATCCACCCACCTCAGCCTCCCAACTGTCATTACAGGCGTGAGCCACCGCACCCAGCCTTCCTTCCCTCTCTTAACCTCAGTTTCCTCTTCTGTAAAATGGAGCCTCTAAATACATCTGGGCCACTGTAAAGATGAAATATGACCCTCAGTGAATGCCAGGCAGGCGATGAGGGCTCAGGGAATGCCAAGCTGGTCACTCCTCCCACCTGCCTCACAGCTGCTGGGGGTGAAATGGAAGAGGACAGGGACCCCATGGCAGGGACCTGGCTTCGTCTCCTCCGATTGCTGGGTGATCCTGGCCCAGTAACTGAGCCTCCGAGTCTCAGGTTTCGCCTTCTTAAAATGGGCTGACACTGCCTACTCCCAGGGGTGTTGTACGAAGAAAGCCATTTATCAGCGAATCTCGGGCCAGGAAGGCTTGCTGGGAGGAGCTGAGGAATCGGACTGCCCCCACCGCTCAGCAGCGCCAGGGGGCACCACAGGTGGGTGGAGGCAGCCAGTGCCACCTGTACTGCCTTTCATGAGGCAGCCAATGTCAGGGACTGAGGGTGGCCTTCCAGACACAGGAACATCGAAGGCTCAGCGGGTGAGCGTGCCAGCGTGGGGAGGCACTGGGGCAAGGCTGGCGCACCAGCCAGGCCAACGCTGGGAAGGTCTGAAATGCCAGGCAAGGGTGCTGGACTCAACTTCTCAGGAACTAGGGAGCCACTGATGGTCTCAGAGCTACTGACTTGACTGAATTCAAGTTTTTTAAATGTCTGGCAGTGTCTAGGCTAGAGGATGGGAGAGACTTTGCATCATATGATGAATTCCTGCTCCATGATGTAAAGCACAGACCAGGCTGGGCGTGGTGCTCACGCCTGCAATCCCAGCACTTTGGGAGGCTGAGGCAGGCAGATCACCCAAGGTCAGGAGTGGCCAACATGGTGGAACCCTACCTCTATTAGAAATATAAAATTAGCCAGGCGTAGTGGTGCATGCCTGTAGTCCCAGCTACTCAGGAGGGTACAAGATGGTGTCACTGCATTCCAGCCCGGGCAATGAGAGCCAAACTCCATCTCAAAAAGAAGAATCGGCCAGTCAGGAGTGTGCACGAAGCCTTGGGCCAGAGCACATCGCAGGGTCCCAGGCAAAGGCCAACAATGTCTGGGGTCCAGGGCAAGGGTGGGACCCAGCTCCCTCCTGTCCCCTTGGGTAGCCTCGCACCCCAGCACAGGGGACACTTTGGGAACCCAGGGCCAGCCTGGCTCCACCCTGCCTTTGTCACCTCTGTAAGCCTCTGTGTCCTCATCTGTGCCCCGCCAGGCTCCAATGACAACTAAGTTTGCTACTAGAAGGTTCTGCTGTAGGTGGCCCCTGTTCCCTCTTCTGGAGCTTCCTCACTTTGGAAGAGAGGCGCTGGGGACCCAGTGCAGGTCGGCTGCTCCAGGGGACACACGCAGCACCCATGCTAAGAGAAGCCAGGGTTCCCATCCTACCCCTGTCACTTAGAACCCGTGTGACCTTGGCTGTCTGTGACTTGGTTTCCCCATGTGTAAAAAGGGAATAACAGTATCACTGCCCACTTAGAGGATTAAATGAGATACAGAGCTGTCCACGACATGTGTGGCACACTGCAGGTCCATAGTGAGGGCTCAGTCATGTTAGCTAGCATCACTGCTGTTACCGTTTTAAGAGATAGGGTCGTGCTGTGTTGCCCAAGCTGGTCTCGAACTCCTGGCCTCAAGCCATCCTCCCACCTCGGCCTCCCAAGATGCTGGGATTACAGGTATGAGCCACCTAGCCCACCTGTTATTACTATTAGTTGTGAATTCCTTCTCATCCCCCAGAGAAGTGAGGTCTCTTTCTGGTTTTTGGCGTCCAGGGGTACAGTGACTTATGCAGCCACGTGGCTGGCCAGCAGCAGGGATGTGGGCCTGCCCTGAGACCCCAGTCTCTCCGATCTGCACCCTCAGGACCCAGCAAGGTGGCCACCTCCCCCACCCCACACACAGGGTGGGCCGGGACAGAAGCAGGGCAGCCAGAGGCCTACCCCAGCTGAACTCCAGGCAGGGCTGGACGCCTGGAGTCCCCCTAACACGCCTAGCCTGAGGAGCCCCTGACAGTCAGCACTGAGGACCCCACCTCCCCCAAAGCCCCCCACACCCCAGCCACAGCCACTCCCACTGCTCCCTTGGCAGACCCTCACCCCCGACCTACCAAATTGGATCCCACGAGTGACCCAGAGGCTGGGATGGGGTGGTGGCACCCCCCCTCCAGCTGCCCCACGGCAGGGCCCACGCTGCAGAAACCTGACTGAGTAAATAATATTTCCTCCTCTCTCCTGCACTCTTCGCCCCTTCCCTTCCACAAATAAATTATCAACATGGCCAGGTCCCGGCGGAGCAGAGCATAACACGGGGAACAATGAAAAAGCTTTTAATAGGATTCCAGGAGCTGCTGCCGATGGCTCACAGGCCCTAATGGAGATTGCTCCATGACCGCAGGCCGCCTCGGCCCTCCCGGGTCCCCTCGCCCGCCGCCCACCCTGCTCCTCCCGAGGGCACCAGCGGGCAGTGAGGCCCGGCTGGGCCACCTACTGACATCACAGGCCAGCGTCTGGGCTGGAGAGGAGCGCTCGGCAGAGGCAGAAGCATGTGCCACACGCCACACATACCCGGACTGCTCCCTCTTAGCCCACACAGGCCTGACCAGCTCACAGCGCCTCTGCCAAGGCTGCTCCCCTCCAGGAATAATGCCCTTCTGCCTGGCTCCAAGGCAGAAATGACACCTCCTCCGTGAGGGCTTCCCTGATTCCTCCCTGACACCTGTGTTAAATGACATCACCTACTGTCAGTACTGGCCCCATGCCCAGCACACAGTGGGCCCTCAGGAAACCAAAGGCAGAATCCAGGCAGGGAAGAGCCCTTAGGAGGCACGAGGCTCTCAGACCACAGGAGACAGCCCGGGGGTCCTGGGCGGGTCCCCAGCTTGGAGAGGGAATTGGTGAGGAGGGAGCATGACAGACACGAATGCTCAGGCACTGGTGACCTCTGGCAGTTACCTGCCATCTCTGCGCTTCAGTTTCCCATCTTCCTTTGTAAAGGACCCAAGTTCACCCTAACGAATGTGGCTCCCCTTCCTCTGTGTGACCTTGGGCGAGTCACTTCGTCACTCAGTGCCTCAGTTTACCCCTGGAGTAAAATCAGGATAATAATGGTGCCTACTTCGGAAGTTGCTGAGGGAGGAGGCGCAGTGGCTCACACCTGTAATCGGGAGGCCGAGGAGGGAGGATCGCTTGAGGTCAGGAGTTCAAGGCCAGCCTGGGCAACACAACAAAACCCCATCTCTGTAAAATTACTCCAGCCCCATGCAGATGCACAGAGACAGATGCAAACTCTTCTATTTTTTTTGAGATGGAGTCTCATTCTGCTGCCCAGGATGGAGTGCAGTGGCACAATCCTGGCTCACTGCAACCTCCACCTTTTGGATTAAGGCGATTCTTCTGCCTCAGCCTCCCAAGTAGCTGAGACTACACGCATGTGCCACCACACCTGGCTAATTTTTTTTTTTTTTTTTTTAAGTAGAAACAGGGTTTCACCATCTTGGCCAGGCTGGTCTTGCACTCCTGACTTCAGGTGATCCACCTGCCTCAGCCTCCCAAAGTGCTGGGATTACAGGCCTGAGCCACCTCGCCTGGCCAGATGCAGACTCTTAAAAAAAAGAATTTGTTGGGGGAACTGCCAACTACCAGGTACATAGTAAGTAAGTCCGATATAACTTTCCGACACTACTGCTCCGTTGGTGACTCTCTTGCGTTGGGGCCTGGGGAGGGTTATGAGCATGTGCTTTAAATGCCGTGTCCTGGCCAGGTGTGGTGGCTCACACCTGTAATCCCAGAACTTTGGGAGGCCGAGGTGAGTGGGTCACCTGAGGTCAGGAGTTTGAGACCATCCTGGCCAACATGGTGAAACCCCATCTCTACTAAAAATACAAAAAATTAGCCGGCGGTGGTGGCGGGTGCCTGTAGTCCCAGCTAGTTAGGAGGCTGAGGCAGGAGAATCCCTTTAACCCGGGAGGCAGAGGTTGCAGTGAGCCAAGATCGCACCATTGCACTCCAGCCTGGGAAACAAGTGAAACTCCATCTCAAAAAATAAAAATAAAATAAAAAATAAGAACAGATGCCATGCCCTGGCTATGTGACCTTGGTCCAATCACTTTATCTCTCTGGGCCTCCATTTTCTCTTCTGTGGAATGGGGCTGTTGTGAAGCCTCAATGAGATTCTGCAAGGTACCGCCCTTGCGCTCTATGAAACATGCATCGTATGCAATAAACACTCAATAATGGCAGCTACAACGACCTCTCTGCCACCCTCAGTGGGCAGAAGGTGACATTTGAGCCCCACACTGTCCCTTTCCAGGATTTGACTCCTAGCCCCTCCCACACCTGCTGCCTCCAGACCCCTGCTGCTCTCCCAGGCCCTCTAGAGCTCACCTGTCCCCAGGTCCCCCAGGAGTCACCCACACCCCAGATTGCCCCTTTGTCACACCGGGCAGTTACAGTCCCCACTCCCTGACCCATTCCACTTGCTACTGCATAGGCCCAGACCTTGGGGCTCAGCAGTGCCCCACGAGCCTGCCTGCCAGAGAGAGTGGGGTCCTGAGGGTGAAAAGCTAGGGTGTGCAGCCCCTCTCCAGCCCGAGCTCCTTGGTGCCCCGAGCAGGGTCACTGTCCCAGCATATGTCTGGCGGGGCCTGTCCAGTGATCCACAGTAACCACTGGTTCCCACAAAGCCCTTCTGTGGACAGTCACACGGAGTCTTCATGCTAACCCTGGGAAGTGTGTACATGTGCCATCGTCCCGTTCCACAGCTGTGGAGACTGAGGCACAGAGAGGGGACGTGAGGCATCCAGGGCACTCAGATGATGAGTGTCAAAGGCAGGCTCCGAGCCCGAGTCCATCGGCTCCAGAGCCTGGCACTTTCATCTCACAGCCCTGCTGCCCTGGGGTGCCTCCTGACTGCCACGCAGCATTGGACAGAGTGTGTCTCCGCTCTCACAGTGGGAAGACAATAAACCCAGCAGAGCTTGTCAAGCCAGAAGCCCCTGGAAGCTGGCGTGTAGCACTACCCAGCCCCTCTGGCTAGCCCTAACCTGGTGGGGGGTCTCAGGGCTCAGAGCCATAGTGCTGCTCTGAGTGGCAGCTGCTGGGGGCCTAGTGGTCCAACCCCTTGTCCAGCAGTAGTAGAGAAACTCAGGCATGGAGAGCCCCACTATGACTGGGGGTGAGGGGAGTATGTATGTTCTATCTCCCTGGGACCGGTGGGCACCTGGGAAAGAGCGTGCAGCCCCAGTGAGGCAGGGAAGGGCTTCCAGGACCCCACAGGCCTGGGCACCAGACCAGCCCCCTATCAGCTGGCCAGGGGGCAGCCCCACCCAGTGCCCACCTGACTGCGGGCTCCCTGGGGTCAAAGGTTAGCTGCAGGGCTGGCCATCACAGGGCCTCCACCATTGGAGCAGGGCTTAGGGAGGGGGCCGTCACTCCCACTTCTCATTCCTTTGCACCCACCTGTTCTCCAGAGAGGGGCCCAGGCCTGGGCAACAGATGGCCACTGTCTGGGGACAGGAAGGGAGACTGAGCGGGAAGGGTAGGGCGGCCACTCCAGCCCCTTCCTCCAGGCAGCTTCCAGAGGTAGTGGTGGGATGTGGGCTTCATTCACCTTGGAGCCTGGCTCGGGCTGGCTCGGGGAAGGCCGGGAGGGAGGCGGGTTAGGAGTAAGCCTGTGTGTGCGCTCCCAGAGGCGTGAGCTCGGTGCACATCCGTCTCTCTCCCCCGACCTGGCCCCACTGGACTGATCCGCCACCATCTCCCCTGTGGCCAGCTCCAGGCCTGGCCCACCATGGCCACTGCCGAGAGAGTGAGTGGGCGAAGAAGGAAGGGGCAGGCCTGTCACTGCCCCTCACAGAACCTAAGTCCCCACTCAGGGTGGGCCAGCCCAGCCTAGGCTAGGAGCCCAGGGGCTCTCGCCCACCGAATCTCACTCCTATGCTTTAACTGGATGGGGCAGCCTCAGCCTTGAGGTCAGACTCCTGTGACCCTCTGCAACCTGGCCCATCCCCGGGGCTAGACGTCCACCCCATAGCAGCCAGATTCCCTGAACCAAAGCCAGGCCCCTGTGGTCTCACCAGAGAGGAGTCAGACTGGGTCAGGACTCAAGATGCTGCGTCGCTGGAGACGGCTCTGTCCTCGGGTTTTGTCCCTAGGAATCCCGATTGGCAGGCGGGACCCTCACTGCTGCCCATGCCAGCTCCCGGGGCGGTTCTCCAGTCCCGGCTGCATCCCGTTTTCCATTCATTCCTCCATTCACTCGCTCTGCCTACGCCAAGCCCTGCCATGCACTGGGCCCAGCACCAGGCCCTCGGGCTGCCGAAAGGAATCCCATGGGCAGACCCTGCCCTAAGCCATCCCTGCGTCTCACCAGGCCTCTGACCCCCCTGGTCCTCAGCCCTGCCACCACTCAGAACCAGCCAGGCATCCCCCCACACACCCTCCAGAGCAGCCCCGGGCACCCTCCACGCCCCACTGAGCTCTCCTCGCCTCGCAGCCCCTGGCAGACCTCCCCCAGGAAAAGCCCCCCTGGCTCCGGCACCCAGCGGCATTTTGGAGGACATTTTCCCAAGCAGCATTTCCCAGGCGTCACAGGGGGATGGGAGGGATGGGGGGCGACAGGGACGGTTCAACAAGAGCAATTTGCTTCTGGAGATAAACGCCGGCTCCTCACGGAAGGCATTCCCTCCTTTCTTTTCTCTCTTCCTCTCTCGCTCACGCTCTCTCTCTCTTTTTTTTTACAGTTTGCTAAATCTGTTGTAATCTGGTGCCAACGATTAATTCAGGCAGAAGGAGGGAAAGGGGAGTGAAAAAAATTCTGCCACGGAGCTGCCTCTAGAGAGCAGCGCGGGCAGGAATGGCCAGGACTAGCGCCCCGAGACCCCCGTTTCAATCTCAGTTTTAATTAAGTACAAGCCATCCCCAGCCAGCCTGGTCACTGCCTCCCCTCCAGCCAGACCCGAGACCCCGGCTGCCCATGAGGACGCCCCTCGCTGCAGAGCCTGCTGCCTCTGGGGCCTGGCCAGGCCGTCGGATGCCTGGGTCCTGCGGTCTGCCTGGGAGGCAGTGTCCCCTAGTGGCTAGCTCAGCCCCATACAGCCGGGTCTGCGGCCCTCCAGGACACAGGGCCTTCGCTCCCTTCTCCCTCTGCCTGCATTGGGAACATTCAGGGTTGGGAAGGATTTCTGCGGAGTCTCCTTCATTACTAATAGCTCTCGGTCCACCCAGGGCTACCGCCCCCATCATCAACAAGCCCACATTTGTCCGTCACAGCCCATCAGATGCTGGGGCAGCCTGTCTGTGCATGTGAACACACGGCTCTCAGGAAAAGGGGACCTGGCATCCCAGGCCTAGGAAGCCCACTCTCCCAGAGGCCCCCTACAAGAACAGGCAGAGGGTCCCTGAGACAGACCCAGGAGGCCAGAATGATCAGAGGTGGACGGGCCGGCAGAGACCCAGGGAAACAGCCCACCGGCTCCGCACCAGCCAGGGCCTCCAGCCCCTTGGCCCTGCTGCCACGGGGTCTCCCTGCAGCCCTCTCGTCCATCTATCCTCCAGGCCCTTGTTTCTGTCCCCGCCCTTCCTCAGCTCCAGCTCACGCTTCACATCTTAACTGAAGCACCCCCTTCCCTGGGAAGTTCCCCTCAGCCCCACCCCCCAGTAGGCCCCTCTGTTACCTGACCTCACGACTTTGCACCCTCGGGCCCAAGGCTTCACGGGGAAGAAGGAGGTCTGACTGATGTCTGACACCACAGCTACTGGAAGCGCCCTGAGGGAAAGACACCCGCTGCTTTTGCTCCTCACTTTTGTCCAGAGCCCAGCACTGTGCCTGGCAAGAACTAATGCTCAATGATTATCTCAAGAACGAATGAGCAGGAAAGGAGGGAAGGAGTGAGGGAAGGGAAAACAGAAGAGCCAGGAAGCCAGGGGTGCCAGGGGAGCACTGGTGGGCCACCTCATTCATCCTCCTTGGCTTCAGCCTCAGACTCCCACCCATCCATCCCAGTGCTCTCCCGAACCCTCACTGGCCCCCGGCTCTGCAGGGTGGCAGTTTAAAACCCAGGACTGCAGGAATCCAGCAAACAACCTCCACAAAGCAAGGAGAGGCCCCCAAACCCTGACATCATCTGCAGAGCTGCTGACCCTGGGGAGTGGCAGTGCTCTGGGGGCCTCGAGTGACGGCAAACAGGCAGACACAGGCCTGCACAAACACAGCCGCTCCGTGGAACCCTCGGTGGCTCCAGCTGCTGCCAGGGAACGCCAGGCAGGCTATCTGGGGGAGGAGGGCGGAACGGGCACTATCTTTTCCCCTGTGTCCTCCCTGCCATCCAGTCTGCCCACACCACAGCCCTGGCCCTCTCAGGGTCACTGTCCCATGGCAGAGGACAGAATGCACCCGCCTTGTGGTCCAGGCAGAGCCTGAACTTTGTTCTCCAGGAGGACAGCACAGGTTCCAGGGAGGGGACCGACCACAGACACACTGAGAGGGCAGTTCAACAAGGCCAGCAGCTCTGCCAGTGAGGACGGAAAGCTACCCCCCGGGGCACTCACCCCCAACCCCACCCCACCGAAGGCAGTCAGCACCCTTGCCATGCCCACACCCCTTCTCGTCCACCCATACTCGCTCGCCGGCACGTCTCACACACCCCATGCTGGAGGCCCTCCAGCTCCCCCTTGCTCTCACTTTCCACTGCCACTTGGACCAGGTACCAGAGCGCATGGCCCCTGCCTACAGGGGATGGAGCCGTATCAATCCTCCCTGCTACCCCAAAGCCTGAAGAAGCTGAAAGCCGTTGGCCCACAGTGAACCCAGAGTGCAGACCAGGCAGAGCCCCACATTGTTAGGCAGGAACTCTGCTAGAAACCTCATGCATCATCTCAAAGGGGGTGTCTCTGCAGTTGAGGAAGTCAGGTCACTTGCCGAAGGTCAGCAGGCCAGGTAGAAAAGCCCTCCCCAGGAACCAGAAGTCCTTAGGACCCTGCGATGGCATTCTAGGGTCCCAGGAACAGGAACACAAGTAACAGGGATGAGCAGGTTGACACCAGACTCTAGAGCAGATGGGCCAGCACAGCCAGACCCCACACAGTCCCAGACAGGCCCCATCTCTGAGATCACGCCAGGTCCAGCCCTGATTCTGGGGATGTCTGGCTCGCTGGGGAGGGGTCTGCTTGCCCCCTGGCTGGAGAGACGTGGCTGTGCCCAGCTGACCCCAGAGGCCTCCTGCCCCAGCACCAGAGCAGCCACTTGACAGCTGCCCCCGCACTGGCCTCCGGGCTCTACACCCACCTCTCCATCCCTCAACACCCGAAAGGTCAGGGCCGACGGGAGCCCCAGTCCTTCTCTCAGCCACCTTCTCAGTGAGCACAGGCACCACCTACCTATGTGTGCACCGCCTTTCCCTGCTCGCCCACACGCAGAGCACCCAAATCCTCTCTGTGGGGCAACTGCTCAAACCCCTTGCGCAGGCAAGGAAGCCGGTCCCAGAGGAGAAGCTGCAGGCCCAGGGTCACCCAGCCAGTGCGACACAGGCTCGGCCACCAGGCCTCCATCTGCACAGAGCTGAGTCTTGTGACCCAGCGCCCTCCCGGGTACAGCCCTGGCAGTGGGTGACATGGTGGGGTGGCAGCACCCCCTCCCCACCACCTCCTTAGAAACAGGCTGGGCAGATCTCCCAGGGGCTTCCACGGGAGGCCTGGGAGGTGGGGAGGAGGAGGCACAGAGAGGGCACTGCGGCTGACGGCCAGCGTGAGGACGAAGCCCAATGACAGCACAATGGCAGGGCGGGGGATCCGACTCCCCGACCCTCCAAAGTCCCTGCAGGTACCCTCAGCCCTTGAGAACCCTCCAGTCCAGGAGCAGAAACCCGTCACAACATGCGTCAAATGCACTTACAAAGCAGCCCCCAGCTCAGGCCCAGTAGCTGGCACTAGCAACCCCATTTTACCAACAAGGGAAACTGAGGCACAGAGCAGGAGAGGGACCAATAAATGGTAGAGTGCGATGCACAGATCTAGAGAGGTCCTGCAGGCACAGCTGCCTCTTGCATGGGCTGTGGAGCCTCCATGCTGGGGTCGGGGTGCTTTTTACTGAAGAGTGTCCAGTCTCTGTTGGTAAGAACATGAGGCTGGGGGCAGCCCTCACCTCTTGCTGCCCCTCACACCTACCAGGGTCCCCTCACTGCTGGGCAGCGTCCCCTCCCAGGCACTGGCCCCGTCAGCTCAGGCTATTTCCATTTTAAACCTTCTGAGGAAGCCCTAAACAGTCGCCCACGGAGTCAGCACCAGCTGACAGGTGATGTCTGCGCCTCTCCTCCTGGGGCTGGCAGAAGAGATGCGGTAGCTTTCAACTCCAGAAACCGGAGCCTGGAGCCCCAGAGCGCAGCTGCCTCCCCAGTGGCCACCAGGCAGAGATGGGGTGCCCCAGCCACATCCCTCCACAGTGGCATCGTGGGTCCCCGCACAGGCAGCCTCCTTCCTAACTCCTGAACCACCTGGGGAGGGGATGCAGAGGGGCTGGTTTCCATCCAACCAGAAGGCGTAGGGGCCGCGGGGAGGCACCCCTGACCTCTGTTCCCAGCCACCCCTGACCTCTGTTCCCAGCCTTGGCAGTATTGATTCACATCAGAGCTCTGGCTTGGGCCTCGGGAGCCTGGCACACCCCAGCTGGGCTGTATTCTCTCAAAGCCGCCCACCCTGGAGAGCCTCGAAGGCCTCCCGGGGCCACCAGGAAGGCTGTGGCAGCTCCCTGGTGTCCCTGCTCCACAACTTTCTCCTCCTCGGGGAGCTCTGATCCGCCACGGTTCCCTGCAGCTGGGCGACAACACTCCCAAGCCTTCTCCCCGGGGCCTCCTGTGCCCGCGAGGAGGGGCGTGCGCCACCGGGTTGCCTCCTAGTCTTGAGAGTTGGGGGATGGGGGGGTGCCTGCGGCCCCCTGCCCAGGCACTGTGGTCTCACCGTTCCGGCCGCCAGGTGCACGGCCCCAGCCCCTGCCCAGCTCAGGGCTGACGGTCCACAGCGCGCACAGGGAGGGAAGTTGGAGGCTGCTCATGCCCCCCTTGAAGTCGTTTTAAAAATAAAACCTCGCTCCAACCGTGACTCACGCGGCTGTTGGGGACGGGAGCGCGGCGCCCCGGCCGGCCGGCTGTCCCTGGCCGCGCGCCCTTCTCTGGTTCCCGAGTGCGGGAGCTGGGACCCACATGACCGGCCTGACGCCCCCCACGGGCCGGGCCCCCTCCCTGGGGGCGCAGCAAGGGCTTGGGCTAGAGCTCCAGCGGAGCCCCCGCCCTTTCCAGCCTTGGCTCGGGAGAGCGGAGCCGCTGGCCGCGCACCCCGCGCCTCCCCGCGGTGGGGCCAGCGCCACCGCCACCGGCGGCGCTTGGCTCTTGACTCAGGGACCCCCACCCCAAATACCAAAGGCTGTGTATTCTGACTCCCGCCGCTCTGGGACAAAGCCAGGCTGCCTGATCCCGCGGAGCCTCGGTGGCCCCGGTGCCCCGGCCCCAGCCCCGGCGCCCCGTCCCGGACGCGTGGACCCCGACCCCCGCCCGGTGCAGCCAGCCCTACCTGCGTAGGGGCCCAGGGAGGTGGGTCTCCTCGGGAAACTTTACGGTGACGGCTGGAGCCTCAGGGGTTATTCCAAGGAGCGGGCGGGAACCGGAGCGGGAGGGCGCCTAGGGGGGCCCAGGAGAGGAGCCCCCCGGCGCGCGGCAGAGCACGGTGGCGGGCCCGGAGCGGGGGGCGCGCGGCAGCGCATCTGCCCGGCTCGGGCGCCCGGCGGAGCCGCGGGAGGAGTGCGGGGGGTGCGCCCGGCGACGGGGTGCGTGTGCCCAGGCAGGTGCGCTCGGTGGGGCGGGGGCTAGTGGTGGTGCCTGCTCAAGCGGAGGTGGTGGTGGCAGCGGCGGCGGCGAGCAGGGCGCGGGGAACTAGGCTGTGCGGCCGCCTCTCCCCTCGCGGCGGCGGCGGGGGCCGTGCGTGCAGGCGCGGAGCGGGGAGGGAGGGGAGGAGGAGGGGGAGGCAGCGGGTGGGGAGGCGGCGGGGGCGGGGGCGGGGGCGGGGGCGCCGCGCTGCGCACTGGCCGGCGGGACCCGGAGCGGGAGGCTGTGCTGCCGTGCGGGGACTCTGGCCCAGCCGGGGAGAAGCCAGGGAGAATTGGCCTCTGCCGTGCCCCCCTCCGCCGCCCTCGGCTAAACTGGCTAGGGGGAGGGCGGGTGGGGGAGCCGGCCCCTCTGGGGAGTGGGGGGAGGGAGGCTCCCAAAGCCAGCCTCCAGCGCAGAGGCGGGGGAGAAAGGGGTTCTCGCTCACGCGCCGCCTCCCCAACACCCTCCTCTCTGCACCCACTCATTCATCCCTCCAGCCATCCATTCATTCATTCATCCGTGCACCCATGCATTCATTCACAAACAGGTACCCACTGCCTACTCTGTATGCCAAGGTAACCCCTTCCTCCCTGCCTGGCACCCCTTCCCTAGGCGGACCCCCTCATCTGCCGCATGCTGTAAACACCGGGGAGCTCCCCAGCAGTGCCCCTCCCAGCTGCTAATGGGGCACCCCTTCCCATTCCCGGCTGACTGTGACCTTGGCCAAGTTGTTGAACCTCTCCCAGCCTCAGTGGCCTGGATTGTGAAATGGGAGCGTTACTACCTAGATCCAGGGATACTGTGAGAAATGAAGAAGACCTTCAAGGGGAGGGTGGCTAGGCCAGTGCCTGGCACCCGTTAGAGACTGAGGAGACGTTCCTGCCTGTGGTATGACATCTGGGTCGGGTGAGGGAGTGTTTAGACCAGCCTCCTCTTAGACTGAAAGTCCCAGTGCCCTTGGCATTCTCTGGGACACTAAGTAAGGGACTCTTCTGTATACCCAGCCTGGCCAGACCTCGGCAACTGTCAGTGACTGCTCTGAGTGAGGCCCAAGCCTGCCCAGAGTGCCCACCAGGACCCCACTGCTCCTGATCCACCCTCAGACTACCCATGGCCTGGCTGGGAGACCCTCCAATAGCCCTGCTCTGTGCTGTCCGTCAAGGCCTGGAGGCCATCTCCCCTCTGGGATGCTCTCCCAGATCCCCCTGGGGAGGGTCCCCCCACAGAGACTCCTGCCCTTCTCCCCATCCTTTCCTTGTGCCAACCCCTCTCTCTTGCGCCCAGCCTGGGGGTAGACTGGAGCCTAGCCTGAGACCGCAGCCTCTGTGCGCTCTGCACGGCCTGGTTTTGCCCTTCCTGCCCCTCCCTCCTCACCTCTCCCTCCAGAATTCCCTCCTCTTAACTTCTTTTCTTCCTTCTCCCGATTTCTACTCAATTCACCGAACAGCTATTTTTTCCTCCAAATTTTTATTTATTGCCCAAACAGCATTATACCAACAATAAAAGAAAGAAAAATCACCCACAATGCCACTGCCCTGTGGCGTCAACAGCTTCCGTTCCTCTGCTCCCTTCCAGGCTTGTCCATGCAGAGACGGCTGTAATTTTTATAGAGCTGTGGTTTCGGTTCCGCCTCCCCAGACCCCCAGATGGACGCACGGCTCCGGGACTCCATCATGCCTCCATCACAGTACTTGGCGTGTGGCGCAGGAATTATGTTCAAGCCTTCTTCCTCTTCTGAACCAAGGGGTCTCACCTTACAGGAGAGACCCCTTTCTATCCCTGTCACCCCTATGCCAAGCCACTGAGCTGGCACAGGGCGCGGGCACTCAGTACCTGGCAGTAGAGTGGATTGTATGAATGTCGCTCTATGTTGCACTTAGATTTTATCTTCGAGCCAGGCATGGTGGCACATACCTGTAACCCCATAGCTTTGGGAGGTTCTGGTAGGATGATTGCCTGAGGCCAGGAGTTTGAGACCAGCCTGAGCAACATAGAGAGTCTCTGTCTCTACAAAAATTAATTTTAAAAAAATTAGTAAGGCACCTGTAGTCCCAGCTACTCAGGAGGCCGAGGCGAGAGGATCACTTGAGCTCAGGAGGTCGAGGCTGCAGTGAGCTATGATCATGCCACTACACTCCAGCCTGGGCAACCTTGTCCCTAAAAAAAAAGACACAAATCAGGCTGGGCGCGGTGCCTCATGCCTGTAATCCCAACGTTTTGGTTTTGGGAGGCCGAGGTGGGAGGATCACCAGAGGTCAGGAGTTCGAGACCAGCCTGGCCAACACGGAGAAACCCCGTCTCTACTAAAAAATACAAAATTAGCCGGGCATGGTGGCGCACACCTGTAATCCCAGCTACTCGGAAGGCTGAGGCAGGAGAATCACTGAACCCAGGAGGCGGAGGTTGCAATGAGCCGAGATTGAGCCATTGCACTCCAGCCTGGGCAACAAGAGCGAAACTCCATCTCAGAAAAGAAAAAACAGACACAAATCATCATAATTGTGGTTTTAACAGCTGCACAATGTTCCACAGAGCTGACGGAATAACCTACTCAGTCATGCCTGGTGGCTGTGCATAGTTCGGGGGATATGGCCGGAAGTCCACCATGTGCCAGGCAATATTTGGGGTACCAGGGGCCAGAAATGACTCAGGCCCTGCTGCATCCCGCCCTGGCAAAGCTGTAACTCCAGCTTGGGGGCTGGGCACCTAGACAGTTATGGCTTAGCAAGATCTTGCTGAAACAGGCATTACCTTGTGACCCCAAGACATAGGGCCAAGTCGATCTTGACATCAGCTTCCCCAGGGAGGTGGCTCCTGACCTGGGTCTCGCAGGGTCAGAAGGAACGTTCCACGCAGACAGCAGAAGCTCACAGGTGCTCTGATGTGAAAGAGTCTTGGCTCTGAGGCTCAGAAATTCTTGGTTGGAGGGGGCCATGGTGGAAGATGAGGTGGCAGGTGTCAGCCAGACCGGGTGTGCAGGGTCTTAGACAAACCTGGAGAGCCTGGACTTTATCTGGGAAGGAGGAGGGCACCACGAGGCAGTGTCATTCCAGGAAGGGGACAGTGGTCTGAGAGTCAGAAAGATCGCTGGTCCGTCAACAATCCCTTGCCGAGCCCCGGGGAGCTGTGGGCTCTAGGAGGACACAAGTGACTGGTAAAGGCAGTGTGGCCTTGGCCTGGACTGAGCTAGTCCCCGCTGGGCACTCACGGGGGACGCGCTCAGCCGCAAGGGCAGCTCAGGTCACCCAGCGATGATTTGTAGGTTCAACCTTGAGCTCGCCAAGCCCCAGCTCCCCGGCTCCCGGGCAGCAGTAACCCACACAGCCTGGTGCGATGGGCCCTACCACCAGGCAGCCAAGGTCACCCTGGCACTGCCCGAAGCATCCTTGCCTCTCCAGCCACCATCTACCCTCTCTGGAGCCCATAAATCTGGGTCCTGCTCACCATCCTGCAACTCATGGGCCATGGGCCCTGGCACCATCCCACCCTTGCTGTGCCTACATTTCCTAATCTTAATGGGGCCATCTTAGACCTCCTTAGAGCTAGTGAGAGTCCAGTGAGGTCCCAGGAGGAAAGCGCTTTGTGTGCTGTGAAGTACTGTAACGATACCACTCCCCATCATTAGACCGTGGTCAACTAAAGCTGGACCACCCTTGGCTTCACTTGGGCCTGTTCTCGGCTGGGGGCAGGGAAGGAGGTGACTTGACTTGAGAGGAACAGGGTTTTCCCCACTGGGAAGGGGTCCATGGGCATCACCAGGGACCCTTAGCCCCAGGCTCTGTGCTGGGCATCCAGGCATGAAGCCATCCCGAGGCAGTGGTCAGGGGTTGGCACCAAGGCAAGAACAAAGAGCAGATGTTCAGAGGGCACAACCCTGGCCCCAGCCTGGCATCACCTCCACGGAGGGGTGGACTCCCAGCCAGGGGCCCCAGTGATGCCCCAGTGTGCTCTGGGATGTTGGCACAAATGCATGGACATGCCTGTGGGTAGGCAAGCTGTGTGTGCCACTCTAGGGACACCTGGCTAGCACACCAGCTCTCCTCAGAAAGCTCCAGCAGCAGCCGGGCATGGTAGGTCACACCTGTAATCCCAGCACTTTGGGACGCTGAGGTGGGTAGATCATGAGGTCAAGAGATCTGGCCAACATGGTGAAACCCCGTCTACTAGAAATATAAAAATTAGCCAGGCGTGGTGGCACGCACCTGCAATCTCAGCTACTCGGGAGGCTGAGGCAGGAGAATCGCTTGAACCCAGGAGGCAGAGGTTGCAGTGAGCTGAGATCATGCCACTGCACTCTAGCCTGGACAACAAGAATGAAACTCTGTCTCAAAAAAAAAAGAAAAGAAAAATAAAAGAAAGCTCTAGCAGCTTCTCTGATCCAACTTCTAACTCCTGCCATTATGCACAATACGGAGGACTGGGGCTTCTTCCCGTTAAGCACAAGGTCCAGGACAGGGGTCTTCCCTGCATGCTTCTGCCTCTCCAGTCCTAACCAACTCCTCCTCACCAGCCAGGGCTTGGCCAACCTGTCATCAGAGAGGCCTCCCTAAGCCCCACATCCCCACCCACCTTCCTTTTTTTTTTTTTATTTTTTAAGATACAGGATCGGCTGGGTTCAGTGACTCACCCCTGTAATCCTAGCACTTTGGGAGGCCGAGACAGGCAGATCATCTGAGGTCAGGAGTTCAAGACCAGCCTGACCAACATGGCGAAACCCCATCTCTACTACAAATACAAAAATTAGCCGAGGGTGGTGGTGGGTGCCTGTAATCCCAGCTAGTCGGGAGGCTGAGACAGGGAGATTTGCTTCAACCCAGGAGGCAGAGGTTGCAGTGAGCCAAGATCGCACCATTGCACTCCAGCCTGGGTGACAGAGCAAGACTCTGTCTCAAAAAAAAAGAAAAAGAGAGAACGGTAAGATCTACGATGTAGACCAGGCTGGATTTGAGCTCCTCAGCTCAAGCGACGCTCCTGCCTCAGCCTCCTGAGTAGCTGGAATTCCAGGTGGTCGCCACCACGCTTAGCTTCTAACCCCACCTTCCCAGTTTCACCTTCTTCTGTCTCCTTCCTCCACTTCTGTTTTGTAGCACTTAGCTCATTGGTGATTGCTTATAATTTATTTATTTATTTTATTTATTTATTTTTTTTTTTGAGACGGAGTCTTACTCTGTCATCCAGGCTGGAGTGCAATGGCACAATCTCGGCTTACTGCTACCTTCACCTCCCAAGTTCAAGAGATTCTCCTGTCTCAGCCTCCCAAGTAGCTGATTTTTGTATTTTTAGTAGAGATGGGATTTCACCATATTGGTCAGGCTGGTCTTGAACTCCTGACAAGTGATCCACCCGCCTCAGCCTCCCGAAGTGCTGGGATTACAGGTGTGAGCCACCGCGCCTGACCACTTATGAATTCAATGACTGTGTTTTTCATCTACCGGCCAACATGTCCGGGTCTATAAGATGTGGGTGTGGCTGATTTTCTCTCTGGCAATGTGTTTGCTTCCTGGAGAGTACATACAATGGTAGCGGGACTTAGAATCACAGGCATCTGCGTCCAGTCATGAGCGTTCTGCTAGTATTCATCTCTCCACCAGACTGTGAGCACCTTGAGGGCACAGCCGGGCCTATTTGGGTTCCTGCATGTCCCCAACCCCTGCTACAGTGCCTGGCATGTGAGTACAGCATGGTCAGGCACTGGTGAGTGGGTGCATCAGGCTGACAGAGCCCTTCAAGGCAACAGTGACAAGTTGTCCCAAAGCCAGCCATGATTCACAAAACAGGGAATTGCCTGGAGATGATGGTTCCTGGGGTTCTGGGGGGCCAGATCACATGCAGCTATGGGGAGTGGGTAGAGTCTGGGTGTAAGTTTGGGGGGTGAAGGGGACATGACAGGGGAGATCAGGTCTCACCAGCTGCCCCTGGGTGGGTGGGGAGACAGACTCCAGAGAGGGTGGGAATGCAGGCCTGGGCAGAGGCCGGACTGTCACCCAGCTGGGCAGTGGTTCCACCTGTCAGCCAGTCAGCCCCCAGCCTGAGCAGGACTGAGGCTTTGGTGCCCGGGCTTCTCTCCTGGGCCCCTCCTTCCCTTGGGAGCTTCCTCGCCTCCCCACCAGTGACATCACCTCCCCTGCTCCCATCCCTTGCAGACACCCAGGGCTGCCTCTCCTGGCTCCCTCCCTTCCCAGCCATCATTCCCAGCAGAGGATATGCTTTTTGCAGTGATTTAAACCTTCCTCGACTCCAGCTATCATTCACCTGTTACACACATCCAAGTTCAGGAAGGAGATGTGAACCATGTCCTGAAAGACAGCCCCATGGAGACACCAGCCAGGGCCAGGACAGGGAGGGCCGGGTGCGAGCCGTTCTTGGGCATGCGTCCGAGAGGGAGCGGGGGCGAGGCCAGCTGTGCAGGGCACGTTGGGAAGGGTCTCCAGGGGAGAGACTGGGCTTTCTGGTCGGTGCAGAAGTCTGTGGCAGGTGGAAGCTGATGAGGGCTAGAGCCCGGGACCGTGAGGAAGGGGCTGCCATTGGGAGTGAGAGGTGGGGCCTGATCCAAAGAGAGGGTGGCAGTCCCAAGACATTGGGGAGGCCGGGTGCAGTGGCTCATGCCTGCAGTCCCAGCACTTTGGGAGGCCAAGGTGGGCAGATCACCTGAGGTCAGGAGTTTGAGACCAGCCTGCCCAACATGGCAAAACCCTGTCTCTACTAAAAATGCAAAAAATAAGCCGTGCGTGGTGGCAGAAGCCTGTAATCCCAGCTACTCAGGAGGCTGAGGCAGGAGAATCGCTTGAACCCAGGAGGCAGAGGTTGCAGCAAGCTGAGATCACAGCACTGCCCTCCAGCCTGGGCAACAAGAGCAAAACTCCATCTCAAAAAAAAAAAAAAAAAAAGCCAGTGGGCCTGGTCCCCATGACTGCCTGAGGTCGGGGATGCAAGAGGTTCTGAGATTGGTGCCTCAGAGACTTCTACTGGGGATCCCCCACCCCGTCACTGTGCCTCTTCTGCTAGCCGCCAGACTCCTGTTGCAGGGGTGCCAAGTTCTGCAGCCCCCTCATCTCCCCCTCCCATTCCTCTGCCCCAGTCCAGTGTGAGCTGCTTTATGGCC
The DNA here is from genome assembly GCA_004027835.1 of Alouatta palliata. Taxonomy (NCBI): domain Eukaryota; kingdom Metazoa; phylum Chordata; class Mammalia; order Primates; family Atelidae; genus Alouatta; species Alouatta palliata. The sequence continues at coordinate 18,209 of PVKV010001747.1, read as the reverse complement.
TTGGTATCCCCCACAGCCCAGCACCCAGCTCAACCAGCCACAGCAGCTGGCCACTCCCCACCCTGCTGGGAACTCAGGCAGCTCCTGCCCCTTCTCTTTGGGTTGTCTCTGTCCCCCAACAGACTCCAGTATCTTCGGGCAGCTCAGGCTGCTGATGGTGCCCTGGGGCGGGCAGGTCGAGGTGGGAGAGTCTGAAGTGGGGTGCCCTGAGCCCAGGTTCCCTCTCCCAGAGTCCTGGGGCTGCAGAGCTGGGGCCCAGGAAACAGATGGCATCTTCTGGGACCCCTCGCCTGCCTTCACCTGCTGGCCTAGGTGCTCCAGCGGCAGGGGAGTGAAGAGAGAGGGTGTCCTAAGTCCAGGGTCCCCTCCCTGAGTCCTGGAGAGCAGAGCTGTGGTCCAGGGCTGGTACCGGATGCCCTCTCTCAAAGCCCTCTACCAAACGGGCTCAGGTGCCTGCAGCAGCCAGGCCTGGTAGGTTCTGAGCTAGGAGCGCCAGCGCCGCCGAAGCTGGGCACTGGGAGGAGCTGTGGGAGGAGGGGGAAGGGAAAAGGGCCAGCGCCAGCGGCAGGGGGCGGGGCGCGAGGGCGTTGCCAGGCAACCACCACGCTGCCGCCACCGAAGAGGGATTCTTAAAGAGCTGAGCAGAAAGGCTGGGCCGCAAAGGGGCTGAGACTGGGCCTCGCATACCAATGGCTGCCACAGTGACCTCCTCCTGCCTCCTGCTCCCTCCTCCTCCCACCTCCTCCTCCCTCCACCCTCTTCATTCTCCCTCTCCCTCCTCCCTCTGCAGCGTGGAGCCCAAGCTGGGAGGGCAGGAGAACAGAGGGGAGAAGGCATGAGGCCAGGGGGGCCTGAGGCAGGCAGGCAATCAGGGACTAGGCTGGGGTCCTCTCATGTACCCACAGGACAAGGCCTGGGAGGGGTTATAACGCACGGCAAGGGGCACCCTGGGCTCCAGACCCTCAGCACAGCAGGGAACTAGAAGGCCTCCTCCCCACCCCACCTGGGCCTTCCCACGCGCCTCCCGGCACTCCCCACTGGGGGGCACCAGTTTTAGAGTCAGACACAACTGCCTCTTCCCCCTCCCCAGCCCCACCTCCTGAGAGTCCTGGGCAGCCTCAGCGGGTGAGCTGCCACTGGCTGCGAAGAGGGGTGCCCGGCAGGCAGAAGACGGGGCCTTCTGGTGTCTCAGAGTCCTGTGCAGCAAGTGGCTGTGGCCTTTCCTCTGCCTTTCCTCCGTCGGCACTGAGAAGGGAACGTTTCTGGCTTCGGTACAACACTTGGTATTCCAGAAAGCAAAGTGACATCCAGCTGTGCCATCTTCTTCCAGTTCCTCTCCTTCTCTGGCCTCGGTTTCAAGTCTGCGGTGGGGGAGGGGAACATAGGTCAAGGGTGCCTTGCTGGGGGCCCAGGGAGGATCCTCCCCCAAAAGTGTAGGAAATTGTCTGCCAAGCGTTGTGGTTACAAGCAGCTCCTGGAGAAGTGTTAAAAGCTGTCACTGGGGGCAGAGGGAGGCTATGACACCAGAGGTTAAGACCTGGGCCTCTGGGTAGGCTAGACAGGAATGAGCTCCCTCCCAGTTTCCTGCAGAGAGTGGTAGAAGGCCGCATGGGCAGGAGGGTAGGAGGGCTAGGGCCACCACTGTGTCTTCACGTACCATGTCGCTTCCGTTGACTGGATTGAGCCACAGTTACAAGCTGATCCCATCCCTGACCCAGTACCGCCTCCCATGGTCCCATGGGTTCAGTCATGCCACTTCTCCTAGCCCTCCCTCAACCCATCCTCAGACACCACCATCCAGCAGCTCCTGCCTCCAGACCCACTCCTTCTACCTGCTCCCTTCCCCAGCTCTAAAGAGGATCTGTCTAGCTGGGCGAGGTGGCTCACGCCTGTAATCCCTGCACTTTGGGAGGCTTAAGACAGGCAGATCACCTGAGATAGGGAGTTCGAGACCAGCCTGATCAACATGGAGAAACCCCGTCTCTACTAAAAATACAAAAATTAGCCAGGCGTGGTGGCTCACACCTGTAATCCCAGCTACTCTCGAGGCTGAGGCAGGAGAATTACTTGAACCTGAGAAGTGGAGGTTGTGGTGAGCCAGGATTACACCATTGTACTCCAGCCTGGGCAACAAAAGCGAAACTCTGTCTTAAAAAAAAAAAAGAGAGTCTTTCTAAAGTGCTAGCCCAACCCTGATGTTCCCAGCTCCAGCACCCGCCATGGCACCTCATAACTGTGGAAGAAGGATGGGGGGACCCCCTGGGCCTGGCACCTCCTCTGCTCTCCTCTCAACCACATTCCCCTCTACAAAGCCCCTTCCCCACTGCTTACCTGCTGTGACATCTGTGGCCTAATCATGTCTGTTGAAGGAATGAATGGTCCTGAAGGGGACTCTTAGGTGCCAGGCCATGCCCGCCTTTGAGATCCAGGAACGTACGAAGCAGACGAGGTTGCCTCCCCACAGGCTGCCATGTTGTTAATAAACCAGCAGACACATCAGAGGTTGGGGTCGTTATGGGCCCAGGGTGTGGGCTCCAAAGGAAATAAAGAGTCTGATGAGAGGAACAGGGGCCAGGCGCAGTGGCTCACACCTGTAATCCCAGCACTTTGGGAGGCCGAGGCAGGCAGCTCACCTGAGATCAGGACTTCGAGACCAGCCTGACCAACATGGAGAAACCCTATCTCTACTAAAAATACAAAATGAGCCAGGCGTGGTGGTGCATGCCTGTAATCCCAGCTACTCAGGAGGCTGAGGCAGGAGAATCACTTAAACCAGGAAGGTGGAGGTTGCAGTGAGCCAAGATCAAGTCATTGCACTCCAGCCTGAGCAACAAGAGCAAAACTCCATCTCAAAAAAAAAAAAAAAAAAAGGAATGGGGCGAAAAGCACTTTAACTGGGTGGTCAGGGGTGGCCCCTCAGAAGAGGTGACATTTTCATTGAGCCCTGAAGGATAGGAAGGAGCCCAGTTTGAGAAGAGTTGGAAGAATAACGTGCCTGGCAGAGAGACCTGTATGTGCAAAGGCCCTGGGGCGTGAAAGAGCCAGACCTATTGAAGGAAGAAAAAGGAGGCCAGGAGATTGTAGGGGAGGATGTGTGGGATACAGCCATGCCTCCATGGGGGAAGCATGGATTTCATTCTAAGTATAACTGGAAGCTCTTTGAGAATTTTAAGCAGGGAAGTGATGTGATCTAATTTATATATATATATTTTTTTCTTCTTTTTTGAGACGGAGTTTCGCTCTTGTTACCCAGGCTGGAGTGCAATGGCGCGATCTCGGCTCACTGCAACCTCCGCCTCCTGGGTTCAAGCAATTCTCCTGCCTCAGCCTCCCGAGTAGCTGGGACTACAGGCACGTGCCACCATGCCCAGCTCATTTTTGTATTTTTAGTAGAGACGGGGTTTCACCATGTTGACCAGGATGGTCTCGATCTCTTGACCTCGTGATCCACCCGCCTCGACCTCCCAAAGTGCTGGGATTACAGGCGTGAGCCACCGCGCCCGGCCTTCTAATTTATACTTTTAAATGATCAACCCCTTTGGAGAGCACTTTAGCACTAACTAGTAAAGTTTAGATTCTGCGTACTCCACAACCCAGCAGCCCGCTCCCAGACATGGACCCAAGAGAAACGTTGGTGCATGTGTGCGCGTAGCGGATTGGTGCATGGGGTGTGTTTGCATGAGGAAAAACCAGGCACGCTGGACTGTGGGTCCGTGGGAGAATGGGTGGCTGGGCGTAGGGTAGTTCCACCATGGAACATTAAACACCAGTGAAAAGGGGCCCATGAAGCCGAGCACAGTGGCTCAGCCTGTAATCCCAGCCCTCAGGGAGGCTGAGACAGGAGGCTCGCTTGAGCCCAGGAGTTCAAGACCAGCCTAGGCTACATAGGGAGATCCTGTCTCTACAAAATTTTTTTTTTCTTTTTCCCTGAGATGGAGACTTGCTCTGTCGCCCACGCTGGAGTGCAATGGCTCAATCTCAGCTCACTGCAACGTCCATCTCCCGGGTTCAAGTGATTCTCCTGCCTCAGCCTCCTGAGTAGCTGGGATTACAGGTGCACACAACCATCCCCAGCTAATTTTTGTATTATTTGTAGAAACGGGGTTTCACCATGTTGGCCAGGATGGTCTCTAACTCCTGACCTCGTGATCTGCCCACCTTGGCCTCCCAAAGTGCTGGGATTACAGGTGTGAGCCACCGCACCCAGCCCGAAAATTTTAAAATTAGCCAGGTATGGTGGTGTGTGCCTGTAGTCCTAGCTACTTGGGAGGCTAAGGCAGAAGGATCTCTTGAGCCCAGGAGGTCAAGGCTGCAGTGAGCTATGATCCCTCCATTGCACTCACTCCAGTCGGGGCAACAGAGCAAGACCCTGTCTCAAAAAAAAAAAAAAAAAAAAAAGGCTGGAGTGACCATGAGAGCAGTGTGGGCCTGCCCAGATAAATCTCACAGGCATGGCAATGAATGGTAACAGCAAACCAGCACCTCCTGTTCGTACAAAACTCAGAGACACAAAACCTAAGTCTTACCTTGTTGAGGGGCATGCATAGTAAACTCTAAATACACGCTAAATCCAGGGTAGCAGATACCTCTGCGGGGAGGGACTTCTGCCGTTCTGTGAGGTTGATTTCATGCGTGCCGGAAATGCATGGTAAAGGCTCACCGGTTGCTGGGAGAGGAAGGCAGGGAGGGGCGAGGGGCAGCTGAGGAGCCCCACAGGTAGGCAGCCACAGCAGCCCGGCCTCCTGGGATGGGGACCTGGGAGTCGGGTGGAGCCCAGGCTGGCCTGGCTGTTCAAAGCCGGTGCTCATGCTCTCCTCCTGTAAACCCCTGCTTTGTTTTCTCCTAAAGCAGCCCCAGCCCCCAGCCGGATACGGTGGCTCACGCCTTCAATCCAAGCACTTTGACTTGAGCTCAGGAGTTCAAGACCAGCCTGACCAACATGGCAAAACCCCACCTCTACTAAAAATACAAAAATCAGCTGGGTGTGGTGTCGTGCGCCTGTAATCCCAGGAGGCTGAGGCCTGGGAGAATCGCTTGAACCCAGGAGTGGGAGGTTGCAGTGAGCCCAGATTGCGCCACTGCACTCCAGCCTGGAAGACAGAGTGAGACTGTCTCAAAAAAAATTTTTTTTAAATTAACAGCCCCTGGTTTTCTCCTTTCAGAAGAAAGCTGAGTCACAGAGAGGCAAGGGGCTTTCCAGGGTCAGGAACCTGTGACCTTCCTATAGGGCAATCGGGCCTGCCCAGCTGCCCACTGCTGCCTTCAAGGCCCACCCACTGAGGGGTCCAAGGCCGCCCTAAGGCCGCCCAACCCCTCCCTTATCTCTGATGCCCTCCGCCCTCCCACCCGCCAAGGCTACCTGGATCCCCAGCCCCTCATTCCTCCAAGGATGCAGACTGCCAGGCTGGCTGAGGCCCAGGCCATCTCCTGGTAATTGAGTTTCAGGGATGCTTATGGTTATGCTAATGTGGGATGCTGAGTGCCTGCCCCACGGTCCCCGGGGGAGGGGAGGCCCAGGCCGCAGCTGGGGGTCCCGAGTGCCTTCGGCTGTAGCTCAGTCCTGCCATGGAAGTCAGACCTCCTAATTCAGACCCAGCTCCTCACGTCCCAGCTGCGTGACCTTGGGCAAGTCACTCAGCCTCTGTGAACCTCTATTTTCTCATCTGTGAAGTGGGAAATATAATAGGACCCCCTCAATGGGCTCTTGTGGGGAGGGTGAGTTGAAAGAAGCCACTGGAAACACTTGGCCGAATGCGTTGCTGGGAGAACTGGCTTGATAAATGCGTTATCAGCTATTTGCTGTTTTATTTCAAAATCTGGGAGGTCCTTCAGGGCCACGGGAATGGGGCGAGCCGGATCTGCGCCGTGAGCAGCTGAGCTGCCTTGCTCTCATGTTGCATGCTCATGGTATTTCATTTGGAGGAATCAACGTGAATTTCTTACTTAGCAAAATACCAGCAAGTAGAAGGTGGCCGGGGACAGGGCTTGGAGGGTGGGTATTGAGGGGACCTCCGTGTTGCCAGGAGCTCAGGGGCCAGCTTGGGGTGAGACTGGCCAGGAGATTGGGTCTCCAGGGGCCCAGGCAGCCGGGCAAAGGCAGAACCCAAGAAACCCGGGCAGGAAGGGGACGAGTGAGAGGCCCAGGCCAGCTGGAACCGCAGCCACGTCACCTACTTTGAGCTTTAAACAGAGAATTGTGAGGCTTTTATAGGGAGAGGCGTGGGGGTGGGACGCCTCAAATAGACCAGGAAGAGGGGCTGTAGAGTGGAGTGGACATGGGTGAACAGGCAGGGGTCACCCGGAGGGGTGCAGGAGTGAAGGAGGCTGCTCTCAGGTGCAGGGGAGTCGGGGGAAGGAGGGCCTGGAATGGGGCCAGTATGGAGGAGGAGACAAGGGGAATCTCATGGGGAGGCCCAGCTGGGTGCCACCCCCAGCAGCTCTGGGCAGCTCTCAAGCTCCTGTCAGAGAAGGTGTGGCGAGTGGCTTAGCCCTGGACCAGTGGTGTTCAAATCCTTCTCCCTGACTTACCAGGGATGCTGGGATCTTCTGCCCTAGGATCACCCCCCACCCCCCAGCTCTGGGACCCACTGCCTCAGAGAAGTCCTATGACGCTGTAGGTTTTACAGGCATTTTTTTTTTTTTTTGAGATGGAGTCTCGCTCTGTTACCCAGGCTGGAGTGCAGCGGCACGATGATCTCGGCTCACTGCAACCTCTGCCTCCTGAGTTCAAGCAATTCTCCTGCCTCAGCCTCCCGAGTAGCTGGGACTACAGGCGTGCGCCACCATGCCCAGCTAATTTTTTATTTTTAGTAGAGACAGGGTTTCACCATGTTGGCCAGGCTGGTCTTGAACTCCTAACTTCAGGTGATCTGCTCACCTTGGTCTCCCAAAGTGCAGGGATTACAGGTGTGAGCCACTGTGCCCGGCCATTTTATGGGCATTTTTAACTTTATCATCTATGCCTCACAAGGCCCTCAGTTAAATGACTATCCACCCTACAGATGAGGAAACTGAGACCCCAGGGGGTGGAGCATCTAACCAAAGATCACAGCTGGGGGTTTCAGGACCAGGGCTGGCGAAGGAAAAGGATGTTGGCTCCTCCTACTGAAGACTGTGGCCTTGGGCAAGTCATTGCTCTTCTCTGGGCCTCAGTTTCCCCATCTGTAAGTGGGGCAGAAGGGTGTTGTGTGCATGTGAAGATGATGGTCAAAGATCCATGTGGAGGCCAGGCGTGGTGGCTTACACCTGTAATCCCAGCACTTTGGGAGGCCAAGGTAGGCGGATCACTTGAGGTCAGGAGTTGGAGACCAGCCTGGCCAACATGGTGAAACCCGTTTGTACTAAAAATAGAAAAATTAGCCCAGCGTGGTGGCACATGCCTGTAGTCCCAGCTACGTGGAAGGCTAAGGCAGGAGAATCTCTTGAACCTGGGAGACAGAGGTTCCAGTGAGCTGAGATCGCACCACTGCACTCCAGCCTGGCAACAGAGCAAGACTCTTGTCTCAAAAAAAAAAAACAAAGGCTGGGCGCAGTGGCTCATGCCTGTAATCGCGGCACTTCGGGAGGCCGAGGCAGGGTGAATCACCTGAGGTCAGTAGTTCAAGACCAGCCTGACCAACATAGAGAAACTCCATCTCTACTAAAAATACAAAATTAGCCCGGCATGGTGGTGCATGCCTGAAATCCCAGCTACTCGGGAGGCTGAGACAGGAGAATCACTTGAACCCGGGAGGTAGAGGTTGCAGTGAGCCGAGATTGTGCCATTGTACTCCAGCCTGGGCAACAAAGCAAAACTCTGTCTCAAAAAAAAAAATCCATGTGGAAGCTTGCTGGGGATGTACTCCCACAAATGGGAGCCCTCACCCTCCAGTGAGGCCTCTGCTCCCCTGGCCCCCCAGGGTGGGGAATGTCCAGGAAGCCCCCCACCTTCCACCTGGGCCACCCCACCTCGGAGGACAGTGACCTTGGCCTGGGGGCACAGAGCTTGTCAAACAAGCAGCTGCTCTCACAGCTTGAGATGCCTTTGAAGTCTCTTATTTTATCTTTAAAATCCAGCACATTTCACATTATCTTCCATCTGCGGGGTGTTTCTAATCTGAAACATGTTTTAAACGACTCGCCCTCAAGTCACACGGATACCCACCGCTGGTCTGTGGGAAGTGGGGTATCGATTTTCCAAGAACAAACCTGCTCCCCAGAGCCCCCTGTGGGGCTGGGCCTGCCAGCTGATCAGATGGTGGGACAGTTGGCAGTCACGGAGCCCCTTGGAGGTGCCAGGCTCTGTGCTGGTGGCAGGATCTGAGGGGGGAGGTAGGAGGCTACTGGGGAATGCACTTTATGAGAGCACCAATGAGGTCTGTGATCCCCAGGGGAGGCCTGAGAGGTGTCCTGGAGGCAGGTGTCACCCTGCGGTAGCCAGGAGGCCCCTCTTGCCACCACCTGTGCCCCCAGTCCCTTCCCTGTGCAACTGGCTCATCCCCACTCTGTCTAAAGCCCCCTAGTAGCTCCCATTTCTCACTAAAGTTCTCAAGGGCCCCAGGGGATGCTCCTGCCTGACCCCTACTTCTCTCCTTCTCTGCGCCTCACTCAGCCCCTGCGGCCTCAGGGCCTTTGCTGTGTGTCCCTGACCCCTGCCTGGCTGAGCTGCTCACCCCAGCTCTGGGGTTCAGCAGACCCAGCCCACCCCTCCCCTCCACTGCCTGCCTCCACCCTCCCCGCCCTTGCATTTCTTGCTGGCTCGGCCTCTGGCACTCACAGGAATTCTTATGCAAGTTGGTTTTTGTGCTGTCTTTCTTGCCAATCTCCTGGCCAGATGATGCACCATGTGCCAGCAGGGCTGTGCCCATCCGTGTCCCAGCGCCTGGCACACAGTGGGGCTGGCTGCACGTTTGTCAGAGGACAGAAGGCCAAGATCGGGCTCACAAGGGGGAGGGGAGAACACAGACCAGACCAGGACACTGGGTGACTTAGGGGAGCAGCCCCCAGCCTCCCACTCCTGGCTGGGGCCCCTCCAGGCAGGTGAGGCCAGGTGAGGCGCAGAGCAGCGGGCACGGGGAGTGGAGGTGGCCTTGGGAGATATGCGTGGGGCCGTGCCCGCCTCAAAGTCACCGCTGTGCCTGCTCGCCCGGCCTCTCCCTGGGCCAGGAACCTGCTCAGCGCTTTCCTTGGGTCACTGCGTCTCCTCTGGCGCCCTGGCCCTGCACCGCGCCCCCTCGAACCCTCGGCAGTCCCCCTCCCTTGGCTGGAGGAAGTCATCCCTGTCGGGCAGCCTGCTGTGCCCTTGGAGCAGCCCCTGCCGCCTCCAGAGCTCCCAGCCCTGGTCCTGCCTCCCAAGGGCCCCCGGCGGGCTCCTCTGCAAGGCCCATGGTGGAAAGTGGAAGCTTAGGAGTCAGACAGGCAGACCCGGCTCAAATTCAGCCGAGTGACTCTGGGCACCATCTGTAATGTCTATGGGCTCCTTCAGGAACTCATTCATGGGCACCTGCTGTGAGCCAGGCGCTGTGCTGAGAGCTGGGGAAGAACTATGGGAGAGACACCCGAGGGCAGGAATGGGGCTATCAAGATAGGCAGCTGGTGGCCGGGCGCTGTGACACATGCCTGTAGCCATAGCGCTTTGAGAGACCAAGGCAGGTGGATCACCTGAGCTCAGGAGTTCAAGACCAGCCTGGCCAACATGATAAAACCCTGTCCTTAAAAATACAAAATATTAGCCAGGCATGGTGGCACTCACCTAGAGTCCCAGCTACTCAGGAGGCTGAAGTGGGAGAATCGCTTGAACCCGGGAGGCAGAGATTGCAGTGGACCAAGACGGACCCACAGCACTCCAGCCTGAGCAACAGAGTGAGACTTTGTTTCCAAATAAAAACATAGGCACCTGGGAGGGGAGGATTCTGGAGGCAGTGACAGTGATTCACAGCCCCCCAGGAGAGCATGGCCGGGGCCACCAGACCCGAGGAGGTAGGGGATGATGAGGGTCTCCTCCAGGCAGAGGAACCCTGGCAGAGTCTGTGCAAAGACCCTGGGGCTGGAGGGCAGGGGGCAAGTTTGAGGACCATGTGTACGGCAGAGGGAGAGGTAGAGGGGAGGGCATGGTGGATGGGGCTTCAGGGTCTGCAAGGGGCCAGTCTTTGTCCTAAGAGCAAAGAGGATTTCTCACTTCTCACCAGGGCTCGCAAGGCCCCCAGGGCTTCCCGCTGGGAGGGTTTTCACAGGGCACCTGGGGTGAAAGGAGATTTTACCTTCTCTCCGAATGTGCGCTGTGAGAGGGTCACTCTCCACCGTTCAGCGTCCTCATCTGTAAAACGGGTTTGTGATCGAGGCTTCCAAACAGGGGAAGGATGGAATGAGCTGTGCGCGCCGAGCTTCCCCAGCTGGGCCCAGGCATGCCGCCATTTTGGTCCCTTTCCTCCATAAAAATATCTTAAATTATCTTTTATGACTGGTTAGCATCAAGACAAATGTATTAATATTGTATCTGTCCGGGAGCGGTGGCTCACACCTGTAATCCCAGCACTTTGGGAGGCGGACGCGGGCGGGACCAGGCTGCCTCTGCCTGCGGTGGGGGCAACAGGCGACTCCAGGAGCAGCAGCAGACCAGGGCGCCCCACAGCCTCCAGGAGCCGCACCCCCACCCAGAGCCCCAGCAAGCTGTGTCCCCCGGCAAGCTCCCAGGGCCAGGCTCGGGGCCCCCACTCAGCCACACATGGCGTTCAAAGACCCCTGTTTGCTGGGAGCAGGTCTGGGTCCCTTGGGTGGGTCTGGGTCACGAGCCCCAGCTTGGACCGGAAGTCTAGCACCCATACCCCACCTCACGTGGCCATGCCTGCCTGCAGCCACCAAATCTCAAAAGAACAACCCTTTGAGATGGGTGTGTTTGCAGTCAAGGAAAGGGGCTGTGACAGCCAGTGCTCCTGGGCCCAGCTCCATCTCCCCAATCCCTGGGTACTCTGTGAGCCTCAATTTCCCCCTCTGGAAACTGGGTTGATGACCCATTGGATAAGGACCAGAGCCTTCCAGCAAACTGAGGAGGGCATGGGGTGCAGTAGAGCGGGAACTTGGAGGCTCAAGCGGGTGGCTAGGGACTGGCTGAAGTGAAAAGGGTCGGACCCGGGCCAAGATTTTGGGGTGTATGGAGGCCTGGGGAGCAGGGAGACCCAGGAGGCCCTGCCCTGGGCTGGGTGAGCCGGGTGGTTGCACCCGGAAGGCTGCCCGTCGGCGTCCACTGGCACAGTCAACCTTGGTTCTTCTCCCTAAGCCTCCAGGCCATTCCCCTGGACAGCGCAGCTGTCAGGCCTTGGAGGCAGCTTTATGGGACCACCATGTGGGGTGTCGGGACATAGGGGAGAGGGCTAGAACGGGGACCCAGGGAAAAGAGGAGCTGAGGAACAGGGTCCCAGCCACCAGGTTGGCCACCTGCCCCCTGGAGCCCCCACCCATGGGACACCAGGCACGGCAGGCTGGAGAAGGGGGCACAGCAGACTCACGTCCCAGGGCACCCACTGGGCATGAGTCAGGCCTGGGACCAGGTCCTCTGTGCAGCTGAGTCTGAGCCCCCACACTGGCCGCAGCCGCCCTCTCCCACCTGTGGCCAATCACACCTCCTGGCCTCCCCCAGCTCCACCCAGCGAAGGCTTCCCTCTGCCCCCACCCACCTCCCTCCTCAAGCTCTGGCCGGGTGGGCATCGCGTCAATTCACCCACTCACCTTGCCAGGGCAAGGCCACACACAGTGGAGTTTGGGGGCGCCAGGTGGGCAGGGGACGGCATCACCTTCCCACAGGGGCTGCAGAGCCGCAGGCCAGCGCCCTCCCCTGCCACCCCTTCGTGGCTTACTGCCAGCCTATTTGGCACAGTGCCGTCTCTGAGCAGGAGCCAGCTCATTTGTGGCCGGTGTTAATTAAGAGAGAGAGGTGATGGGGGGAGGTGGGGAGGGGCCAAGGAGGGCAGCTGCCGACAGCCACCAGGACTGCCCAGGCCAAGGGGCCTGGAGCTGGACCGTGACCTGAGATGCCCCCCTCCCTCTCTGGCTCTGGGGCGGCACTGCCCAGACGCCCGGCCCTCACCTCTACAACCGGACCTGCTGGGTGGGAAGTGGGTGGAGTTTGCATCTGGGGCCTGTGGGGTGTTCTGCCTGGTTTCGAGAAGGCAGGCCCCACCCCTGGCCAGGGGAAGGCAATCCCTCTGACCATACCTCAGGCAGTCTCCCCAGGGGTCAGCTGGCTTTGTGGCTTGGCTTTGGAGTCAGACCCTGTCCCAGTTTTGCTACCGTCACTCCATGACTCAAGCTCCCTGAGCCTCAGTCTCCTTCTCTGTAAAGTGGGAACCACTGCACCTCCCTTGTGGCTTTGTTATAATAAATGGGCCCAGTCTACACCTAGCAAATAGTCTTTGGTCAGCAGACATGTACATTCATGGCTGGGCGCAGTGGCTCACACCTGTAGTGTTAGCACTTTGGGAGGCCATGGCGGGCAGATCATTTGAGATCAGGAATTCGAGACCAGCCTGACCAACATGGTGAAACCCTGTCCCTACCAAAAATACAAAAACTTAGCTGGCTGTGGTGGTAGGCACCTGTAATCCCAGCTACTTGGGAGGCTGATGGAAAATCGCTTGAACCTGGGAGGCGGGGGTTGTAGTGAGCCAGGATCACGCCACTGCACTTCAGCCTGGGCGACAGAGCCAGACCCCATCTCAAAAAAACAAAAACAAAAGAAATGTGCATTCGTGGGCACAGGCCCTACGCAGAGTCACTGGGGGGCCTGCCCCGGGCCGGCCTGGGCGCCCCAGCGTGGTCCGGCTCCCCGCCGTCCCCCCGGCTCCGGCTCATGCTCCCGCTGCCTCCCTGGCACCGCGCGGCTCACCTCCCCCTCACTTCCCAAGGCCCCCACCCCTGCTCTGGGAGCGCCCCGCCGCTCCTCGCCTCTCCATCTTAATTAGCTGCTTGTATTAATCTCGCAAGTAACGTGGCAAGTTGCAGCCCTGGGTTTTCGGGCTGTGGAATTAATTATTCCCCAAGCGAAGAGCTGTCAGCTGTGGCAGACCAGCCACTCGAGCCGCCGACACCGCTCAGCAGCGTCCACGCCGTCCTCACGGCATCCGGGCCCTGCAGCCTGGCCGGCCCCGCTCGGCTCGGTGCCCCCCACCTTCCTACAGACAGGGCTGGGCAGGTGGGGTGGGGGTCAGAGCTGTGTGCGGAGCTGAAGGCCCTGCCCGGGAGCCAGGACTCCCGGGCGGAGGGGCGGGCACAGCTGGCCTCCCACCTGGGCAGCAGCTGGGCCTGGGTGGCACCTGCCTGGCCTCGCCCGCCGCCTTCCCTGATGAGCTCTGGCGGTTTCCACGGACGAAGGCTGCCGGCGGGAGCTGGAGCCCGGGCTGGGGGCGGCGCCGGCCTGCACAGCCCTGGCATTCCCGCAGAGGGGGCTGCCAGCCTCACTTTGCTCCCGTGTCAGCTGCATGGTGTGGGGGTCGCCGACTGGGCAGACTGAGAGCGATAGGGCTGTGCAGGAAAGTGGCAGCGACACAGCCGTCAGTCTAGCTCTGCCTGGCAGCGCCACCCCTAGTCCCGGTAGGGGGTGGGGACCCAGCCCTTCCTGCAGCGGGGCCCGGACTGAGGATCCCTCTCCATTGGCCTTCACACCAACCGGCAAGGTGGGGCTGTTCTCCCACATGGGGAAACTGAGGCATGAGGCCACGTGGCCCCAGTCACCTGCTGTTGGTCTGGCTTTGGCTCCAGTGGCGGTGCTCCAGGCCCCTTACCTGGCTCGCCTTGTCCCTCTCGTGGCCAGGTTCCCCCGCCCATGCCCACGAGCACGCCCACACCCCCAGTGAGGGTCCTTGTTCTCGCCCTCCCGCCCCGGCCCTGGGCAGTGCTTAGCCGGGTTGCAGAGGCGCAGTTTGCTTCCTAGTGGCTTCAAGGCTGTGTCCTGCCGGCAGCTGTGAGCCCTGGGGACAGGGACCTGTGCCATCCTCCCCACCTCTCTGCACCAGGCCTGGTGCTGACCGGCCTCAGGAGACACTGTGGGCGAAAGAGTGAAGGAATGAAAGGGCCGTGGTGTAGGCCATCTGCCTCTCTGGACCCCCCATGCTTTTGCATCTGGGTGAGCGGGCAGGAGGCCCTAGCAGCCCTCCTGTGTCCCCACGCCTGCCACCCTACAAACCCCAAGGCCGTGAGGAACCTCCTCCCTCTCCCCATCATCTACCACTGCCCCACAGGACTGGGAAGGCCCTGCGCCCTGAGGCTGAAGACCCAGCTGGCAGCCCACTCCCATCTCGACCTCACCTTCCCCTCCAGACTGATACTCCCACCCCAGCCCCTTCCCCACTGATCGGCCTTTGTCTCTCTCTCTCTCTTGCAGCCAACAGCTCCCTGCTCGGAGGCGGTGGCGGTGAGTGGACCTTCTGTCTTGGTGGGAGTGGGGGTAGGGGTGACCTCGACCTCGGTGCCCAGATCACTGCCATCTACCTTCCCCGCTGTCCTCACAGGGTGTCTCCCTCCCCCAGAGCAAGAGACCTGGATGACAGGTCTGCCACCCTCACCACCAGGCACCCCAGGCCAGCTCCCCGCCCCTCTGAATGCAAACCTCCTGCTCTGTAACTGGGCGGGGGCCGCAAGTGTGGCAGGAAAAGCCCAGCCCTGCCCTTGATTCCCCCCATGATCTTGGATAGCTGTGTCCCTCCTGGCCTCAGTTTCCCCACCTGTGAGGGCAAAATGATCATCTCTGTCCTGCCCTTGGAGCTCAGGCTCTGCAGCCAAGACAGGTCTTGGAAAGGCAGGGAGAGAGCCGCCAGCCCTCAGTCCTGGGATGTATTCGCCCTTGTTAACAAACCCCACTGAGAAGGGGTTCTGGCAGAGCCAGGCGGGCAGGAGGTCAGAGGTCAGGGTGGACCTGGCCACCAGGGATACAGGCCCAGGTCACAGGTACCAAGTAGGGGTGTGTCCCTGTCCCCCCAGCGCCTGCCTCCATGGCCAGCCCACCCTGGGCAGACCACCCCAGCCCCTCAGCCAAGACCCTCAGCCCCCCAGCTGGCCAGGCTGCCCGCTGTCTGCACAGGCAGCAGAATGATTGGTGAGCCAGGGGCCAGGGGTTAATGCGCCGTCGGATAAATCCCGGGGGCTGTGTTTACAGCAGCGGTGGCGGGGCCCAAGCCAGGTTTTAAAAGGGGGAAAAATAAAAGGGGCATGAAGGTCAGGAATAAATAAGAGCAGCGTTAAGAGCTGTCGGTGGCCAGCCAGGATGCAGAGTGGGGGTCTGTTTGTGGCTGAGATGTTTTCCCTCCTCCCCTTTCTCCTCTAGCTGTCCCCATGGAGGTCACAGCTCCCTGGAGGCCTCATAGAATGAGGGGCTTTGCCGGGGACTGTCGGCCTGAGGACAGGCCACCTAAGACCATCTTCCGAAGCCTGTCCTTTGGGAGGACGCTTTGCAGACCCAACCCCTGTGTGTCCCACCCACGTCCTTCCTCCGTTCCTTTATCACCCCTGTGTGCTGGGCCCTGAGCTGGGTGCTGGGACAGGTACTCCCGGGCACAGATGGGCCTGGTCCCTGTCCCCTGAGCTCACAGTGCAGATGAGGGCACCACCATGACACGGGGTGAGCTGTGGTGTGGGAGTGGGAGTGGGAGTGGGGGTGGCACCATAGAAGCTTGGTGGGGAATGCTCACCCCCACTTGGGGACATCAGGGAGGCTTCTAGAAGGAGGTGGCACCTCCACTGCAATCCAAGGGATGGGTAGGTATGAGCCCAGTGAAGACTGCTGGGAAGGGTGTCCCGGGCAGAGGGAACAGCACGGCAAAGGCCTGGAAGCGGAGGAGAGGGAGGGGAATTTAGGGAGGCTCTGACTCGGGGAATGACTGGAGTCTGGCCAAGAGGTGGGGAGACGGGAGGTGGCCCAGGAGCCCATAGAACCCGTGAGGAGCGAGATCTTTAGCCACTCAGTTCAGGAAGACAAAGGTCACAAAGGGGTAGGCCTCTCAACTCCACATCAGCTCGAGTCTCTTCTGCCCACGACCCTGCCTGGGCTCTCATCTCACTCAAGGCCTAGGCCAAGGTCCTTTCCATGGTCTGTCAGGTCCCAGCCACCTCTCACAGTCACCTCCACACTGCCACCCTCCCCCCTCGGCTCCAGCCACCCCAGCCTCCCTGGACAGGCCCTGCGCACTCCTGCCTCTGGGCCTTTGCGTTGCAGTTCCTTCTGCCCGTGGTACTCCTGCTCCAGACGTCCACTCGGCTGCTCCCTGCACTCCCACAAGCCTTCACGTGAATGCCATCTCTCGGGGACCCGCCCTGGCCCCTAGCTGAAATTGCAGCTGCCTCCCCTGCCCCATGCTGGCACTCCCCCGGCCTCCACCCTGCTCCGGTTTTCATTTTTCTGAGCACCTGTCTCCTAACGTGCTGTGTAATTTACTTACATATTGTATTCCTTGTCTTCTGTCCCCGAAAATGAAAGGCTGCATCTCTTGCACCCAGAACTGGGGCTGGCACTTATAATAAGTGCTCAATAAATGTTTGTAAGCCCAGCCTGTAACCGTGGCACTTGGGGAGGCCGAGGCAGGAGGATTGCTTGAGCCCAGGAATTTAAGACCAACTTGGGGAGCATAGTAAGACCCCATCTCTACAAACAAACAAAAATTAGCTAGGTGTGGTAGCACATGGGCCTGTAGTTCCAGCTTGGGAGGCTGAGGTGGGAGGATCACTTGGGCCCGGGAGGTTAAGGCTGCAGTGAGCTGTGATTGTGACACTGCACTCCAGCCTGGGTGACAGAGTTAGACTCTGTCTCAAAAAACAAATAAAGGATTGGGCGCAGTGGCTCACGCCTGTAATCTCAGCACTTTGGGAGGCTGAGGCAGGCAAATCACCTGAGGTCAGGAGTTCAAGACCAGCCTGGCCAACATGGCGAAACCCTGTCTCTACTAAAAATATGAGAATTAGCCAGGCGTGGTGGCGCATGCATGTAATCCCAGCTACTCTGGAGCTTTAGGCAGGAAAATTGCTTGAACCTGGTAGGTGGAGGCTGCAGTGAGCTGACATCACACCACCACAGAGCAAGACCCTGTCTCAAAAATGACGAAAGTTGATTGAATGAATGAATTACAGTTAAAGGTAGGGATGAGCCTACGCATGAAGCAAGGGACTTTCCCACGGGCAGCAGGGGAGACCACAGACGTTTTGGACATCCAGGACTGGCTCACAGATGGCCTGTGACCTCACTCTGGGAAGTGGAGGGGCCCTGCCCTGGCCCCTCAGGGTCACGGTCATTCTGGTTCCCCTGCCAGCATTTAGGGGCACAGGCGTCTCACACAACCTGACTGACACAGAGATTGACGGGATAGGTGCCCAGAGGAAGTGGGCCCGGAGTCCAGCCTTTTAACATAGGATGAGATTTATGGAGCCACCGCCAGCGCTTACGGGGACTGTCACTCTGCTAATGTAATGGGAACACAGTGGAGGTGGCAGGGAGGGGGCTGTGTTAGGGACGAGCCTGGGGCTGGAATGGAGCCCAGCCTGGGTCCCGGAGGTGCTCTGCCCTCCCCTGTACCCTTACTTCTCCACCATCCTTTGAGTCCACCCAGCCCTAATCCCCTGCCTGCCCAAGTTAGACCCCACCAGACTCTGCCCAGACACACCTGTCTTCCTGTGATGTCCCTTGACGTCCTTCCTACAGGGGTTCAGGCTTCTACCCACTCCCCTCCCGTGACCACCCACCCATTGTTCCAACAAGCGCAAGGGCCTTCTTGCCTGCCCTGGCCATGCTGCCCGGTACCCTGACGTGCCCCCTGCTGCATGTCTTCGTTCGACAGCCCTGGTCCCCACTTATGTTTTGTGTTTGTTCTTCAGTGCCTTCCTCCCCACTGGAATGGACTCTCCCTGAGGGCAGGTTCTGGGAGATTCTGAGCCTCTGGAAGAGCTTCCTGCTCTGCAGTAAATAATTAACGTCTGCAGTGCGCTGAGTGGCACCCTCTATGTGCCTGCCCTAAACTGAGAGCTGAGGACACAGCTCTCAGTCTGGCACGCCCATCCCATCCTCTCACTCCGGGGACTGCCAGCCTGCCAGGCAACCAACCAGCACCCCAACCAACACCTGAACCAACATGCCAGGCAATATGCTAGCCAACACCCCATCCAATACCCAACCAACCTGCCCGTCAACATGCCAGCCAACACTCCAAACAACACCCCAGCCACCCCAACACCCCAAACATGCCAGCCAACACCCA
>PVKV010001746.1:54486-192807 GCA_004027835.1 Alouatta palliata | reverse complement strand
AGGAGAGGCGTTCTGGTTTTGGGTGTTTTCCTCCTTTTTGCGCTGGTTTCTTCCCATCTTTGTGGATTTATCTATGTGTGGTCTTTGTGGTTGGTGATTTTCAGATGGGGTCTCTCACTGGATGTCCAGTTTGTTGATGATGAAGCTATTTCTTTCTGTTTCTTAGTTTTGCTTGTAACAGTCTGGCCCCTCTGCTGTACGACTGCTGAGGTCCACCCCCGGTCCTGCTTGCCTGGGGATCACCTGCAGTGCCTGTAGGACAGTAAGGGTTGCTGCCAGTTTCTTCTTCTGCTATCTTTGTCCCAGGAGATTACCTGCCAGATGTCAGTCTGAGCTCTCCTTTTTGAGGTGACTCGTTGGATATACGGGGGTCAGGGAACTGCTTGAGGTGACAGAGTGCTGAGCTATGAGTTCCGTTGCTCATTCAGATTTGCTGGGCAGGTACTTTTAAGTCTGCTGCAGCAGAACTCATAAACCCCTTTTTTTCCCCCAGGTGCTCTGTCCCGGGGAGTTAGGGCTTTATTTATGAGTTTCCCTTGGGCTGCTGCCTTTTTCTCAGGGCTGCCTTACTCAGCAATGAGGCAGCCTACTCACTGCCTGCAGAGGCTTTGCTGAGCTGGTGTGGGCTCCGCCCAGCTGCCGTGTGAACTTCCCTGCAGTCCAGCTTATGCCGGTGTAGTTAGAACTGCCTCTGCAATGGCAAACTACCTCCGCAGTGGCAGACTGCCTCAGTAATGGCGGACGCCCCTCCCCCACAGAGCTGGACCGTCCCGGGTTCAGCTGTGCTTGCTGTGAAACTCTCAATCCAGAGCGTTTCTGATAGCTGTTTTTTTGTGGGGGTGGACCAGATGAGCCTGATCACCTGGCTGTCTGCCTCAGAGCGTTTTTTTTTTTTTTTTTTTAAGTTGAATGGTCACTGTCTCCCAGGTGTTCTAGCCGCCTGTTGACAAGGCGCCGGGATCTGTATGATTTCCCCTGCGGTGACCCACTGCGCCGGTGAAACCACTGGCGCTGGCGTTTTTTTTGCCTGGGAAATCTCCTGGCCTGGCTGTCTGTTTCAGTCCCCTTTTTTAATCAAATGAATGGGCGGCTCTGCCTTCCCGGAGCTCCAATTGCCAGCTAAAACAGCACCCGGACCCACGTCTTTTGTATTGGGAACCGCTGCGCCGGGGCGCCGCTCCAAACAGTGGCGGCGAAAGCAGCCACGCAGGCGAAAACAGCGGAGCCGGCGAAGACAGCCGCGCCGGCGAAACCAGGTGCGCTAGCGACCTGTGGGGCTCCTCCCCCTGGGAATCTCCTGGTCTGTGGGCAATAAAAATCCGTCTGGGAATGTGGCGTCCACTCACCCTCCACGCTTTCACTGGGAGCTGCAATCCTCAGCTGCTCCTAATCGGCCATCTTGCACAGCTGAAGCCCAAACTCATCATTTTTTATGGCTGCATAGTATTCCACGGTGTGTATGTGCCACATTTTCCCTGTCTAGTCTATCATCGATGGGCATTTGGGTTGGTTCCAAGTCTTTGCTATTGTAAACAGTGCTGCAGTGAACATACATGCACATATGTCTTTATAATGGAACAATTTATAATCCTTTGGATATATAACTAGTAATAGGATTGCTGGGTCAAATGGAATTTCTATTTCTAGGTCCTTGAGGAATTGCCACACTGTCTTCCACAATGGTTGAACTAATTTATACTCCCACCAACAGTGTAAAAGTGTTCCTGTTTCTCCACATCCTCTCCAGCATGTGTTGTCTCCAGATTTTTTAATGATCGCCATTCTAACTGGTGTGAGATGGTATCTCAATGTAGTTTTGATTTGCATTTCTCTAATGAACAGTGATGATAGGCATTTTTTCATGTTTGTTGGCCTCGTATATGTCTTCTTTTGTAAAGTGTCTGTTCATATCCTTTGCCTACTTTTGAATGGGCTTGTTTGTTTTTTTCTTGTAAATCTGTTTTAGTTCTTTGTTATTCTGGATATAAGTCCTTTGTCAGATGGGTAGATTGCAAAAATGTATTCCCATTCAGTTGGTTGCTGGTTTACTCTAATGATTGTCTCTTTTTTTGTGCAGAAGCTCTGGAGTTTAATTAGGTCCCATTTGTCTATTTTGGCTTTTGTTGCCAATGCTTTTGGTGTTTTAGTCATGAAGTCCTTGCCTGTGCTTATGTCCTGAATGGTTTTGCCTAGGTTTTCTTCTAGGGTTTTTATGGTGTTAGATCTTATGTTTAAGTCTTGAATCCATCTGGAGTTAATTTTAGTGTAAGGTGTCAGGAAGGGGTCCAGTTTCAGCTTTCTGCACATGGTTAGCCAGTTTTCCCAACACCATTTATTAAACAGGGAATCCTTTCCCTATTGCTTGTTTTTGTGAGGTTTTTCAAAGATCAGATGGTTATAGATGTGTGGCGTTGCCTCTGAGGCCTCTGTTCTGTTCCATTGGTCTATATATCTCTGTTTTGGTACCAGTACCATGCTGTTTTGATTACTGTAGCCTTGTAGTATAGTTTGAAGTC
Source organism: Alouatta palliata (assembly GCA_004027835.1). Taxonomy (NCBI): domain Eukaryota; kingdom Metazoa; phylum Chordata; class Mammalia; order Primates; family Atelidae; genus Alouatta; species Alouatta palliata. Next base: position 190,291 of record PVKV010001746.1, on the reverse strand, counting down.
AGGTAGCGTGATGCCTCCAGCTTTGTTCTTTTTGCTTAGAATTGACTTGGCTATGTGGGCTCTCTTTTGGTTCCATATGAAGTCTGAGGTGGTTTTTTCCAGTTCTGTGAAGATGGTCATTGGTAGCTTGATGGTGATAGCATTGAATCTATAAATTACTTTGGGCAGTATGTCCATTTTCATGATACAGATGGAATGTTTCTCCATCTGTTTGTGTCCTCTCTTATTTTGTTGAGCAGTGGTTTGTAGTTCTCCTTGAACAGGTCCTTTACATCCTTTGTTAGTTGTATTCCTAGGTATTTTATTCTCTTTGTAGCAATTGTGAATGGCAGCTCATTCTTGATGTGGCTCTTTTTAAGTCTGTTATTGGTGTATAGGAATGCTTGTGATTTTTGCACATTGATTTTGTATCCTGAGACTTTGCTGAAGTTGCTTATCAGTTTCAGGAGATTTTGGGCTGAGACAATGGGGTCTTCTAAATATATAGTCATGACATCTGCAAATAGAGACAATATGACTTTCTCCTTTCCTAAGTGAATACCATTTATTTCTTTTTCTTGCCTGATTGCTCTGGCTATAACTTCCAATACTATATTGAATAGGAGTGGTGAGAGAGGACATCCTTGTCTAGTGCCAGATTTCAAAGGGAATGCTTCCAGTTTTTGCCCATTCAGTATGATATTGGCTGTTGGTTTGTTGAAAATAGCTTTTATTATTTTGAGATACATTCCAGGGGGGACGGATCCAAGATGGCCAATTAGGAGCAGCTCAGGATTGCAGCTCCCAGCAAAAGCACAGAGGGTGAGTGGATGCTGCTTTTCCAGATGGATTTTTATTGCCCACAGACCAGGAGATTCCCAGGTGGAGAAACCCCATGGGTCGACAGTGTGGCTGTTTCAGCCTGTGCAGCTGTTTTGGCTGGCACCCCAGTGCAGTGGTTCTCCATTCAAAATACACAGGTCCAGGCACCATTTTAGCTGGCGATTGGAGGTCTGGGAAGACAGAGTCACCCATGCAACTGATAAGAAAGGAGACACAAACAGGGAGCCAGGCCAGGAGATTCCTAGGCAAAAAAAAAAGGGCACGAATCTCATTGTGGCTATTTCAGCCACTGTAGTGGGTCACCACACTGGAAATCACACAGATCCCGGCACCTTTTCAACAGGCAACTGGAACACCTGGGAGACAGTCGACTGTTCAGCTAAAAAAAAAAAGGCCCTGAGGCAGGGAGCCAGGTGATCAGGCTCAGCTGGTCCCACCTCCACAAAAAAACAGCAATCTGAAGTGCTCTGGATTCAGAGTTTCACAGCAAGCACAGTTGAACTCGGGATGGTCCAGCTCTGTGGGGGAGGATCATCCACCATTACCGAGGCAGTCCACCACTACGGAGGTAGTTTGCCATTGCTGAGGCAACCCGCTGTTGCCGAGGTAGCCCGCCATTACAGAGAGAGTGTGCCATTACAGAGGTGGGCCGCCATTGCTGAGGCAGTTCTAACTATACCTGTATAAACAGGACTGCAGGGAAGTTCACACGGCAGCTAGGCAGAGCCCACAGCAGCTCAGCAAAGCCTCTGCAGGTAGACAGTGACTACGCTCCCTCCTTGCTGGGCAGGGCAGCCCTGATAAAAGGCAGCAGCACAACAGAAACTCATAAACAAAGCCCTAGCTCCCCAGGATAAAGCATCTGGGGAAAAAAAGGAGGGGGTTTATGACTTCTGCTGCAGCAGACTTAAATGTACCTGCCCAGCAGCTCTGAATGAACAACGGAGCTCATAGCTCAGCACTTGAGCTCCTATAAAGGACATACTGTCTCCTCAAGCAGCTCCCTGACCCTCCTATATCCAAAGAGTCACCTCATAAAGGAGAGCTGAGACTGACATTAGGCGGGCATCCTAGAGGGACAAAGATAGCAGAAGAAGAAACTGGCAGCAACCCTTACTATTCTGCAGCCACTGCAGGTGATCCCCAGGCAAACAGGGCCTGGAGTGGACCTCAGCAGTCCTACAGCAGAGGGGCCCGACTGGTAGAAGGAAAACTAAGAAACAGAAAGAAGTAACTTCATCATCAGCAAACTGGACGTCCACTCAGAGACCCAATCTGAAAGTCAACAATTATAAAGATGACAGGTGGATAAATACACAAAGACGGGAAGAAACCAGCACAAAAAGGATGAAAACACCTGAAACAAGAACACCTCTCCTCCTACAAGGGATGACAACTCCTCACCAGCAAGGAAACAAGGCTGGACGAAGAATGAGTGTGATGAATTGACAGAATCAGGCTTCAGAAGGTAGGTAATAAGAAACTTCTGTGAGCTAAAAGAACATGTTCTAACCCAATGCAAAGAAACTAAGAACTTGAGAAAAGATTTGATGAAATGCTAATGAGAATAAACAAGTTAGAGAGGAATATAAGTGAATTGATGGAGCTGAAAAACACAACACGAGAACTTCGCGAAGCATACACAAGTTTCAACAGCCAAATTGACCAAGAAGAAGAAAGAATATCAGCGGTCGAACATCAACTCAATGAAATAAAATAAAATGAGAAGGCAAGAGTAGAGAAAAAAAGGTAAAACAGAATGAACAAAGTCTCCAAGAAATATGGGACTATGTGAAAAGACCTAATCTACGTTTGATAGGTGTACCTGAATGTGATGGAGAGAATGAATCCAAGAAAGCTGGAAAACACTCTTCAGGATATTATCCAGGAAAACTTCCCCAACCTAGAGAGCCAGGCCAATATTCAAATCCAGGAAATACAGAGAACACCACAAAGATATTCCTCAAGAAGGGCAACCCCAAGGCACATAATCATCAGATTCACCAGGGTTGAAATGAAGGATAAAATGCTAAGGCAGCCAGAGAGAAAGGTCGGGTTACCCACAAAGTGAAGCCCATCAGACTCAGCAGATCTCTCAATAGAAACCCTACAAGCCAGAAGAGAGTGGGGGCCAATATTCAACATCCTTAAGGAAAAGAACTTTAAACCTAGAATTTCATATCCATCCAAACTAAGCTTCACAAGCAAAGGAAAAATAAAATCCTTTACTAAAAAGCAAGTACTCAGAGATTTTGTCACCACCAGGCCTGCTTTACAAGAGCTCCTGAAAGAGGCACTAAACATAGAAAGGAACAACCAGTACGAGGCACTCCCAAAACATACCAAATGGTAAAGAGCATCAATACAATTAAGAAACGGCATCAACTAACAGGCAAAACAGCCAGCTAGCATCAAAATGGCAGGATCAAATTCACACATAACAATATTAACCCTAAATGTAAATGGGCTAAATGCCCCAATCAAAAGACACAGACTGGCAAATTGGATAAAAAGGCGAAACCTATTGGTGTGCTGTATCCAGGAAACCCATCTCACATGCAAGGATACACAAAGGCTCAAAATAAAAAGATGGAGGAAGATTTACCAAGCAAATGGAGAGAAAAAAAGCAAGTGTTTCAGTTCTCATCTCAGATAAAACAGACTTTAAACCAACAAAGATCAAAAGAGACAAAGAAGGGCATTACATGATGGTTAAAGAATCAATGCAACAAGAAGAGCTAACCATCCTAAATATATACACACCCAATATAGGAGCACCCAGATACATAAAGCAAGTTCTTAATGACTTACGAAGAGACTTAGACCCCCATACAATAATAGTGGGAGAATGTAACAACCCATTGTCAATAGTAGACAGATCAACAAGATAGAAAATTAACAAGGATATCCAGGACTTGAACTCAGACCTGGACCAAGCAAACTTAATAGACATTTACAGAACTCTCCACCCCAAATACACAGAATATATATTCTTCTCAGCACCATATCACAGCTACTCTAAAATTGACCACATAACTGGAAGTAAATCACTCCTCAGCAAATGCAAAAGAATGGAAATCATAACAAACAGTCTCTCAGACCACAGTGCAATCAAGTTAAAACTCGGAATTCAGAAACTAACTCAGAACCACACAGCTTCATGGAAACTGAACAACTGGCTCTTGAATGTTGACTGGATAAACAATGAAATGAAGGCATAAATGAAGATGTTCTTTGAAACCAACGAGAACAAAGACACAACATACCAGAATCTCTGGGACACATTTAAAGCGTGACTAGAGGAAAATATATAGGAATAAATGCCCACATGAGAAGCAAGGAAAGATCTAAAATTACCCTAATGTCAAAATTGAAAGAGCTAGAGTGACAAGACCAAAAAAACTCAAAAGCTAGCAGAACACAAGAAATAACTAAGATCAGAGCAGAACTGAAGGAGATAGAGACACAAAAAAACCCTTCAAAAAATCAATAAATCCAGGAGCTGGTTTTTCGAAAAGATAAAAAAAATAGACCACTAGCCAGATTAATAAAAAAGAAAAGAGAGAAGAATCAAATAGATGTAATAAAAAACGATAAAGGAGATATCACCACAGATTCCACAGAAATACAAACCACCATCAGAGATTACTACAAACAACTATATGCACATAAGCCAGTAAACCTAGAAGAAATGGATAAATTCCTGGACACCTGTACCCTCCCAAGCATAAACCAGGAAGAAGTTGAAACCCTGAATAGACCAATAACAAAGGCTGAAGTTGAGGCAGCAATTAAGAGCCTACCACCCAAAAAAAACCCAGGTCCAGATGGGTTCACAACCAAATTCTACCAGACATACAAAGAGGAGCTGGTATCATTCCTTCTGAAACTATTCCAAACAATCCAAAAAGAGGGAATGCTTCCCAAATCATTTTATGAGACCAACATCATCCTGATACCAAAACCTTGCAGAGACTCAGCAAGAAAAGAAAACTTCAGGCCAATTTCCATGAGGAACATAGATGCAAAAATCTTCAAGAAAATACTGCAACAGCACATCAAAAAGCTTATCCATCATAATCAAGTAGGCTGCATCCCAGGGATGCAAGACTGGTTCAACATATGCAAGTCTATAAACGTAATTCACCACATAAACAGAACCAAAGACAAAAACCACATGATTATCTCAATAGATGCAGAGAAGGCCTTCAACAAAATTCAACAGCCCTTTATGCTAAAAACTCTCAATAAACTAGGTATCGATGGAATCTATCTCTCTTTTTTTTTTATTGCATTTTAGGTTTGGGGGTACATGTGAAGAACATGCAAGACTATTGCATAGGTACACACATGGAAGTGTGATGTGCTACCTTCCTCCCCGTCACCTATACCTGGCATTTCTCCCCATGCTATCTCTCCCCAACTCCCCACCCCCCGCTGTCCCTCCCCTATTTCTCCCTGACAGACCCTAGTGTGTGATGCTCCCCTCCCTGTGTCCATGTGTCCTCATTGTTCAACACCCAACTATGAGTGAGAACATGCGGTGTTTGATTTTCTGTTATTGTGTCAGTTTGCTGAGAATGATGGTTTCCAGGTTCATCCATGTCCCTACAAAGGACAGGAACTCATCGCTTTGATGGCTGCATAGTATTCCATGGTGTATATGTGCCACATTTTCCCTGTCCAATATATCATCGATGGGCATTTGAGTTGGTTCCAGGTCTTCGCTATTGTAAACAGTGCTACAATGAACATTCGTGTGCATGTGTCCTTATAGTAGGATGATTTATAATCCTTTGGATATATACCCAGTAATGGGATTGCTGGGTCAAATGGAATTTCTATTTCTAGGTCCTTAAGGAATTGCCACACGTCTTCCACAATGGTTGAACTAATTTACACTCCCACCAACAGTGTAAAAGTGTTCCTATTTCTCCACATCCTCTCCAGCATCTGTTGTCTCAAGATTTTTTAATGCTTGCCATTCTAACTGGCGTGAGATAGTATCTCAATGTAGTTTTGATTTGCATTTCTCTAATGACCAATGATGATGAGCATTTTATCATATGTTTGTTGGCTTCATGTATGTCTTCTATTGTAAAGTGTCTGTTCATGTCTTTTGCCCACTTTTGAATGAGCTTGTTTGTTTTTTTCTTATAAATCTGTTTTACTTCTTTGTAGATTCTGGATATTAGCCCTTTGTCAGATGGGTAGATCGCAAAAAATGTTTTCCCATTCTGTTGGTTGCCAATTCACTCTAATGACTGTTTCTTTTGCTGTGCAAAAGTTGTGGAGTTTGATTAGGTCCCATTTGTCTATTTTGGCTTTTGTTGCCAATGCTTTTGGTGTTTTGGTCATGAAGTCCTTGCCTATTCCTATGTCCTGAATGGTTTTGCCTAGCTTTTCTTCTAGGGTTTTTATGGTGTCAGGTCTTATGTTTAAGTCTTGAATCCATCTGGAGTTAATTTTAGTGTAAGGTGTCAGGAAGGGGTCCGGTTTCTGCTTTCTGCACATGGCTAGCCATTTTTCCCAACACCATTTATTAAACAGGGAATCCTTTCCCCATTGCTTGTTTTTGTCAGTTTTGTCAAAGATCGATGGTTGTAGATGTGTGGTGTTGCCTCTGAGGCCTCTGTTCTATTCCTTTGGTCTATATCTCTGTTTTGGTACCAGTACCATACTGTTTTGATTACTGTAGCGGTGTAGTATAGTTTGAAGTCCAGTAGTGTGATGCCTCCCACTTTGTTTTTTTTGCTTAGAATTGACTTGGCTATGTGGACTCTCTTTTGGTTCTATATGAAGTTTAAGGAGTTTTTTTTTCCAGTTCTGTGAAGGAGGTCATTGGTAGCTCAATGGGGATAGCGTTGAATCTGTAAATTACGTTGGGTAGTATGGCCATTTTTACGATATTGATTCTTCCTAACCATAAACATGGAATGTTTCTCCATCTGTTTGTGTCCTCCCTTATTTCCTTGAGCAGTGGTTTGTAGTTCTCCTTGCAGCGGTCCTTTACATCCTTTGTTAGTTGTATTCCCAGGTATTTTATTCTTTTTGTAGCAATTGTGAATGGCAGTTCATTCTTGATGTGGCTCTCTTTAAGTCTGTTATTGGTGTATAGGAATGCTTGTGATTTTTGCACGTTGATTTTGTATCCTGAGACTTTGCTGAAGTTGCTTATCAGTTTCAGGAGATTTTGGGCTGAAACAATGGGATGTTCTAGATACACAATCATGTCATCTGCAAATAGAGACAATTTGACTTCCTCCTTTCCTATTTGAATATGCTTTATTTCTTTTTCTTGCCTGATTGTTCTGGCTATAACTTCCAATACTATATAGTTCTTTGGGTATATACCCAATAGTGGGATTGGTGGGTCAAATTGAATTTCTATTTCTAGATCCTTGAGAAATCGCCACACTATCTTCCACAATGGTTGAACTAATTTACACTCCCACCAACTGTGTAAGAGTGTTCCTATTTCTCCACAACCTCTCCAGCATCTGTTGTCTCCTGATTTTTTATTGATCGGCATTCTAACTGGTGTGAGATGATATCTCAGTGTGGTTTTGATTTGCATTTCTCTAATGCCCAGTGATGATCAGCAGTTTTTCATTTGTTTGTTGTCCTCATATATGTCCTCTTTTGAAAAGTGTCTGTTCATATCCTTCGCCCAGTGGGGTTGATTTTTTCTTGTATATCTGTTTTAGTTATTTGTAGATTCTGGATATTAGCCCTCTGTCGGATGGGTAGATTGCAAAAAAAATTTTGCCAGTTTGTGTCTTTTGACTGGGGCATTTAGGCCATTTACATTCAATGTTAATATTGTTATATGTGAGTTTGATCCTGCCATTTTGCTACTGGCCAGTTTTCTTTCTCATTAGTTGACTCATTTTCTTCATTGCAGTTTTGGTCTTTGCCAACTGGTTTGCTTTTGCAGTGACTGGTACTTGTTCCTTTCCATGCTTAGTGTTTCTTTTAGGAGCTCTTCTAGGGCAGGTCTGGTGGTGACAAAATCTTTCAATAATTGGTTGTCCGTAAAGGATTTTATTTCTCCTTCACTTATGAAGCTTAGTTTGGCTGGATATGAGATTTGGGTTGAAAGTTCTTTTCTTTAAGAATGTTGAATGTTGGCCCCCACTCTCTTCTGGCTTGTAGAGTTTCTGCTGAGAGATGTGCTGTGAGTCTGATTGGCTTCCCTCTGTAGGTAACCTGACCTTTCTCTCTAGCTGCCCTTAGCATTTTTTCCTTCATGTCGACCCTGGTGAATCTGACAATTATGTGCCTTGGGGTTACTCTTCTTGAGGAATATCTTTGTGGAGTTCTCTGTATTTCTTGAATTTGAAATTTGGACTGTCTTGCCAGGCTTGGAAAGCTCTCCTGGATAATAATATCCTGGAATGTGTTTTCCAGCTTGATTTCATTCTCCCCGTCATATTCAGGTACACTGATCGAGCGTAGATTAGGTTTTTTCACATAATCCCATATTTCTTGGAGGCTTTGTTTCTTTTCACTCTTTTTTCTCTTGTATTGCTTTCTCTTTTTACTTCATTGAGCTGATCTTCAATCTCTGATATCCTTTCTTCTGCTTGATTGATTCAGCTATTAAAACTTGTGTTTGCTTCAGGTAGTTCTCGTGCTGTGTTCTTCAACTCCATCAAGTCGTTTATGTTCTTCTCTAAGCTGGTTATTCTAGTTAGCATTTTGTCTCACCTTTTTTCAAGGTTTTCAGTGTCTCTGCATTGAGTTAGAATGTGTTCCTTTAGCTCTGAGAAGTTTGTTATTATCCACCTTCTGAATCTTGTTTCTATCACTTCTTTGCTCTCCCTCTCAGTCAAGATGTGATCCTGTGTTGTTGAGGAGTTGTGATCCCTTGAAGGAGAAGAGGTGTTCTGGTCTTTTGTGGTTTCACCTTTTTTGTACTGTTTTTTTCCATCTTTGTGGATTTACCTGGCTGTGCTGTCAGAGAGCTGCTTGATGAGGTCACCTGTCTGCCTGTGGGGGCGCTACTGGATTTCTAGGGACTCCTTCAGGTTACTAGGGAAGCTTCCTGTGTCTTTTTTGTTTATGCTGGGAGTTTAGGTCCGCCTCTTTGGCTGACATGTAGGTGCTGCTGGGTTGTTGAGAACGCCATCCCGTTGCTACGTAGGCTTCCTGTGTTTTTTGTTAAAACATGTAGCCCAGTCTCAACCCTCTAGTGGTGGGTTGTGCCCTTCCTCCACTGGGCTGGATCATTCAGGGTTCCTCTCAGACTGTGGCACTGGCTACGCAACCCACTAGAGTCAGAGCTTCAGCCCTCTGGGGTTTGTGGGGGAGGTTAGGGACCTGCCCAGCTGCTCCTGGCAGTCTCCCCTTTCAGCTTTCTCTCTCTCTGGTCATGGGGTAGGGGCCGCCCAGCTGCTCCCGCTTACAGCTCCCTGTCTCTCTGGGCGGGGGGAGGGGGCAATAGTTCAGTCTGCAGACTCTTATTCAACTCTGCACATGTAATTCCTGGCACTTGACTGGCAAAGATCCCCTGTTCTGTGTATTGCTGAGGCTTTGAGGGAAGCGCTGTATCTGGACCAGAGTGCCAGAGGTGGAGCCTCCGACTTGCTGGTCAGATGCACTTTCTGGGTAAAGCAGCACCTATCCCTGCCTCGGTCTGCCCTGAGTGGGCTTTGCTCACCCTTGGACCAGACCCGTTGAAATGCACTTGGTACTTCGGTTGGAGCTAGGAGATCTCTGGGTTTCTGTGCCTCTTTTGCTGGGTGTTGTGCACTGGAGTTGTGTCTAATCCGCCATCTTGGATCCTTCCTCGGGTTTTGACTTTTTATCTAATTTGCCAGTCTGTGTCTTTTGATTGGGGCATTTAGCCCATTAAGGTTAATATTGTTATGTGTGAATTTGATCCTGCCATTTTGATGCTAGCTGGTTGTTTTTCCCATTAGTTGATGCAGTTTCTTCATTATGTCGATGTTCTTTACCATTTGGTACATTTTTCGAGTGGCTGGTACTGGTTGTTCCTTTCTGTTTAGTGTCTCTTTCAGGAGCTCTTGTAAAGCAGGCCTGGTGGTAATGAAATCTCTGAGCAATTGCTTGTTCGTAAAGGATTTTATTTCTTCTTTGCTTATGAAACTTAGTTTGGCTAGATAGGAAATTCTAGATTTAAAGTTCTTTTCTTTAAGGATGTTGAATATTGGCCACCACTCTCTTCTGGCTTGTAGGGTTTCTATTGAGAGATCTGCTGTGAGTCTGATGGGCTTCCCTTTGTGGGTAACCTGACCTTTCTCTCTGGCTGCTGGTAGCATTTTTTTCCTTCATTTCAACCCTGGTGAATCTGACGATTATGTGTCTTCGGGTTGCTCTTCTTGAGGAGTATCTTTGTGGTGTTCTCTGTATTTCCTGGACTTGAATATTGGCCTGCCTTTCTAGGTTGGGGAAGTTTTCCTGGATAATATACTGAAGAGTGTTTTCCAGCTTTCTTGGATTCATTTTCTCCATCACATTCAGGTAAACCTATCAAATGTAGACTAGGTCTTTTCACATAGTCCCATATTTCTTGGAGGCTTTGTTCATTTCTTTTCATTCTTTTTTCTCTAATTTTGCCTTCTCATTTTATTTCATTGAGTTGATCTTCAATCTCTGATATCCTTTCTTCTGCTTCATTGATTTGGCTATTGAAACTTGTGTATACTTTGTGAAGTTCTTGTATTTTTCGGCTCCATCAATTCATTTATATTCCTCTCTAAGCTGTTTATTCTCATTAGCATTTCATCAATCCTTTTGTCAAGGTTCTTAGTTTCTTTGCATTGTCTTAGAACATGTTCTTTTAGCTCAGAGAAGTTTGTTATTATCCACCTTCTGAAGCCTGTTTCTATCAATTCATCAGATTGATTCTCTATCCAGCCTTGTTCCCTTGCTGGTGAGGAGTTGTGAACCCTTGGAGGAGGAGAGGCATTCTGGTTTTGGGTGTTTTCATTCTTTCTGCGCTGGTTTTTCCCCATCTTTGTGGATTTATCTACCTGTGGCCTTTGTAGTTGGTGGCTTTCAGATGGGGTCTCTGGATGTCCTTTTTGTTGATGATGAAGTTGTTTCTTTGTTTCTTAGTTTTCCTTCTAACATGCAGTCACCTCTGCTGTAGGACTGCTGGAGGTCCACTCCAGACCCTGCTTGCCTGGGGATCACCTGCAGCGGCTGCAGAACAGTAAGGGTTGCTACCAGTTTCTTCTTCTGTTATCTTTGTCCCAGAAGGATACCCACCAGATGTCAGCCTGATCTCTCCTTTATGAGGTGTCTCTGGAGATACGGGAGTCAGGGAGCTGCTTGAGGAGACAGTCTGTCCCTTACAGGAGCTTAAGTGCTGAGTTGTGAGCTCCATTGTTCTATTCAGAGCTGCTGGGCAGGTATGTTTAAGTCTGCTGCAGCAGAACTCATAACTGCCTTTTTTCCCCAAGTGCTCTGTCCTGGGAAGGTGGGGCTCTATTTATAAGTTCCTGTCATGTTTCTGCCTTTTTTCAGAGATGCCCTGCCCAGAGCGGAGGTAGCCTAGTCACAGTCTGCCAGCAGAGGTGTTGCTGAGCTACCGTGGCTCTGCCCAGCTGCTGTGTGAACTTCCTTGCAGTTTTGTTTATAGGGATATAGTTAGAACTGCCTCTGTAATTGTGGTCTGCCTCAGTAATGGCGGACTGCCTCTGTAATGGTGGATGCCCTTCCCCCCACAGAGCTGCACTGTCCCAGGTCCAGCTGTGCTTGCTGTGAAGCTGAATCCAGAGCATTTCAGATTGCTGGTCTTTGTGGGGGTGGGCCCAGCTGAGCCAGATCACCTGGCTCCCTATTTCAGCCCCCTTTTTTTTGGTTGAATGAGCAACTCTGTCTCCCAGGCATTCTAGTTGCTAGTTGAAACGGCGCCCCGGTTTTTGTGAGTTTTTGTGCGGAAACCCACTGTGCCAGTGGAAACAGCCATGCTGGAGACTCATGGTGCTTTTTTTCCTGGGAATTGCCTGGTCTGTGGGCAGTAAAAATTCATTTGGAAATGCAGTTATCATGCACCCTCTGCATTTTCACTGGGAACTGCAATCCAGAGTTCTTCCTACTTGGCCATCTTGGATCCTCTCACAATGGATAAGCTTTTCGATGTGCTGTTGGATTCAGTTTGCCAGTATTTTATTGAAGATTTTTGCATCAGTGTTCATTATGGATATTGACCTGAAATTTTCTTTTTTAGTTGTGTCTCTGCCAGGTTTTGGTATCAGGATGATGTGATCTCATAAAATAACCAATGAGAATGAAGATACAATGTACCAGAATCTCTGGGACACATTTATAGCAGTGTCTACAGGGAAATTTATAGCACTAAATGCTCACATGAGAAATGAGGAAAGATCTAAAATCAACACTCTATCGTCATCATTAAGAGAACTAGAGGAACAAGATCAAACAAATTCAAAAGGTAGAAGAAGACAAGAAATAACCAAGATCAGAGCAGAACTGAAGGAGATAGAGACAAAAAAAACTTCAAAAAATCAATGAATCCAGGAGCTGGTTTTTGAAAAGATCAACAAAATACATAGACTGCTAGGCAGACTAATAGAAAAGAGAAAAGAATCGAATAGATGCAGTAAAAAACGATAAAGAGGATATCACCACTGATTCCACAGAAATACAAACTACCATCAGAGATTACTACAAACACCTCTATGCAAATAAACCATTAAATCTAGAAGAAATGAATAAATTCCTGGACACTTACATCCTTCCAAGACTAAACCAGGAAGAAGTTGAATCCCTGAATAGACCAATAACAAGGTCTGAAGTTGAGACAGCAATTAATAGCCTACCAACTAAAACAAGTTCAGGAACAGAAGGGTTCACAGCTGAATTCTACCAGACATACAAAGAGGAGCTGGTACCATTCCTTCTGAAACTATTCCAAACAATACAAAAAGAGGGAAACCTTCCTAACCCATTTGTCTATTTTGGCTTTTGTTACCATTGCTTTTGGTGTTTTAGTGATGAAGTCCTTGTCTATGCCTATGTCCTCAATGGTACTGCCTAGGATTTCTTCTAGGGTTTTTATGGTGTTAGGTCTTATGTTTAAATCTTTACTACAGGGCCAGGCATGGTGGCTTACGTCTGTAATCTCAGCACTTTGGGAGGCCAAGGTGGGTGGATTGCAAGATCAGGATTTTGAGATCAGCCTGACCAACATAGGGAAACCCTGTCTCTATTAAAAAAAATTTTTTTTTAGTCCATCTGGAGTTAATTTTGTATAAGGTATAAGGAAGGGATCCAGTTTCAGCATTCTGCATATGGCTAGCCAGTTTTCCCAACACCCATTTATTAAATAGGGAATCCTTTCCCCATTGCTTTTATTTTTTTCAGGTTTGTCAAAGACCAGATGCTTGTAGATGTGTGGTGTTACTTCCGAGGCCTCTGTTCTGTTCCATTGGTCTATCTCTCTGTTTTGGTACTAGTACCATGCTGTTTTGATTACTGTAGTCTTATAGTATAGTTTGAAGTCAGGTAGTGTGATGCTTCCAGGTTTGTTCTTTTTGCTTAGGATTGTCTTAGCTATATGGGCTCTTTTTTGGTTCCATATGAAGTTTAAGGTGGTTTTTTCCAGTTCTGTGAAGAAAGTCAATGGTAGCTGGACAGGGATAGCATTGAATCTATAAATTACTTTGGGCAGTATGGCCATTTTCATGATACTAATTCTTCCTAACCATGATCATGGAATGTTTCTCCATCTGGTTGTGTCCTCTCTTATTTCCTTGACCTGTTGTTTGTAGTTCTCCATGAAGAGGTCCTTCACATCCCTTGTTTGTTGTATTCCTAGATATTTTATTCTCTTTGTAGCAATTGTGAATGGGAGTTCGCTCATGATGTGGCTCTCTTTAAGTCTGTTATTGGTGTATAGGAATGCTTGTGATTTTTACACATTGATTTTGTATTCTGAGACTTTCCTGAAGTTGCTTATCAGCTTGAGGAGAATTTTGGCTGAGATAATGGGGTCTTCTAAATATAATCATGTCATCTGCAAATAGAGGCAATTTGACTTCCTCTTTTCCTAATTGAATACTCTTTATTTCTTTTTCTTCTTGATTACCCTGGCCAGAACTTGCAATACTATGTTGAATAGGAGTGGTGAGAGAGGGCACCCTTGTCTAGTGCCAGTTTTAAAGGGAATGCTTCCAGTTTTTGCCCATTCAGTATGATATTGGCTGTGGGTTTTTCATAAATAGCTCTTATTATTTTGAGATATGTTCCATCAATACCTAGTTTATTGAGAGTTTTTAGCATAAAGAGCTGTTGAATTTTGTCTCAGGACTCCTCTGCATCCATTGAGATTATCATGTAGTTTTTGTCTTTGGTTCTGTTTATGTGATGGATTATGTTTATAGATTTGTGTATATTGAACCAGCCTTGCATCCCAGGGATGAAGCCGACTTGATTGTGATGGATAAGCTTTTTGATGTTGGATTCAGTTTGCCAGTATTTTAATGAGGATTTTCACATCAATGTTCAGGGATATTGGCCTGAAATTTTCTTTTTTAGTTGCGTCTCTGCCAGGTTTTGGTATCAGGATGATGTTGGTCTCATAAAATGAGTTAGGAAGGATTCCCTCTTTTTGTATTGTTTGGAATCATTTCAGAAGGAATGGTACCAGCTCCTTCTTGTACCTCTGGTAGAATCTGGCTGTGAACTCATCTAGTTCTGGACTTTTTTTAGTTGGTAGGCTATTAATTGCTGCCTCAATTTCAGACATTGCTATTGGTCTATTCAGGGATTCAACTTCTTCCTGGTTTAGTCTTGGGAGGGTGTAAGTATCCAGGAATTTATCCATTTCTTCTAGATTTAATGGTTTATTTGCATAGAGGTGTTTGTAGTAATCTCTGATGGTAGTTTGTATTTCCATGGGATTGATAGTGATATTCCGTTTATCATTTTTTATTGCATCTATTTGATTCTTCTCTCTTTTTTATTAGTTTGGCTAGTGGTCTATCTATTTTGTTGATCTTTTCAAAAAACCACCCCCTGGATTTATTAATTTTTTGAAGGTGTGGGGTGTGTGTGTGTGTGTGTGTGTGTGTGTGTCTAGCTCCTTCAGTTCTGCTCTGATCTTGGTTATAATTCTTGTCTTCTTCTAGCTTTTGGATTTGTTTGATCTTGCTCTGCTAGTTCTTTTAATAGTGATGTTAGGGTGTTGATTTTAGATCTTTCTTTGCTTCTCATGTGAGCATTTAGTGTCGAAAATTTCCCTCTAGACACTGCTTTAAATGTATCCCAGAGATTCTGGTACATTGTGTCTTTGTTCTCATTGGTTTTGAAGAACATCTTTATTATTGCCTTCATTTCATTTTTTAATCCAGTAGTCATTCAGGAGCAGGTTGTTCAGTTTCCATGTAGTTGTACAGTTTTGAGTGAGTTTCTTAATCCTGAGTCCTTATTTGATTGCGCTGTGGTCTGAGAGACTGTTATGATTTCCATTCTTTTGCATTTGCTGAGGAGTGATTTACTTCCAGTTATGTGGTCAATTTTAGAGTAGGTGTGATGTGGTACTGAGAAGAATGTATATTCTGTGGATTTGGGGTGGAGAGTTCTGTAGATGTCTATTAGGTCTGCTTGGTCCCAATCTGAGTTCAAGTGCTGGATACCTTTGTTAATGTTCTGCCTTGTTGATTTGTCTAGTATTGACAGTGGGTTGTTAAAGTCTCCCACTATTATTGTGTGGGAGTCTAAGTCTCTTTGTAGGTCATTAAAAACTTGCTTTTATGTATCTGGGTGCTCCTGTATTGGGTGTATATATATTTAGTATAGGTAGCTCTTCTTGTTGCATTGATCCCTTTACCATTATGTAATGCCCTTCTTTGTTTCTTTTGATCTTTATTAAAGTCTGTTTTATCAGAGACTAGGATTGCAACTCCTGCTTTTTTTTTTTTTCCTCTCCATTTCCTTCATCCCTTTATTTTGAGCCTATGTGTGTCTTTGCACATGAAATGGGCCTCTTGAATATAGTACACTGATGGTTCTTGACTCTTTATCCAATTTGCCAGTCTGTGTCTTTTGATTGGGGCATTTAGCCCATTTACATTTAAGGTTAATGTTGTTGTGTGTGAATTTGAGCCTGCCATTTTGATGCTAGCTGGTTGTTTTGCCCATTCGTTGATGCAGGTCCTCATAGTGTTGATAGTCTTTACAATTTGGTATGTTTTTGCAGTGGCTGGTACTGGTTGTTCCTTTCCATGTTTAATGCTTCCTTCAGGAGCACTGGTAAGGCAGGCCTGGTGGTGACAAAATCTCTTAGCAGTTACTTGTCTGTAAAGGATTTTATTTCCCCTTTACTTAGGAAGTTTAGTTTGGCTGGATATGAAATTCTGGGTTGAAAATTCTTTTCTTTAAGGATGTCAAATATTGGCTCCCACAAGAATAAATGTGTTAACCTTGTATCCTGTAATCTTGCTGAAATCATTTATTAGTTCTGAAATATATTTAGGTAGATTCCTTAGGGTTTCCTATATATAAGATCTGTAATCTGTTATATGAATAAAGATCCTTTCCAATATAGATTCTTTTATTTTAATTTTTCTTTCTTAATTGCCCTGGCTAGAACCTCTAGTACAATGTTGAATAGAATCACAGAGAAGTAATCTGGTATCCCTGACTTTCTCACACAGATTATCAAGAAAGAAACAGGAAGATTTCAGACTGCATTTCAGAGGAGGGCTGGGAAAATATCTGGGTTAGATTTGTCATAAGGTCTTTAACATGTTCTCTTTTGCTTCAAAGGTTAGGAGAAAAGCCACAGAAGTGCCATTCACCGATTGTAAATATTAATACTTTCTCTGAGCATAGTAGACTTCTGTCTACTTTCA
Organism: Alouatta palliata; assembly: GCA_004027835.1. NCBI lineage: Eukaryota > Metazoa > Chordata > Mammalia > Primates > Atelidae > Alouatta > Alouatta palliata. The sequence goes on along the minus strand of PVKV010001746.1, from coordinate 173,621 downwards.
GGGTGGGCCCAAGAAGTTGGTTCCCCTTATCTCTCTTCCAGTTTTGTCCCTGGAAATTAAATGTCCATGGGTATAAATGTTTTTCTGCTTTCTAAACAGTACCGTCCCTATTAGGGAGACTCCAAACTCTGTTCATTTTTGCTTTATATGTTTTGAATACCTTATGCTATTAGGTATACACATACAGATTTTTATGTATCGTTATGCCTTCCTGGTGAATTTAACCTTTTATCATGAAATGTCTTAAAGTCTACTTTATCTTATGTGAATATAGCTACACTAGATTTCTTTTAGGTGGTATTTTTATAGTCATATTTTTCTATCTTTTTACCTTTAATTTTTCTGGGTCCATATTTTTCAGGTTCATTTCTTATAAGCGGTACATAGTTAGGTTTTTTTTTTTTTTAAATCCAGTGTTCGAATTTTGATTGGAATGTTTAGTATATTTACATTTAATGTAGTTACCAATTTAGTTGGGTCTAAATATTTCATTTGTCCCATTTTTTAATGTTTCTTTTCCTCTCCTTTCTTGCTTTATTTTGGTTAAATCAAGATCTTCTTCTTTTCCCACTCCCCCATTTAGATTATTGGTTATACATTATTTTACTTTTAATAGTTATCTTAGAGATTACAACATGCATTCTTGAGTTATTAAGGTCTAATAAAAATTAATAGACTTACCACTTTCTAAGCAATGGAAGAGGTCTTTGAACACTTTAACTCTATTTGCCCGTGCACCTCCCTAGTATATATGTTATTGCTGTTGAGTATTTTAGTTCTTTAAATATTTTTATACCCCACGAGATGTTATTGTTTTTATTGCTTTATATTCATTTATGGTTATTGTTTTTTTTGAGACAGTCTCTGTCGCCCAGGCTGGTGAGCAGTGGCGCGATCTTTGCTCACTGCAATCTCTGTCTTCTGCGTGCAAGCAATTCTCTTGTTTCAGCCTTCCAAGTAGCTGGGACTTACAGGCACCTGCCAGCACGCCTGGCTAATTTTTGTATTTTTAGTAGAGATGGGGTTTCACCACATAAATCAGGCTGGTCTTGAACTCCTGACCTCGGGTTATCCACCTGCCTTGGCCTCCGGAAGTGCTGGGATTATAGGCGTGAGCCTGGTCCGTTTTCAGTGATTCCTTCTGACACTGTTTATTCCTTTGTCATCTCATGTGAGATCATGTTCCTGTCTAAAGAGTACCATTTAGTGTAACTTGTAGTGTGAAGCTTTTTCTGCTGAATTATTTCCCCTTTTGTTTGGCTGCAAAATGTCTTTATTCGTTATTAATTTAGGGTATTTTCTGTGGATATAGAATTTAGGTGTAAAGGTTCTTAAGAAAATACCAGTAAGTAGAATCCTACAATATTTCTAAAGAATGATATACTCTCTGGTAAATTTATCCATCCATTTTATCCAGGAATTTAGACATCCATCCATCTGTCCATGCATTTATTCATCCATCCATCCAGTTTGGTTGTCTGCGATGTGTCAAGTATTGAGCTTGATGTCGAATATTTAGTGGTGAAGAAGACAGACATAATTCCTACCTTCATGAAGCTTACTATCTAGTGGAGGAGACATACTAATCTAGTAAAAGATACACACATAATATAAATTGTGGTAAATGCAATGGAGGAAACGAACATTATACTGGATGGAGAATAACTAGAGTGGAAGGTGTGGTCAGGGTAGGTGGAGTGGACTTACATGTAGGAATCTCTTGAGGTGATATTTAACTGAGGCCTAAAGGAAAAGGAGCCAGTTATAGAAGGGTTAGGGTGGGGTGTGAGAAACAATTTTTTAGAAAAGCAAGGTTTAATGTTAATATAAGTTAATTTTGATATAATTTAATACTGATATAATGTGTTGCCTTACAAATAATAGTGGGGAACCCATATGACTACCTGAAGAGATACTGAAGAGGCATTTGTTCTAGTCCAGACTCTTTTGGTTTTAGGAAATAAAAATGTGTTCAAGTTGGCTCAGCTGAAAAGAAGATTCTTTTTTGTTTGTTTGTTTTTTGAGACAGTCTTGCTCTGTCACCCAGGCTGGAGTGAGTGGAAAGGTCTTGGCTCATTGCAACCTCTGCCTCCCAGGTTCAGGCAATTCTTGTGCCTCAGCCTCACGAGTAGCTGGGATTACAAGTATGCAGCACCATGCCTGGCTAAATTTTATATTTTTAGTAGAGATGGGGTTTCGCTACATTGGCCAGGCTGGTCTTGAACTCCTAACCTCAAGTAATCTGCCTGCCTTGGCCTCCCAAAGTGCTGAGATTACAGGCATGAGCCACTGCCCTGGGCTGAAAAGAGGATTGTTGTAAAGGCTCAGGGCTCAATAGAGCAGAGCTTGCTGTGAGCCAGGTGTCGCAAGAACAAGAATGGGGAAGTGCTTGGGAATGGGTGTGACTTTTTCATTTCCTATTAGACGTGCTCTTTTTCTCTGTGAATCTGCCTCATTGTTTCCTTTTGCAAAATGGCTTCCTCAACTTAGCTACCTGCTTGCTCATGGCCCACCATCAATGGCTACGTTCCCTCAGCCCCATTTTTTTCTGTCACAGACTTTCTCTTTCAAAGGAATTCATGGACTAACCGGAGACCTGTGACTTGTGTGACCAATGCATTGACCCCCCTCAGGGTCCTCAGGGCCTGTAACTGGGTCTGGAACAAAGGGACAGCCTATCTTGGAAGAAGGGAGAATCTCTAGCCAACATCTTGGAAGGTGTTAGAGGTACACAGAATCCACATTTGGCAAAATGCCAAATGGCCATTGCTTGAGTCAGTATTCTGTGACATCAGAATATCTCCATCTCCAAAAGAACTTTTAAAGTTATGAGAAAAGAATCTGAATTTCATGAAAAAGCAGATTATTACAGTTTTGTTAAAAAGTAATAATTGTAGCAGATGCTATTTTTGCCACATCACATGCCCCCAGACCACCTAATTTTAGTTGCAGCTTTGGAAAAGCTTCCCATGCTCACTATCAGTGTCACGTATCAGGCCCCTAAAATCTGTGCTCTGTGTGTGTGTGTGTGTGTGTGTGTGTGCACGTGCGTGCGGTGGGGGTGGAGGATTAATGAGCCTATGGCAACTCTCACCATTGGGTGATGGAAGTCAATAGTTAATGCCCAGCCTTCTGACCTTCACAGGCTCAATTCAGAGGGGCATTCTACATATTTCCTCAGTTGGTGTCCAGTAGGATTGAGCCCTAATGTTTACATACTGGTAGCCCGCTCACTGCTAATTTCTTATTGCTGGCTTTTCCTCATTCTCTGTTTCACTCTTCTTAGTCTCACTCCTGCTTCCTGAGATTGCCTGCAAAATAAAAGATCTTCCCTCAAGTTATTATCTCAGGGTTCTTAGGGGAACCAGACTGAAAAATTTTGTATTACAGAGGAGGGACAGAATTCTGTAGCAAAGTCAGTTGCTGGGTCACTCTTACACTCATCGTACTGCGTATTCCTAACACTAAATAGATGTTCTGTTTTGGCTGATGTAGATTATATTCACATCATTGCATGTTTGGATCAGAGGCCTCTCAAGTGAGCAGATTAGGCTTCATAGAAACCAATCACAAGAAGAAAATCACATAGGCGAAAGCTTTCCGAGAACCCCCTCCCATCTTTCTCCTCTCCTTTGTCTTCGTGTGCAGGTTCCTTCTCTCTGGTCTGAGTTCAGGGGTCAGGTCAGGCTGCTTCCCGTGAGAAGGTTGCTGGGATGTAGACTGTCAGTCAACAGATAAAAAGAGCTATGAAATTGTGACCATTCTCCAAAAAGTTAACTCTTCTGCATGAGACTAACACAGACAGTAGAATGGGCATGGTTAAAAATGTTTGTCAAATATACATACGCTGCGACAGAATTCTTGGTAAGTCATGGGTCAGAACTTACAATGTATTTTTACCTAGGAACAAAGCTCCTCATGGTAGATAGGAAACCAGGGAGGGTCGCAAAGACCTACTTGACCTTCGAGGGGTCCAACTGTAGCAGCCAACACAACCTACCAATAATGCAGCCCCCACAAGACCCAGGGATTGCATGTGACGTTGCTCTACTGCCTCCAGAGACCTACGATGGTTCACCTAAAGCCTCACATCTCTGATGATTTTTTCCACAGAATGTTACCATGTTACCTACCATGCCTCAGGCATTGCGCTAAGTGCTAGGGCTATGAAGATCCCCAGAGATTCCTTACCTTGAAGAGTTCAAGACTTGGGGCACAGAATGACCAGAGGTACAACATAGCTCACAGAGGAGTGACGAGAAGTCCAGCACCATGAGATGTGTATTCTAACACAAGTATGCAAGGGGCCTTGGGGTGGGGGCATTATCTTTTCATGCTTCAGGAAGGCTTCAGAAGAAAGTGAGGTGTGTGTGAGCCTGCTCTTGGCAAAGACATAGAAAAAGTCTCTTCCAGCAAAGAGAACTATGAAGGTAGAGAGGTGTGAGCGGCCTGGCAGAGCCTGAGACAGACAGACAGCTTAAGAGTGGTGGCTGCTAATGAATGGTAGCCTCTGACAGATTGTGCTGGGGCCACAGAGTGGTTTCTAAACTTCAGCCACCCTTAGGAATGGAGATATTTTATGAAAAGATCCAGATTTTCTGTTTCTCTTGGGGAAAAAAAGTAGCGAAACTGACCTCCCTGCTGGAGATTCACTCTAGACTGGGACTGAGACGTGACCTCTCCCTTCAGCAGGGGTCAGTGCCTGCCAGTACGTCACCATGTCCACCGCAGCCCTGGAATCAGACACACTCGTGGCCGTTCATGCTTTCATCAAGCAGCTGCACTAATTCAGATGGCCCGCTTCACTCCAGGAGGCGTTTGACTTTTCAGCCTCTGGGTAAGCATCATTGGGTACTAAAGAGAGAGGAGGGGGAAGATTGGCAGAGTTAAACTGGCAACTATGGGAAGGCATTACCACCCCCAGACTGAAGGGGCAAGAGGAGGATATGGTGTCCTGAAGCCTGGTGGTAGCGGGGCTGGGGAGTAGGAGCCCAGGGAGCCTAACCTTGGGGACACAGGTGCTGCCAGGGATACCGCATTGGAGCAGGGAGGGAGCAAGGGTGACAAATGACCTTGTCTCTCTCTCCTCCTGCTCTGACTCTGGTCTCCTGCCAGTGATTTCCACTGGCTGAACCGGAAGCCAGAGGACAAGAGAACCCTAGGGAGGCGGTTCACGGGGGTCAGCTTCTGAGCACAGGGCATGGGGAGAATGGATCTGGGAGTGGCAAACGACTGGCACACATAGGCACCTAAGGAGTGGAAAGCCCCAGAGAAAGCCCTCTCCTGAGAGTCACTTGGGATGTGGTCCCTGTGTGGAGATCATCCTGAGGATGGCTCTGATGTTAGGAGATGGGAGTAAGGGGACTGAGCAGAGTCTGAGATCCCCCTCCATCACTGAGAAGCCCTGGGAGGACAGAGGCTTAAGTCTGGGCTCACAAAGATTATTCCAGAAGGGTGCAGTGGGAGGTGGAGGCTTGGAGCTAAATAGGGGTAATCCATGGACTCATAGATGGGAGACCATGGTCAGATGCCCCAGGTCTGCCAGCTCATGCTCTAGTTCACCAAGGGATCCTCTATGCCCTGCTTGGCACCCACTTCTGTGTGATCACTTTGGAGTTAGGGGGCACAGTTGCCCAGAGGACAGCCAGAGCCAGCAGGTGGCTCTGACAATGAAAAAGAAGCTTCTACTGAAACAAAATTGACCTGTCTCCTGGCCCTGCCCCTGGAGGTCAGACCAAACCTCCTTATGTCTGATCCTCATTTCTCTGGGTCACTAACCACTTCTAAAAGTGATGTCCTGAGATCCTCACCCCCTGAGTGTGGTCCCATTTGTCACTGGATGTATGACAATATTTCTCATGAGTGCCCCCCACCTCCCAGCTTCTTTTGCCTTAAAGTGAAGGTCTTTGGGGGACATGGGAAGTGGGGTCTCCCTCAAGCTGGACAACATATTGATAGCATTTAGGATCACACCAGATTTTTTTATTCCAAAAATCAGGCTATGCTTATGAGATTTAGCTCACAACTCTGGGCTAAATCGGTGAGAATTAGTCAGGCATGGGAGGCTCGGAGGGAACCAGTAACACTCCAGGGTGACATAGCCAGCAAGAAGCAGGGCCGTAGTGAAACCCAGGGCCTTTGCCTCCAAGCCTCCTCCCACCACAGGGGCTCTGGACCTCTGTACTCTGGTTAGGGGTCTCCTTTCACATGGGCTGGTGGGAGAGTCATGCTGTAGGGGAGGGGTGTGGCTGTTTGCTCTAATCTAGTAGGACAGGGTTTAAGTGATGCTAGCTCCTCACAGACCAGTTCTCCTAGGATGTCACATGTCCAGAATCCCTTCCTGCAATGCTCAGGACCAGCAGCTGAAGGCCCAGCCCCAGGTTAGTGGAGATGTCCTGCCTAGCTCTAAATTTCACCTCCCTTCTAGAGGGCTTTCCCTGCAGGTCTTGGGATGGAGGTCCTTATGGACTCTGGTCCCATGCACCTGTGCAGACGCACAAGCCTGAGGCTTCCATTGGAGCAGATGGTCCTGGAAAGTGGTCTCCCCTTCCCAACTTCTCTCCTTCCCTTTCAGCATAAATGCCCAACTTTTATTCCCAAGTGTAAAATTTGGCTTCTAAGAAGCCACTGCCTTGGGAGGCCAAGGCGGGTGAGTCACTTGAAGTCAGGAGTTGGAGACTAGCCTGGCCAACATGGTGAGACCTCTGTCTCTACTAAAAATACAAAAATTAGCTGGGTGTGGTGGCTGGCACCTGTAGTCCCAGCTACTCAGGAGACTGAGGCAGGAGAATTGCTTGAACCTGGGAGGCAGAGGTTGCAGTGAGCTGAGATTGTGCCACTGTGCTCCAGCCTAGGTGACAGAGTGAGACCCTGTCTCAAAAAAAAAAAAAAAAAGCCACTGTCCACTTGCGCATGACCTATGACCTCAAGCACCAGCCATAAGGCACTCCTTACAGGAGTACCCACAGGAGATTTTTCCCTTCTCTGTCTCAGGTAATCCCACTTGAGAGGAGGCCCAAGCCTCTGTCTCCCAGCAGTGAACATCTGCTGGATATTAAGGAATCTCCTTGAGGTTGGGCCAGGGTGGGGTGCTCTGGGTGAGCACCAGGTACTCTTAGCTCCAGGCATCACACTTCTCCCATGCCACCTGCTCCCTGGGACCTGGTGTATTTGAGAGGGGAGTAGGGTTTGGATTAGAATCACCTGGAGAGATTTTTAAGTGATGCCTAAGGTCCATCCCCATATATTCAAATTCCTTATTGATCTTGGGTGACAGACACCACCCTATGAAACGCGTGTTGCTAGACAGCTTCTGTGACTACGGGCAATTCACTTTTGACTTCTGGAGGTGAAATGCTGTGGCAGAAACCTCAGAGCCTGCCAGAAGTAGCAAGTCCTGCAGAAAGCAGTTGCAGAAGAGGAGTTTCAGGAGATGGGAGAAAAAAGTGCTGGTGGTGAAGTTTGAGCTAGAGAGGAAGCAAGGCAAGGGTTATACTCAAATGTCTCTAAACAGAGCCAGGCATAAGTCAGGGCAACCAGGAAAAACAGGGGTCTGAAGTTTGGGCCAACAGGATCCAAAAAGGTTGGACCCAAAGCATCCAGAACATGGCTTTCAAGTTGTCAACTTCAAGTCACCTGGATGAGGAAAGGTCTGGCTTGATTCAAAGTTGATTGATGCTTTCTCCTGGGATGGTTCCTCCCTACCACAGACAGTCCAGTGCACCTGACCAGGTCAAGGGGCAGTCACCAGACCTTGGTTCTGGCAGGCAGGCAGCCTTGGCAGGTGGATGGCTTAGAAGTTGGGAAGGAGGAGAAAAAATGGGGACTAGTGAAAAATCCCACTGGTTAGGAGGAAGGCCTGGAGATGTCCCTGAAGACTGAATTAGGGTCATGAGGAGGAAGACCAGGTATGGGTAGCAAGTCTCCCTATTCTCTCTTAAGAGGTGGGGAAAGACTTTATTGAGGGTCAGATGCCAGGCCAGGGAGCTTGGGATGAAGAATTGCTTGAGTTTCCATCTTGCTGTACGTTAGGCCAATCCTAAGCCCTCTGGGGTCTGGACAGCAAGCTCCACATGCTCGTCCCTCCCTACAAAGAGCAGAACCTTCTTTGGGGACCAGGATTTTATACTATGCAGCAACGATTTCACCCTCCACTTCTCCATGAGCTCTTTATATGTTGCACATGTGAATCCCACACTTGGGTTAGAAGTGCAGAGGCCTTACTATGGGCTTGTAAGACCTGGTTGACAGTTTTAGAATACATCCTTATAATTACAGACTGGGTGGTGGGGAACAGGGGTGGGTGAGCCCGGGGTAGTTGGGGGTATGGTAGGAGATGGACAGATCTATATATTTTTTTCTTCAACCAGGCTGAGCAGAGAAGACTCAAATAAATGCAGCCCTTCATTCAAGGCTATTTGAACTCCAAGAGGTAAATTGTGTTGTTTCACTTCTTCTGCAAAACCTTTTCAATGCTTTCCCATAAAATTGTAGTTCAACACTAAATTGTCCCTTCACTGAGTCCTATAGTGCAGCGGTTCTCAAATTTGAGCATCAGCCCAGTGTGGTGGCTCACGCCTGTGATCTCAGAATTCTGAGGCCACGGTGGAGGATCACTCGACCCCAGGAGTTTGAAACCAGCCTGGACAACATAGGCAAACCCTGTCTTTCTATAAAATTAAAAAATACTTAAAAATTTTGAGCATGTATTAGAATTACCCAGAGTACAGAGAGAACGTGGAGTACCACTACAGTAGAGTAGGTTTGGGCTGGAGCCCCAAGATTTGCATTCCTAACAAGTTCACAGGTTGTACCAATGCTGCAGGTCTGGAACCATGCTTTGTGAACCACAGCTGTTACCATATACTATTTACCTTATAATTTCATGGCTTACTTGTAGTGTCTAGAAATAGTCCAGAATTATTTTCAGCATATCAGTTTGTTTTCTTGACCAGAGTTCAATTCCTGCAGTAGCAGAGATTGTATATATTTTCCACCACATCAATTAGCATTATTGGACACATAGTCTACTAAGTACTTTTTTTTTTTTTTTTTTTTGAGACGGATCACTGCAACCTCTGCCTCCCAGGTTCAAGTGATTCCCCTGCCTCAGCCTCCCGAGTAGCTGGGACTACAGGTGTGTGCCACCATACCCAGCTCTTTTTTTTTTTTTTTTCTTGTATTTTAGTAGAAACGGGGTTTCACCATGTTGTCCAGGATGGTGGATCTCCTGACCACATGATCCACCTTCCTCAGCCTCTCAAAGTGCTGGGACTACAGGTGTGAGCTACCACGCCTGGCTCTAAGTACTTATATATTGGGAAGAGCTTCAGAGAACTTGAATTCTTTAAGGAGACAGGGATCAACTATGGTTAATTATAGGACTTCCACACTTTGCAAAAGATCATCTAATTTTTCCTTATCATTCACATTTGCAGGGAAAAGTCTTTGTTTCCTTCAGCAATATCTGAGTCTCATTAAAGAAACACTCCAGTCTTGATTTAGGAAAAAAAGATTCATTCCTTCATCCTTCCAGGTAAGGTACAGTACAACTGAATAACAATGCACATTACTGAGAAACACAGCTGCATCTTATATTGCTCACTACTCTTTAAGTATAATTCAGATATTAAGGAAAAGAACTGCTAATCACATTAGCACATTACAGAAATCAAAATTAACTTACCACACAAAATAAATTAAAACATTAAATATTAACCTTTCAGTGCAACATATACAGAAGTCAGAGTAAGGAGTTCTAAAAAAAAAAAAAAAAAAAAAAAGAGCATCAGGTTTATTATAATCATGAAAAGCTGACCATTTAAGTAAATTATTAAGATGAGGAAGAGGAGTTGCTTTTTCAGTGCTCTCTCTCTCTGCTGTGAACTGCTAGATCTTTCAGAAAGCCTGGTAAGTCAATGACTAGACAGAACAGGTCTTGTGTTAGAACATTAAAAAACAGACACGTTTGTCTTACTTCTGCAACATCCTCTTGGTTTTGGGCATTTGAGTCATTCCTCCCTCTGTGACTGGGCAGGTTGGGAGAGATCAAAGCCCAGAACTAACTAGAGGGCAGGGGTCTCCTGAGCAGTGTTAGAGCCTCATGAGTCCATCCCTGCCAAATTGACTGAAAAAGCAACTGGTGGCCCATGTGCCCTGGAAAACCTGGCTTGAAGATAACAGGCAGTTTTCTGTACCTGCAAAACACAATCCCTTGAGAAGCTCCAGAAGCATAAATTCTCCTCCCTTACCAGTGTGGGTGGGTGAGGGTCAATCCCACCTTTTCCTCCTTTCTCAGGAGAAAGGACTCCAGGGCCATTCTGCCCACCTCTCCTGCAGGAATGCTGTAGCCAGCTCATCCCTGGCTCGGTTCCATGTGTGTCCAGCTGTGGCCCTGTCTTCCAGATCAGGGTTGGCTGCTATCTATCTTTCCACGTAGAAGAAAACATTTCCTGCCAGATGCTTAAAAAAAGTCAGCCTGCAAAGCAGTGGGAAAATCCAGGCTCCATAAGAATATTGGAGGCCTTTTAAAATATGTTATTTTTTTAAATGGGGGGCTTTTCATTGTCTCCTGAGCCATTGGAAACAGTGATGCTCCCCACTGCCAGGTGTGTGGCAGCTTACCAGGTCAGGATGTTAAATGATTCTCTAATAGTGAACAATTCATTTTCTAAAGGGCAAGGAAACACAGGGACCTTGCTGAGATGGATTAGAAGATGCATTTTTAACCTGAGAAGGGAGCATTTTTATAGCTAACAAAAGACTACCACTGCCATTAAATGGCAGAGGAATCCAATGCTTATCAGTCATTTGATTTCTAGAAGAAAAATCGCCAAATGAGCCACGCTGTCCTATCCTGGGGCATGGATGATGGTCCAACCAGTCCTGCCTTGATGCAGCCTCTTTTTCAGACCTGCTGTTTTCCAAAAGACTGACTTGGAAGGTACTTCTAGGGAGGTGTACATTGGAGACCTCTACATGTGTGTTACAGACATAAGCACGAGGGCACTGGCAGGTGTGACTTGCTGGACCTAGGAACCAGAGCATTCACAGACACTAAATCTCAAGTTTTTGCAGGGAACCTCTGCGTCCATCATCTGTTCAGCCTCATCTTCTCACACCTCTGCAAAGTCTCTTGGATGCTAACTACTGATTGATGGGGGTCTAAAAACCAGTGTCCATTAATTGGTCTCTAAGTAGGATGCTATAGTCAAGCCTCAACCCACGTCTCTGCTGCTGTAGGACTGGCCCAAGGAATGCAAACTTGAACCTATTTTAATAATTTAAAAACCGGGAGCTGGGTCAACGACGTTGATAGGGGGCCAGCTCTGAACAGATCTGAGGTCTGCATTTAGTGCTTCAGGTGTGGCATTGTTAAGTAAGAGTGCCAAAATGAAGACACGGGTCATAGAATTGTCTGAATTATTAAAAAAAAAAAATTCATAGGAATGGTTCTTCCAGACCAAAGAATAATTAGGGGGAGGACAAAATTCTCTGACAATTTCAAGCCACTTGACATATTTTAAATGTCCCTTTCATGATGTAATAAGCCAGATGCACTTAAGAGTTAATAGGTAGAAACCTTTCACTTTTCAAATATTAGTAGAGTTTCCTCACCTAAGGAGTTTATATATTATTTGTTACTCTGTTTCCAAATTTTAATAATAATTCCTAGGGATTAGCTACCATGATCCCTATGTATTTGAAGGGACCCACTGCTTCCCACAGGCAGGCCCCATGAGTCAGCTGGACCCAGATACTCAGGGAACAATTGCTCCTTCTCTTGAGGGGAAAGCAAGACCCACATGGAGATGACTTGTTAGAATTTGTGTTAATAAAAATGGCATCCTGAATGGAAATGAAGAAAAACAATTACTGGAATAGTTTTCCTAGTGCTTGAAAATAAATAGCAAAGTTAAATTTCTCCTTTTAAAAATGAAGAAACAAACAACCAAGCAACAAACTGGAAAATAAGTGACTGGTCCCCCTTTCACGCATTTGGCCTGAAATGCCCATGGCTCGTGGCTAATGCTTTGTTTCTAAACATTCTCTCAGAGGGCTCGCTAGGAAGTGAACCCATTTAATCACCGAGCAGTACAGTATGTATTGGGTTTATCCTGTGCAGACATGCACATACTCTCTTCCTCTCTCCCCAGCAGAAGGGACAGATCCTTGCTGAGGAATTTGCTAAGTTTTCTCTCAGAATGTACTGGGAAAATTTACTGACTTTGTGGCTTAAATGGCACCACCTCTGAACCCTTACCTTTCTTCCTACCAGTAACCCAGCCTCTGGTTCCATCTTTGCAACCCTGGCTGGCTCTTCCCAAGCTTAGCTGTCTCAAAGAGGCCAGACATTTCTAATCAGTATAGCTTTTCAGTCAGCAACACATACATCATTAATGTAGAAGTCTCAAGGGGTTTTATGCTTTTTACATCAACTTAAGAGACTGAAAATAAAACCATTATCCATCTAATAAATAAGACATCTCCAAGGATGGTGATAGCTTGGGACAGTCTTCAATGTCATGTGTCCATGGAAGATACTGGGCTGGTTGAAGGTCTCGTGGTTACAGGATACAGCTTCTCTTAAAGCTGGGATCGTCATGTGACTTTAAGCAGTTTCCCCTCTTCCACTTTCTTCCCCAGTGAGCGGATGACAGAAAATGATAACAACTACAGAAACCCCCTGTGTTGTGCAGAATTCTGTTGTGGAGAGGTGGGCCATTAAAAAGAAACATGCGGCCTGGAATCCACGCCTGGCGGAAGACAACTGCAGCTCTGGACTCAGACGCCAACTGAGGCACACAGCTCACCTAGGTGAGAGTCAGTCGCTTTGCAGTTCTTCTTTAACCAGACTTGAAATCGTGGTCCACCAATTTCTTCTTTAGGTCACACTGAATAACCCCAAGCAGACAGAGTTCTTGACAGTTTTGAAGGCCCGCAAAAGACAAAAAGGCTGCTCAGGTGATTGCAGGCCAAGGAGGAAGGTCTGTGGCATGTGCAGGCGTCTCGGGCAGTGCTCTCCTGAAGGAGCCTTTCTTTATTGATCTGCCACAGTCCACCTGGCCAAGCTCCTCCTCTGGGCTCTTCAGACCACTGGCAGGAAGGAAAAACAGGTTATGCACTGTGGGCCACACCCTGGCCACCTTGGGAAAATAAGCTTAAGAAAGAGACTTGGAGATGGCATAGCCAAATGTCACCAAGTTCTCTCGGGCACTTAGCCCGAGTCCAAATTCTGCTGGTTCAGTCTTGGAGACCGCAACCTCTGACCTTGTGCTTTCAGTGCCAAAGGAAGCTAGAAAGACTGATCGAAAGTAAGAGGTAGCAGAAGGCAGGCAGATTGAGGGGCGGCGGGGGGATGCATCCTGTTGTGAGGGCCTCATTTCAATCTGGCCTGTGGTCATTTCCCCTGTAAGGGGTGGCTTGGTGTGCGGCTCTGGTCCAGGGCTCTGGTGGCAGAAAGGCTTCCCCTGAGGCCATACAAGAATGGACCCATTTATTTTTCAAAATGGCTGGGCCCTGAGGGGATCCTCGCTGTCTGTTGTGGTGAGGCAGCATGGCTGAGTTCCTGAGTTCAGCTTAGCCTGGACATCTTTCTAGGTCTCTACCACAGTTCCTCTGGAGTGCTCACCTGCCTGGTTCACCCATCCTTTAGGCCCAGTAGGCCTGGCTGGTGCTACATGAGGTTGTGATATGCGCCATTTCAAGGAGAGGGACTTCACCTCTAGCTGCAATATCTAAAGGTCTGACCCATCCCCAGGATTAGAACTAACTTCTCAAATGTGGGTAGAGAAGAAGTGACATTAACAAGAAACTTACTCCACCCAAATGACTTGGTTCAGGTTCAGACAAACGCTACAGAATCTATTACAAATTTTCTTAAAAGACTAAAAACATTTTTTCTGTTGGTGCTAAAAGAAAAAATAATCCATTAGCTCAACGGATTAGCCCAAGGTAGTTGAAAGGAGACGTTGAGACAGGGCTTTAGAGGCCCTGGTTCTCACCCTCAGTCCCCCACTGACTCAAGCAGGCTGAGTGGGACCCAAGCAGGCTGTCAGCAGACTCAGTTTACCCGCATCACTCATGAACCATCCTCCTCTTAAGGCCACTGCAAGGCTGAGTGGATTTGCATCCTCAAGAGCTGTGGCTCCTAAATCTCGAGTGGTGCTCCAGCACAGTCTCTGTGTGCTCATTTACTGCACGCAATTACTATGGTTACTGAAATGAACAGATGCATGGTGTTCTTGGGCCTTCAGCTCCCTCCAGATGACCACGAGCTCTAATGAACATGCACGTGTCCAGCCTCCCAGCAGCCTTCCTCCCTACCCTCTCCATGTACCCTGGAGCTTCTGAGCGCCAACTGTTGACTAGGGAAGGACACCTCTGGGTGGATTCACTTTAATGACCGTCTCCTGACCCGCTATGTCCTCAAGAAGAACTTTATGATGGGCTTTTGTTAAAATAGCATCCCTGAAAAGCTGGCTGATGTGAGACTTTTCTGGCCTTGTTTGGATGAAGCAACTCTTTACCTCCATGAGCCCAGAGCCAGAGATGCTCCGAGGAGGGCTCCTGAGGTGCAAGCTGGGCCCACGTCCTAATGTCCAGTCTCCACGGATGGTGGCGAAAATATCCAGGAAACGAGGTAAACTTAATGAAGCTCACAGGATATAAGGGTTTGAAGGTCCTTAGAGACCTTGCATAGGCCACATTCTTCATTTTACAGATTAAAAAGGGGAACTGACTTTCTCAAGGGAAAGAGAATGAACATCTCTTGAGTGCTGTCAATTTGGGTGATACGCTAGGTATTTTTTATCAGTATCTTCCACTTTGTACAACATCTTTTTAAGAATAAGAAAACTGAGGCTAGGCCGGGCATGGTGGCTCACACATGTAATACCAGCACTTTGGGAGGTCAAGGTGGGTCATCTGAGATCAGGAGTTCGAGACCAGCCTGGCCAATATGGTGAAACCCCATTTCTACTAAAAATACAAAAATTAGCCTGGTATGGTGGCAGGTGCCTATAATCCCAGCTACTTGGGAGGCTGAGGCAGGAGAAGTGCTTGAACCTGGGAACCAGTGAGCCGAGTTTGCACCACTGCACTCTAGCCTGGGCAACAGAGTAAGACTCCATCTCAAAAACAAACTGAGGCTCTGAGAGGTTGAGTAACTTGTCAAAGGTCCCACAGCCACCAGCGAGGATATAAGGGCTCCCTACTAAGTAAAAGGCACCTATAAATAAACTAATCCTGACTTGGTAGAATAAAACAGTCTCTCTATTTTCTCCCCTCTCTCTGCTCCGTAGTCCAGGAACTTCTGCCCTGACTTGGAGAAGGTAGTTGTTTTCTCCACCTCATAGTGTCTCCCACTGGAGAAGAGGCTCCTTACCTGTTTCTGAGTGGCAGCAAGCAGTCCTTCCCTTCAGGAGGGCGCTGGGCTTCTCGTGCCGGCAGATGAGGGCCCGGCACCACTCACAGTGTTTTCGGACCTGGCAGCAGCTGCAAAGACACAACAGACCCAGTCTGGGCAGGAGGGCCAGGGTGGCACAGCATCTGCCCAACGGGCCTGTGGGCAGTTCCGGCTCTAAACCAGCTCCCCATGGAGGCTTCTAGCGGGACCAGCACCGTAGCGGGCTGAGGGCATGGTAGGGCAGTGGTTTTTTGGGGCAGGTGCTGGCCAACAACAAAAGCATCAGTCGACTGCCCTAAAGTATTCACTCCTTTTCTGCGAGCTGACCTGGCTCCAGCTTCCCCAGCTGTCAGAGGGGACTGGTCCTGCACCTGGCTTTCTCGATAGAGAACAGGTGGGTAACTCACCATGTATAGTAATGGCCTCAAAACTGGGACAAAGGACTGGGATAATAGTGGCCACCTCCAGCTGGCAGGGCTGTGGGGGTTGAGGAGAAGGTAATTCATCTGGTATTGCCAGTAGCAGAACAGGGAACTTGGATGGCTGAATTGACCATGGAAGAATGAGGCATAGATCTCAATGGCTTTGAATCCTCCTTTCAGGGCTAAAATTAGTTTTGGAACAGCCACCCTCTCTGTAAACCTGTGTTACCTAGAGTCCTGATGCATCAGGTTGTAAAGGCTCCTGCCTTCCTTTGTGAGCAGGAATGGACAGTTTTCAGAGTTTACATGAAATAAAGCCCCAAAAGAAGAAGAGAAAGAAAGCACTGAGTAAGAGAGAAGTTACCCACAGACACTGCCAGCTGTTTCCCTTGGGATAGCACGTAAACCTTCGTTTCCACTCATTCTAACCTTAATGCATATATAATTTATGTGTCCCTGGGCAAGGGCTGGAATTAGGAGAAATTTCCTGACTAAGGTGAGCCAGGTGGCAGAGATGAAGAAATAAGCCTGTTGCTGGGCTTCTCTCTTGGTATCTGATGGCATTTCACGATTCCTCTCCCAGCCCCTGTCTTGATACTGTCCTGCAGTGAGAAGCTGGGAAGGTTCCTGGAGGCCCTGAGACCTTCCTGCCCAACCTGCTTTTGTCACAAGTGAAAATTGAGAGCCCAGAGCAGTGTGCCTGGGCCTGAGGCCCTCCTGAGTTACAGTCTGGGCTGGGAATAGCACATCCCACGCCAGGAGGCTCTGAAGGCCTTGGTTCCAGATCCACTGATGCCTGCTTTCTCACAGCCAGCCAGGTGGGCTTGTCCTCATCACTTCCTAGGCAGGAGCGGCCCAGGGCAATGGGATCAAGGCCTCTAGATTCCTCTAGCATGGGACAAGCCGGTCCCAGCTTGGACTCTGCAACTCAAGAGGGCCCTAAGCCCAGGAAGTTGGCAGCTGGGCAGGAGTGACAGCATAGTCTCTGGCTCGTGGATTCTGAACTTGGTGTCTGGCAGGGAGACCAAGGCTGGGAAGTGCCACAGGAGAGTTGGGACTGGCTATCTCTCTGGAAATGAGAGATGCTGTCTAGGCATCTAGATCATTCCTGTTTCCACAGAATCTGGCAAAATTAGCTCTTAGGTCTCTCTGGGGAGGCCCATGTGGGCCCCCAGCCTTGTTCCTAAGTCCCCGTGACTCTCCTGGCCACAGAAACAGGACTATGGAAGGATGGGGGAACACACCCAGCTACTGGCCATGAGAAGCAAGGCTGGCAGCTCACTAGCTTGCTCCGGCTCCTCAAGGAGGGTCCTCCTGAGTGGCAGAGCCTGGGCTGTGCCCAGTCTGAACCAGAGCTGCTTGTCTTCTCCCAGCAAACATGTTGTCCAAAGTCCCTGGAAGCAGAGTGGATACTGCTTGGGGAGGAAGGAAAGGCTGGCCCAGCTCAGACCTTATCCCTCAACACTCAATGCTGCCTTGGTCCAGGAGAAGGATGTGAGCAGGCTGTGGCTACTGTCAACAAGCTGGGGCTCTAAGGGGTGCCCCGTTGTCACCAGAACCAGGGGCATGTGTTTCAGATGTCCCAACAGTCACAAACCAAAGGGACAGTTTATCTGTCCAAATCTTAGGCAACCTTGGAGGAGTGTAAGTCTGGCTTCCTGCGTTGACATGTAGGTACTGACCGCAACCTTGCCAGAGGGGCTTATCCACTGACCGTCTCCATCATGAGTTAATCTACACTGAATTGAGTGGCAGCGTTTTACTGTTCTGTGACTTCCTCGTGCATATCCAATTAGGTATATTAGGTTGGTGCAAAAGTAACTGTGGTTTTGGCCTTAAAAAGTAATGGTGAAAACTGCAATTACTTTTGCACCAACCTAATAAATCCTCTAAGACTCAGACTTCATATATTTGGTCTCTGATCCTGCAGAGCAATTCAGTCAGGAGATATGGGCAAGCAAATGGGGCCAAGACACACCCGAAAAGGGGTCTCCTGGTGTCCAGGCCTCAGGGAGGCTTCCTGGAAGATACAACACAGCTCCTGAGTTTTGGAGGATGAGGAGGGGCAGAGAAGCGGACAAAGAGGAAGGGCTGTGCAGAGTGATGGTCATCAGCTTGTAACAGCAACAATGGCCCTTGACATGGTTTAGTATTTGCAAAGTGAGTTCTGCAGAGAGGAAGTGCTGCTGCTGCCTGAAGGAGGCTAGGAGCTGTCTCCTGTCTTCTCTGGAGCACCCGCCCACTTCATCACTGTTCTGAAAACTCCAACACAACAGTGGAAAGAACGGGCATGCCTTTGGTTCTGCATCAGCTTCTAGCAGTACACAAAACCACCAGCTGGGGACCTGCACAAGGCCTTCACAAAACTTGGCTGCCATGCCATGCCAACAGCTGTCAAAGTAGTAGTTAGCTTTGCTGACCCCACTCAGATATCACGGCAGTAAGCTGTGCTGAGGTGGCCTTGTTATCTGGACATACTGCAGATGTCCCTGGTAGGAAAGGCTCTAAGGGGTGCAGGAGACCTGACCTTAGGAGCAGCAAGTACTCACTGTATCAGCACACATGTGATGATAAGGACAGCAAGGGCCACCATGGAGACCACCACCAAGGCAGTGATGGCCTGCTTCTTCTGGCTGGCGGCCACCACGGCCAGGAGGTCCGCATGCTCACAGCGTGCACCAACGTACCCAGAATGGCAACTGGGGAAGAAAGGAAGGTCAGTGCACTCTCCTGACAGAAGGTCTTGTTCCCCTAGCTCTGCAGGGAGGGTTTGCCTGGAGGGACCCAGAGCCTTCAGGTAAAGCCCAAAGGGACCCTGCCAGCTTTTGCAATTGGAGGCAAAGCTGTTAGCAAAATGCCTCCTATTTCTGGTCGCAGGCACCATCACTTGCTTGGAGAAGGAAGGGGAATCTAATCATCCTTATGTGAGGATGCAAACTACCGCTGAAGCGACCTGTGACTATTGTTGACTGTGTCAAATCCTGGAGGAATCAAGGCAGCAAACGTCTTCATGACACAAACTTCATTCTGGCAGTTCATAAAAAATCCAGGTTATTTTTAAACCAAGTGTGTATTTTCAGAATTTCTGATGATGAGAAAGAAAACACCTGAAACCAGTGGAGGCATAGGCTGTGGTTTGCCTTTTTATCTTCTACATTAAGTTTAATTAGTTCTTCAGGTATTTACCAGGTTACCCAGCACCACTACCTGGTCATTGTAGGACTGGAGAAGTCACTACTCTTCTGTGAACCCTGGTGTCCTCCTGTCCTTTAATCCCTGGCCCACCTTTACACCAGGCTTAGTAAAGGCACAAGCAAGGTCATGTTTGAACGTGCGTGTAGCCTGGAAAGTGCAGCGCCAACACCAGTTGATGTAATTCCTGGTATTGCTGCCATTCAGAGGTTCTTTAGCATTAACTTTTCAGTCACAGCCCCCTGTTATGCACAAGTGGGTCCCAAAAGTGCTTCAGGATGTGTCCTGGCCATAAGGATGGGATGGTCATTTTCTTTTACAGGCATCCCCTGATCCCTGAGCCACACTAATTCCCCAAGCATGTGATTCCTCTCCATAAAACATAACTAGCTTAGACACTGGTCTTTCTGTATGGAGTAACATTCTTATTGTTAATAGAAATGTAAGACTACCACCTCCTTTGCTGGTGGGGTGGCCTCCTTCCCACTGGGGACTTCTTAGTGGAACAACCCTATATCACGTGCTAGATTTAAAGTTTAGTTTTATTTCTCCCCCAGACATGGCAATGATAGCTAAACTTTTAAAAAGTTTATCTTTTGATTACTTAGCCTCTAACCTTCACTCTTAGATTAAAAGGCCTTTGAAGACCATGCACCCTGAGAGGGGTTAAGGTCCTAATGTGCCTGCCGTCGTGCTGGGCTGGTCCCAGGGGTATTACATTTGTGATTCCCCGAGTCCTGTGCTCCTGGGCTGGCTGACCCCTGATATCAGAGGGTGCTTGGAGCCACAGAATACACATGCTATATTTACCTGTAGCATAGATTTTTCCCAACTTAATAAAAATTTAAGCATTTTAATGTTAAAGAAATAAATCTTGTATGAGTTTAAGGTTCATGGCAAAGAAGAGATGATGAAAAAACTGCTGCTCAAGGCTATAGCCTGGAATACCTGGGCAGACAAGCTTTCTGTCTTTCACATTGCTTAATGGAATAGTCTTTCACTGACTCTCCCTGCAGGCACTGACCCTTTCCTGTGAAGGGGAGGCAGAGAGTGGACTAGAGTCCAGGCTGAGAGGTGATAAGCAGCAGGCTTAGGCATAAATCTAAGCCATCCATCCATGTCTCAAGAAAACTCTGCAAAGGGTCCCTCCCTCTAGCTCAAGTTTTCACCCTGCACCTAGATGGCTCCCCAACCTTCCAGATGGGGTCCCTGAGTTGTGTGTTTCCTCTGTGATAGCTAGCCCTCTCTCCCACAGGGCCCTAATCCACCCCTCTACTTTATCTCCCACCCACCTAGGTTCCGGTTCCAGCCAATCTAACTTGTTGCCACCCCCAGCCCAGTGTTAAATCCACATGCTGCCCCTAGTACCATTCCCAGCGTGTGGGCACTCCGAACACACCCACAGAATGAATGAACAGCTACCCTCCATTGCCCATCCCAACTCTGGCTGCCTTCTCCACCTGGAATATGATTCCTCACTCTCCTCCTCAGGCTCCATTCCAAGGACTACATTCTCCAGGAAGATGTAAGTTACAGACTCATTCACATTTATTTTTGTCGCCCATCCATCCATTCTTCCATAGCTCACTGGGATCTCCCTAACCTCTCCTCCTTGAACCCCACCAAGACTATGCCCACCTTTCTGACTGCTCCTCTCTGACCAGCCTCACTTCTGGTCCCAGCCTCCTTGCTCTTGCAGGGCAGGGCTTAGCTCTACAGAAACTTGGTGAACTACTGAACAGAATGGGGCTGGAGAGCCTGGGCTTTAGAGTGGATTATCAGATTTGTAAGCAAGAGTTGTAGCCAAGCCAATGGGACTTCTCTGCAGAAGGGTTAGGGTTAGTCCTTCTTTTTCCTGGGGAAGGGTAGCATAATGAGGATTTGAAGAGTCTTTTGTGAAATGCTTATGGTATAGGAAGGCAGGCAACCCATGACAATTTCACACAGCTTGAAATGTTCCTACTCTAACCAGCAGACCCTGGGAAAGAGGGATTCTAGCACCTCACCTATTATTTGGTTCTAAAAACACTATGATTTAACACATCAATACTGGAGACCCGCAGTAAATTTCATTTAAATAAAATAGTGGTAGCCAAGTGCTAATTACAACACATAACATTTACTGCAAGCACTAGGCTAAACTACATGAATCATCTCTTTTAATCCCAACAATCACAACTGACAGGTGAGGCCGGGCTATTATTTACCCTGTTTTACAGATGAAGAAACAAAAGCTTCTAGAGTTTTGGGAACTAACAATCTCACCCACTAGGGCTACCCTTCTGGGTTAATGCAAATCGGTTGGAAGATACCCTGGGCTAGTGATTTAGTGACAAACACAAACCTGATCAGACAAAAGGAGATGGGCTACTGACTGTCCTGCAGAGAGGTCTCCTTGCTGTCAGTGCGGCAAGGTGCAAAGGTGTCTCCAGACGGTGCCGTCTTAACGTACCAAGGGAGCTAACCCCCTGGGCTGGGGCACACCTTGATGACTTTCCATGTTTTTTCTACCAGGGAACATTTGCCATTTGTGCTTGCTGGCCCCTGCAAATCAGCTCTGCTTTAAAACTGCCCTGGCAGAAGCTCCAGCCCCTTAGGAAAGTCTTCATGCCAATAAGAATGCCTATCACTCTAGTGTCATAGCTGCAAACACTCAACCCCCAGGCCCACAGAGTGAAGGAGCACAACATGATTCTGAGCGAACACTTCCTCAAGGTGGGAGGCACGGGGGACACCTCATTGTGGAGACTCCAAGATCTCTGAGAACAGCGCATCTTAGCCTCAAGCAGCCCAGTGGGTCTCACCTACAGCTGGGACCTCCCAGGTCAAAATCTCCCTGCAAGTGGGGCCTGGGTATTTTAAAGAAAGGGCCAAAAGGTAATTCTGACAAAGCTAGAGTTGAAAGGCAACATGAAGTTTTTAACAGTGAAACCAACGTTTCTCAACCTTGGCTGCCCATTGAAATTCTCTGCAGAGCTTTCAAAAATCCTGATGTCCAGGCCACACCTTTAGATCAACTAAATCCGAATCTCTGGGAGTCAGTCCTGGGCATCAAGATTTTTAAAGCTCCCAGGTGATTCCAGTGGGCAGGGGAGAGCGATCCTTTCTCTTCCTAATTGTAATAATGGGAATGCTTCTCAGTTGCTCTTCATAACAGAAAAAGAAAAAGGTTTGGTAATATACTTAAAAAAAAAAAAACTTCCGAAGCTTCTACTAATATTAGACTTAATTACGTTGATTATTTTAGGCACAAGTCACAGAAGGATTGGGAAGAGTCACCTCGCCTGGCTGCAAATGAATCACCCTTGACCCAGCTGCTGTTCCCTCCTTGGCCTCAGGTAGGTGCTGGTTTCCACCTGGCTGCACATTCCAGAGGACTATGAGGCAGTGGGTGCACCAGGACCAAGGGCACGTGTACTGGGCTCAGCCATTCTCCACCTTTCAAGAACAGATTCACCAAGTCCTATAACTTCTGTGCTCTAGGGGCTGGGGAAGAGAGGGCTGGAGCCAGCTCAGCCCCACTTTCATACTCCTTCCAGCAGGGCCTCACAACATCCACTGGCTGCAGTGATGGTGCCAATGGCGGCCACAATCGCAAACACAGCATATGCTATGCTGGGAACTGAGCTTGAATGTTCTCCAGTGCTGTCTTTCCATGATCATGACAGAATCTATATCTGGGCAGTTGAATACAGTATTCACTAGCTACCTTGAGATATTGCATCTTTTTTTTTTTTTTTTTTTTTTTAAGACGGAGTCTTGCTTTTGTCGCCCAGGCTAGAATGCAATGGCATGATTTTGGCTCACTGCAACCTCCGCCTCCTGGGTTCAAGCAATTCTCCTGCCTCAGCCTCCCAAGTAGCTGGGATTACAGGCGTGTGCCACCACACCCAGCTAATTTTTGTATTTTTAGTAGAGACAGGGTTTTACCATGTTGGCCAGGCTGGTCTCGAACTCCTGACCTCAGGTGATCCACCTGCCTCAGCCTCCCAAAGTGGTGGGATTATAGGCGTGAGCCACCACGCCTGGCTGAGGCATTGCTTCCTTAAAGTGTGGCCAATGAGACTGAGAACTAAATTTTAATTAAGTTAAGTAGTCTCACTGCTTAAGAGCCCAGTAGCTCTTGCCATAGGCAGCAATTGCTCTATATACATTATTATCGAGTCTCCATTACAGTTCTATGAAGTATTAGTATCCTCATTTTGTGCACAAAGAAACAGGCTTAAAGGGGCCAAGTCACTTGTATGAGAGACTGAGTGGAACTTTACCTCGGGTCTGCCTGACCTCCAATCCATGCCTTTAACTGCGGTGTCCTCCTGCCTGGTGTGGGACCCCCACTCTGGCTTCCAGTAGGAAGAGAGAGGGAGGACCCACACTTTCTCCAGATCTGCGGATGGGAGTGATGTCATCCTTCCTAACCCTGCCCCCACCACCTGCTGATACATCTACAAAAGGGGGCTCAACAAGAAATCTGCCACCAATCCTAACCTCTTGGGAGGCACCACCTTGGTCACATGGGCAGCAGGCTATGCACTGATGGTGGTCAGGTCTCTCTGGGTGTTTAACTCTGTTCAGATTCCACTGGAATGTTCTGTGGCCGGGGCCAGGTGGAATGTTTCCCTTGGCAGACAAGAATTTGCTTTCATACTTTGCTGTGGGAAAGTTGTCGGGAGTTGGGTCACCAAGGATCATTTGGGACAGGTGAGAAACTTCAAACTGGTTGCCAGGGGTAAACTTGTCACCTGGGTGGCTTCCTTCAACCGTTTTCCTTTGTTTGAAGGCTTCTGCAAGCAGCAGACCAATGGTGTGAGGAATCTGCCCCAGGGAAAAAGTGTTGAGAGTCCTAATCTTGCATTTCTATAGCTTTACTGTCTTTGCAAATTCTCTTCCCATTAGTTTTCTGATGTGGTTGGGAGCTAGGGGATTTATTAAAGGGAGCTGTAAAATACCATCTAGGGTTTACCTGAAGCGTAAACATCTAAGGGTAGTTTTCACCACCTTTGGCAGTCTCTGACTAGCTATTTGTCTTAACTTTTTTTTCCCCCTCATTTTATAGCATGAGATGTCATTTTAGGTTCTCTGAAAACCTAGACTGTTGTTCATATGGAAGACAGAATTTAAGACTTAACGATATTTTAGAAAGCTCTCTCTCTCTCAACTAGAGTCCTGGCTCCCTGTGAGTTTGCTTTATGAGGCCATGACAGATGGGGCCTGAGATCAGGGTATATCCATTTTATTGACCAGAGTGTGTTTGTCAGCTTCCCAGGGCTAGGCGAGTCACAGGAACAGGGACAGAATGTTCTGCTTTCTCTGCATGCACTCAAGAGTTTCTGGTCTAGTGGGAATTCATTAATTAGAACATTCTTTTGGGTACTGTAAATACAAAAAGGGATAAGGTGTGGTCCTGTCTTCCCAGAGCTTACAAGCCACTGGGGGCTAAGGAGTGCCATCAGAGGGTCCTACAGAGGACCCTGTCCCGGGGCTGAACATAGGCAAGCCTCCAGTGGTCCCACGGATGGAAAAGTGAGCCAAGTGAGCTGGTGTAAGCAGAGCAGCTGGTCCTCTTGCACCAGCAGGGGCAACAGGTGATCAGGGACCCATGTTCCATGTTGCTGTTGGGCATAGTGAGGAGAGGTAGAGAATGAAGGGCTGGAGAGGGTGAGCCTGTCTGGGGTGGCACACCTGAGTGAATCCTAGCTGAGGGGCTGCGTTGGAAGTCCAGGCCCCCTGTTGCCATTCTGCTAATTCAAGAGGAGCCGTGCATCTGCATGGAAATGTCAGCATTTCTAAAATGCTGGCAACCGATTAAAGCCACCTAAGAACAGTGTGGCTCATTATCTATTGCCATATAAAGCGTTTCTGTTGACTGAATACTGCCCCCGGGACATCAAGATCCAGGAGGAAACTGAGGTAAAGAGGCGTAATTGCTTGCATGGATGGGCCTCCCCTAAGATGGTCAGCTTTTCCAGATGCAAGTATGTCTCAGCTGTCTCTGCAGCCCTGCATTTGACCCATAGGAAAAACTTTTTAAGAGTCTATGATCAGGGGACTGAGCTTGGGAATGACCCTGACCTTTCTCAGGAGGAGGGTTAATTTGCAGGGGGAAGATGCCAGCACCTTTCCTGGAAACAAAAGAGCTGAGTGGTTTGAGGTGAATTTTGCCAAGCGGAGGCACAGTACCCTCTGGGCAGTAGCTGGGGGCAGGGGTTCTGGTGCTGGAATGATGGGTCTGAACCCCACCTCTGCCAGTGACTAGCTCTGGGACTCTGGGCAGGTTGCTTACCTTCTCCAAACCCCAGCTTTCTCATTGATACAACAAGGGTAATAATCCCTACTTGAAAGGAGAGTTGTGAGGAATCCATGGTTATGGTATGCAGAGTGCTGAGTACAATGCCTGCCATGAGCTCAGCTTTTATTGAGCACTTACTATTATTATTAATAGTAATGTGTATGATGTGAATGCAGAAAGAGGGCCAGTCACCCTCATCACTAATGTGTAAGGGGGTGTGAATATGATGGACAATTGTAATATCTCCCTTGGGCCAAGAGCAGGACTTGGGACAGAGGGGAATAGGAGAGCAGCCACCCACCCCAGCTTTCAGAAGGCTTCCCACAGCTGAAGAGGAGATGCTTCTCAGCCACACAGATGGTTGTGGCTTGGCTCACCTGGCTGTCGGCTCTTAGTAAGTTTGCACTAGCCCTGATCTGGTGGGGAGAGCACCTGAGGAAGAAAAACTGAGCTTCTGACTCACTTTGGGTCAGAACTTGGTAAAGACCTGTCTTTCTCTCCAAAGAGGATTCTCTCAACTCACAGCACAGTGCACAAGAGGCTGTGTTTGCCTGATTCTGGGCTGAGCACTGGACATGGCTGGTGGGAGCGTGCCTTCTCCCTGTTGTACAGGGAAGCTTCCTGATATTTGGGTCAAGAGGCCAAACTTCCTTCAGGGCCAGTGTTTTTCCACAATGACCAGGCCACTATGAAAACAATCCCATCAGTCCCCCAGGGGCCTCTAGTATGTTAATTAGTAATTGTTAATAAGAATGATAATCATGAATAATGACATAGTGCTTTGTATTAACAGGGTGCGGAGGCCTGTCATCTGGGGGAGTTTCTTAGCCCTGCAGTATTCCCAGGGGGAGGGTGGCCAGTGTGCTTCTCCTTCTTCCTCTCCAGGTGAGGCTCAGGGGCACCCTGAGGGGCCTGCCCAGGCTCACACAGCTGCACCTCAGGCAGAGGAAAGCCCTGGCCACACTGCCTACTGCAGCAGGCTCTCCTGGTCGCCAGGCTCCTGGGCTGATGCATCTGATGGCTTTAAGCATTATGGCTAAGAACTCAGCTTCAGGAGCTAGAGAGGCTGGTTTGAATCCAAGCCCTGCTATGCAAGTTGGGTATAGCCTCTCTTTCTTCTTCATGGGGTCAGTATGATTAAATGAATTAGCACATGAATTGTGCTTCAAACAGTACCTGGCATGAAGCCAAAACCCTAATAGATATTAGTTTTTATTAATGATTAGTATGAAATTGCTGATCCAAAACCATTTTTGACCTATAAAAATGGCAATTTCATATGGATCCGTGACTCTTAACTTGGAGGCAATTCTGCCCATCAGAGGACATTTGACAATGTCTGGAGATATTTTTTGACTGTCACAGCCAGGGACAGTGATGCTACTGGCATCTAGCAGGTAGAAGCCAGAGATACTGCTGACGTCCTTCAG
The DNA here is from genome assembly GCA_004027835.1 of Alouatta palliata. Lineage (NCBI taxonomy): Eukaryota > Metazoa > Chordata > Mammalia > Primates > Atelidae > Alouatta > Alouatta palliata. Next base: position 146,882 of record PVKV010001746.1, on the reverse strand, counting down.
TACACAGGTCAGCAGCCACAACAGAACTATCCAGCTCCAAATAAAATAGTGCCAAGTTTCAATATAGGTCCACCCAGTAGTATTCTATTATAGACAGACTAATTGTCTTTGAATATGTCTTTCTGAAACTCACGTGGCTTCCATTGCCTAAAGAATAAAGACAACTTTCAACAGGCTCTGGCCTCCAATTTGTTTCTAATCTGGTCTCCTCCCTGTCTCCCTGGTGTAGCCACGCTGATCTGCAGTAGCAAGTCCCCTGGGGAATGTGAGGCCTGGAACAACCTCTCTGCTCTTCCCAACTGGTCCAACCCTGACACCTGCTCTGGGAAGCTTTCTTCGAGTGACTTTCTTCCCCAACCTGGCTGACTGTGGCAATCACCACAGCTCTTAACTAATGTGATTCCCAGGTCCCACTCCGGGAGATTCTGATTCTGTAGGTCAGAGCAGGATTCAGTAATATTTAAAGAAGTCCCCCCAAGAGGATGATGCTCATCCAAGTATGGAGACCACCATGCATGGCCTACATCTCTATTTCTAAGCTACTCCTGGTTCTGTTACCAATTATGTACACTGGCCCTTCACCTGTGCTTCTGGCTTGTTTTATGAGCTGGAATGTGAAGATGCTGGAGGGCAGAGACCACATCTTAGAGGATTTGGCCACTCAAAGGTATCCATCCCAGTGCCTTGTGCTCCAGAAATTCTAAGTCATGAATTAAATTTGAATCCAAGAGTTTTCAGACTTTGCTAAACCTATGAGTGATCTGAAATGCTTGTTAAAAATGCAGAGCCCCAGACTTGAACTTCTGGGGGTTCTACCTCAGTGGCTCTGGGCTGGGGGCCCTGGAACCTGGATTTTTAGTCAGCTCGTTTTGAAAAAGGTGTCTCTCAGTCCACACTTCTAATCCTCTGATACATCTGGCTCCAAGGGTCTCGGGGGCCTCTGGCAAGTCTTATGGAGGTAAATGCTCTTCTAATCGGATGTGGGACTCACTCCAGCCCCAGACCTCCAGGAGAACAAGGGATACTTACACACATGCTGGCTTGTCCTCTTGCACCAAAAACCTGCAGGTTCCATGGAAGCAGAACTGGGTGTGGGAATCTGGGCAGTCATTAAAATGGGACACCACTGCTGCGGCCACGGGCGGGTCTGCTAGGGAGAGGAAAGATGCGGGGCTCAGATCCAGGAACAGTTGACATGTATATCCCGCAACTCCCACCCTACCAGTCAAAAAGGTGGAGCCCGTGATGGTTGGGACTTTGGGTTCCCACTTGGGGCACCCTCTCCTCAGCTCCCACTTACTTCCTGAAGCCTAGGACGGGCCTAGAGCTCCTCTGCATAGTGTGCTTTCCAGCTTTTTGTTTTTGTAGACAGCAAAACAATTCCTCCCCCCATTAATGTAATTCAACGATAACAGAACAATTTTACTATTTCAACCCAAGAGCTACCGAATTTCACTTTTCCAAAGTGACAGTGACTTTTTTTTAAAGATAGCTTTCATAAAGATCTGTTTTGAAAGCAAGAGAACAGCAGAAAGGTACAAAGGAGTATTCTGTAACCATTAAATTGATACAGAGGCAGAATAGCTAGTGATGCAAAAAGGTGCTTATGATACACTGTAAGTAAAATAAATGGGTTTCCCGTATGGTTTGTATAGTATGCTCCTCCTTAAAAAAAAAAAAAACAAAAAAACCACCACCACAAATAGAAATCGGACATGAAGGAGTCTGGGAACGATTTATAGTAAGATGGTAGCAGGGCTTCTCTTGGTAGGATTAGGAATGATAAGGCTATAAAGATTACTTAAAGCCCCATTTCTGGGTATATACCCAAAGGAATATAAATCATTCTATTATAAAGATACACGCATGTGTAAGTTCATGGCAGGCCTATTCACAATAGCAAACACATGGAATCAACCCAAATGCTCATCAATGACAGACTAGATAAAGAAAATGTGATACATATACGGCATGGAATACTATGCAGCCATAGAAAGGAATGAGATCATGTCCTTTCAGGGACATGGATGAAGCTGGAAGCCATCATCCTCAGCAAACTAATGCAGGAACAGAAAACCAAACACTACATGTTCTCACCCATAAGTGGGAGCTGAACAATGAGAACACATGGACACCGGAAGGGGAACTCACTGGGGCCTGTTGTGGGAGGGTGGGGGAGAGCATTAGGGAAAAGAGCTAATGCATGCTGGGCTTAATATCTAGGTGGTGGGTTGTTAGGTGGAGGAAACCACCATGGCACACGTTTACCTACACAACAAACCTGCATATCCTGAACACGTACCCTGGAACTTAAAAACCATTAAATAATAAAAATAAAAAATTACTTAGAGTAAGAAGCCCATGTGAGAGCAGCACAGTCAGTGCTGGGATATTCTTTTCTATTTTCCATAATGGGGAGAGAGAAAAAAGGGCAGAGTCAGGGCTGAGACGGGTCCCACTCAGAGTCCTGGTACCATGACTCTCAAGAGCTGGGGGTGGTCGCCAAACCTCTCAGCGTTTTCCATTCTTGGCTTTCAGACAGGAATAAAAATAGCCAGCCAATTCAGGAGCACCATCATGCACAACAGACCTGCTGACCAGGCAGCACTTTGGACTTCTTATTTTATTCCACTCCCATTTTGTCCGAAGTAAATTTGAGGCCCAGTACGTAGCTATTTCAAGACAGCTCCATCCATGCAGACTCCATAGCTTCTTTCAACAGGTCCTCTTATGCTTGTATTTTGGGTATTTCAACAGTGGGCCTTTCCCATTTAGTTTTTTTGGGGAAAAAACTCATATTCCTGGAGCTCTTACTCTCCGAGAAAGGACAGAACATTTAATATCTTGGGGGACTTTAGACCATCACTAAATATTAAACTCCTGTTGCTATTTTTCTATTCCTGAGCTGCTTCTAGAAGTGTCATCATTTTAGAAGTCCCATAATTCCAGAGGGAAAAGCAGAGCCTAAAAATACAACAGAATCCTTGACATTGAAGGAGACACACTGTGTAGTGGTTAAAAGCATGGGCTTTGGAGTCAGAGACATGGGTTTGAGTTGGGTTTGAGTCCTGCCTCTGCCACCTGGATGAAGCAGCTAGCCTCTCCTAGTCCTGCAGTTACAAGATGGGGGGTACCCTATCTCTTTGGTGGCTCTGCGGTTGATTGAGGTAATGCTTGTTAAGTTCTGTACTCGAGATTGTCTGGTATGACACTCAGCTGTTAGCTCTCCTTTGTCATCACTGACAATCCCAAGATACGAGTGAATATCTACATGTGGTAAAACTGCTCCAGTATGTAATCCCCCCATACATTCAGTGAGGCGTAACTAAAAGTCCAAGTGTCCCCTTTCACCCTTAATGACAGTTACTGTCTTTCACATATGAGGACAAGCAGAGAAGCCTAAAGCCAGGTGGAGATATGGACCTGGGGCTGCCGGACCCACTTCTGAGCAGGAGTCTGCAGGACTGTTGGGTGCAGTTGCCTGCACTGGTTACAGTCACCTGCATGTGCTTGGCCTGAGTGGCTGAGGAACAGGCCCACTCACTGGCTAACCGTGGATGCTGGATATAGAAGTGAGACAGGAAGGGTCTGCTGTAGTTTGCATAACTGGCTTCCCTGAGCTCACTGAACTTGTCAAGGAGCAAATACAGAGAGATGAAGGGGCTAGACTCTAGAGGCCAATGCAGGTGGGCAAGGCAGCAAAGCTTCATCTGTACTTACAGCCGCTCCCCACTGCTCACATTACCACCTGAGCTCTGCCTCCTGTCACATTAGCAGTGACATTAGATTCTCACAGGAGCAGGAAATCTGTTGTGAACTGTGCATGCGAGGGATCTAGGCTGCATGCTTCTCATGAGAATCTAATACCTGATGATCCATTACTGTCTCCCATCACCCCCAAATGGGACTGTCTAGTGCAGAGAAACCAGCTCAGGGATCCCACTGATTCTACATTATGGTGATTTGTATAATTATTTCATTATATATTACAATGTAATAAGAATAAAGTACACAATAAATGTAATGTGCTTGAATCATCCCGAAACCAGCACCCCTCCCAAGTCTGTGGAAAAATTGTGTTCCATGCAACTAGTTCCTGGTGCCAAAAAGGTCGGGGACTGCTGGGCTAGTGGATCTAATTTAATGTACATGTTTAAAAAGGCTTTTGACAGGCTCCACAAAAGGCCGTTTAAACTACCAACTCCAAGTGGCTAGAGAAAGTCCCTTGTCAGGGCTTTGAGCTGGGTTCCTCCAAGTGTGAACCGTGGACAGACAGCTTCACATTCCCCTGAGTCTGCCTGCTACCCCTACCCAGCAGAGACCTACTGAATCAGGATCTCTGGGGTGGGGCCCAGCAATCTGTGGGACAAGCTTGCCAGGTGATTTTTTAAAGTCAGGCCTATTGACAGAGAATTGTTATACTGTAATGTCTTCCCTGCAGGTGATTTTTTTTTTTTTTTTAAGACAGGGTCTCACTTTGTCATTCAGGTTGGAGTGCAGTGGCACATTCATGGATCACTGCAGCCTTGACCTCCTAGGCTCAAGCAACCCTCACATCTCAGCCTCCAGAGTAGCTGGGATTAACAGGTATGTGCCACTACACCCAGCTAATTTTTGTATCTTAGTAGAGATGGAGTTTCACCACATTGCCCAGGCTGGTCTCGAACTCCTGGGCTCAAGTGATCCACCTGCCTTGGCCTCTCAAAGTGCTGAGATTATAGGTGTGAGCCACCACGCCTGGCCCCCTGCAGGTGATTCTGATGCACATTAACGTTTGAGACACAGGCTTGTGTCACACAGAAGCAAAGGATAAATGGGCTCTTGGAAAAGTGGAAAGGCCAGGGGTCCTTTTTGGAGCTGATTATCTTCCAGCTCTTCAAACTCCTGTGCGATTCTAAAGCCTTAAATCTGCTGAGGTTCTTTCTGGTAAAGGATTAGGTCAGTAGAAATACACTCAAAGAAAGAGAAAACTCAGAATCTGTCTTTTTGAAACACTGCTCTCCAAAACTTGATTGGAGAAGGGTGGACTCTGCTGTGGTCTCATTTCACCCCTATTGATGGATACCTTTGCCTTTTCTTATAACTGACATGAGGAAGTATTATAAAAATAGGTGCCATAAAAAGGTAATGCAAACAAGAAATAAGTGTGTGGGGGAGAAAGAGAAGGAGAGAGACAGAGGGGAGGGGCATAAAAGGGAAGGAGGAGGGAAGGAGACAGGGAGGGGGACAAAGTGGAGGGAGATGGTGTTGAGTGAGATGAGAGAGAAGAAAGAAGAGAGAAGAGGGGAGGGAGGCAGGGATAGAAAGAGACAGGAAGTAAGAGAGGGAAGGAGAGATTGGGACAAAGGAAAGTAAGGTTAAGGAGCGCAATGAGCAAAACAGGCACCAGGTTAATACACTAAGGCGGACGGCAGAAAATCACACGCACACGCCAGAGCGAAGCGACAAATCCAACGCTGTGCCTCCTGGCAGTCTAAGCAAGCATGCATAAGGTTCATAAGCTAGGAATATATATGGCTGTTCTGCACAAGCAAGACAGGCTCGGCTTTCCCTAAGCCTGTGGTTGGAGAGCAATGGTCAGAGAGCAACTTCTCTTCTGCGGGTGTTTTTGAAGGCGACTTCGTATGCTAAGGTGGATGACATCTCAAACAATTTCCCAAAGAAGCATCTGCCAGTGTAAAACGTCAGTTCCTTCACTTCACATAGCTCACTAAGAAGCCAGAAGAGTCCAAGTTGTGAAGAAACTCCATGCAACAAAAACAGTAACAGTGATGGCAGATGACACGTGGTGGTCTCACTCTGTGTATTCAGAGACCAGAGTGGAAACGAGGAGCCTGAGGCTTAGCGTGCAAGCTTCTTGTCCTCTGTAATTCCACCTGTCTGCCTTAGCCCAAAGGGCACAGAGGGGATGAAGGGAGCTCGATGCTAGTGGATTATCATTAAAAGATCCAAAAAAAAAAAAAAAAAAACTTTTCCTAACTACACTCATGATACATTCACTCTTGAAACTTTTTCAAATGTTTCAAGACATTTTCTAATTACAAAAGTGATACATTTTAGGAAATTAAAATAAATCAATATATAATAAATACCATATTAGAGAATAAAATCCACCTGTAATCCACCAGGTAGAGAAAACAAGTACACACTGCACACAAGCATGCATCTAAGCTTATTCTTTCTATTCTGTTATGCGCATTCCCCCATGCCTCCCCTCACTGCATATAACCAAATATCTTAAAAACAAGCATTTAAGTGAAGTTCAAGGCTCTTTGCACAGGCTGCTGTCCTGGAGAAGTTCAATGTGCACCATGTGCAGGATGGGTCCTACTTCCACCAGCACACTGGGCAGCTTTGCAGCTTGTCGTGTGTTTTCTAATAGGGGATGTGATTCACACTTGATAAGTAAGTGGACAGGGGGGAGTGGGTCAAACCACAGTCCCAAAGGTGAGCCACACTGTGTCCGCTCTGCTCTTCCTGTGCACCCTTGGGGTGAGCCAGCCGTAGGAGGGGTGGCATCAGGGCTTATGTGTCCCTAGGGTGCTGTGCAAGCCTTATGGGCTGATGTGCTTTGCTAAAGCCGTCTGCAGCAAGTGAGGGAGGAGTAACTGTTCTCGTTTGGGGGCCTTTAAAGGTGTTTGTCTTAGATCCTCCCAGACTCAGCAAAGAACACCCCAATACCACAGCAGGGTCAGCCCAGGCAGACAAGGCTATTCCTATGAAAGGCACTTTGGTGAAGGTGGCGGAAGGCAGGGACGGGGGTGCCACTTACTGAGTGCTTGCTAGGTGCCAGGGGCTTTCCTTACATCAGCCCCCAAGTTGAGGCAGGGTAGGCGGCCTGCCTTAACCTAAATAGTCTCTATTTTTTAGATAAGAAAATGAAACTGAAGCTTAGATAACCTTGTCAATGGACAAGGGTTTGCTCCATAACTTACAGCACCATCTCCTCCTCGGGGGGCAAAACTGCCTCTAGTTATTTTATAAAAATGAGCATTACAAGGAAACCCCCAAATTCCTGGTATCTTTCCTAAGAATGATTCTCTCAGTCTCTCTCTCAATCTCCGAGTCTGCCTTTTTCTTTTCTTCCTGCTTTTCTCTATTTTTTTCTCTATCTCCCCTCACTCTCCCTCTCCCACTCTTTTTTTCTGAAAATTCAAGAAAATAGCGAGTAAGGGAAGGAAAGGTCTAGAGACTTAAAATTTTTAAAAAAACCACTTAGAAAAGGAAGGTGGCAAAGGCCAGCAGGAAGTGTTCAAAGAAAGTCTCCCCAAAATGTGCCAGCTGAGGGTAGAAGACTGGTCCTGGCCCCCAGAGCTCTGGCCCGCCTCCTCCAGACACCAAGTCTGAGTAGCACTCCGGGCTGACAATAGGAAAAGCAAATGCTCCAGTTTTCGGAACAGGTCTCATACCGAGAACACCAGCAGCTGGAGCTTCAAAGCCACTCAGTTCCTGTCGCCATGAAATTTATGAGAGGCCCCTCCAGCATGTTAACCAAACGCACATCTTGCAGACACCACTGCTCTCTGGGGAAGCTGTGAAAGCTTTGCCCAGAGACCACAGACCCACTAATAGGGCCTGGAGTCCAACCCCACTCACAGGAAGAGGGTCTGGAATAGCAATTGAGGGGCAAGGAAATCCCTCATCCAATTCACAGGAGGGGTGTCCGTGGTTCAGAGGTGGCTGGGAGACAGCCATCTGGACAGCTCCTTCCAACAGCTCTGCTCCCCTGGGAGCAACGTCCACACCACTCAGCACAATCACCCGCTTTAAAAGCAGCCCTAATTGGACTTCATGCTGCGCTGGTCAGCGGGAGCTGGCTGAGCTCGTGGCTCTTAACTCTCTTCCCCAGATGTCAAAAGTTGTGAACACGTTTGCCCACTGCAGAGCTTACATCATTTATAGGCATTTCATAACTTTCTCAGATATCATGGCTAACTTTCTGACAATTTAATCATGACATCTGGCTTTTTAGTAGGAACTTTCAGTCAAAGCTTCTGACCTGGGACTAAATATTTTGTCTTCAGATACTAAAATGGCAAAGCCGACTAATACCTTTTGGATGTCTAGGAGAAAAGGCAGTAGATTAATTTAGTAAAAGATGGGAGTCAGCAGTAGCTACCGGGGAAAGTGAGGGGGTATAAATCTGATACTCCCAGGTATAAGGCCTCCATTCCACCCCAAGGCCAGGCTGGAGTCACCCAAGGCTCTGGACTCAGCTCTGGGATTGGAGGCTGGCTTCAGGATGGCAGCAGGTCCAGTCTAGGCAGGTAGAACTCCAAGCTTGGGAGGTGATGCGTGAACCTGCAAAGCCAGCTGTAGAGTGAAGGAGGCTGGTGGGGAGGCTTACACTTGGGTGGCACAACTGCTAAGCCAGAGCTTAGAGAAGTAAATGGTCTAGAACCCAGTGCCTGTCCAGAGAGACCTGGTGAGGAGGGGCGTGTGGGGGAGGTGAGAATAATTCTTAATTTTTATGAATGATCTCGAAGAGGAAGGTCACTGTCAGTATCTAGTGTGGCAATGCTACTGACCTTTGCAGAGAGAGCAACACCCCATCAAGGAAACTGATCAATAGGGGCACTTCCTGGGGCTGTGTGTGCGGCCAGAAGAACAACAGAATTTTCAAATGAGCAGCGGATGTCAGCTGAGTTACGGAAAAGGGTTATGGAAAAGGAATCCCTGTCACATTTAGAGTAGGAAATTGATCTCAAGTGTTACTAACTAATGAGGGAAAATCAATTTTGCTGTCTTTGTGGGATGGTGGAGATTAGATAAATATAATTATGAAACTCATTCATTATTAAACCCAAGAACACTGAATATCTTTTAAATGATGGATATAAAACCGTTTGAAAACAGAGTTTAGATTTGCAGTACCATCATTTAAGAGACAAGGTGCCTTCATTGTAGTAAAGCAGTGAGAGAGAGAACGGTAACCTTAGCACTACAGTTCTCTTGCTGTTCCACTTGTTCAGCTGGGTGGGGTGGGGCAGGGCCATTTTTGTTACTACCATCCCCCAACCCCAGATTCTCAATTTACTGAGAGAACTCCTATGCTTAAAAGAGAACATATTTTTCCTATAACATAATCCCTGAAAAATGTACTAATTCTTCAGTGATCTTTTCCAATACTGACCAATTTTGACCCCATTTGATTTTTACCTTTCCCTGATCATATGCTGACTTTAGATCCTACCCACCCCTCCATCACCACTGAAGGGCAGGGCCTCTATATTATCTCACTAAACATCAAAATCATCCTGTGGGGTTAGCATTATTCGTCTCTATGTTTAAGATAAGAAAACAAAACTGAAGCTTAGATAATCTTGTCAATGGACATGTAGCTGGAATGCAGTAGAACTGAAATTTTGTCTCCGTGTTCTCTGATATTGAGAGACGGAAGAGCTATAGAAAATTAGGACGCTATTGAAGTCCAGAAAGACAAATGCTGAGAAGGCACATGATCCCAACCCACAAATCACACTAGCAGTGAGGAAGGAGAACACTTCACTTGTGAACATCTTCTAGTAATCAGAAAGGGGCACTTTCAGGAGAAACAAGAGGAAGTATGACTTTATTTGGGGGAGGAGTGGGGAACTATACATATGGAACTTATTATTCTCGCAAGGGAGCAGTGGTTGAAAATATAGATGCAAAAGAGATTTCTACACATCCAGGGATGATGGCTAAGTGAGGACTTGCTGGAAGTAGGGTGGTGGCTGGTACATGAGATGCTATCAGGCCTTCCACTAAGCATGTCCTCCATCAGGGCAGGAACCACTGGGCTACACAGTGCTCTTCTCCAGGAGCGCAGAGCAGACCTAAGATGGACTTCTGAATTGCTTTTGCAGCTTTGAACAAGATGCTGTGGGGGAAACCTAAGGGAACATCTGAGCCATTTTAATTCCTTCTGATCATTTCTCCCTTTGGGAAAATCCCAAGGGACATCAGATGGGATGGAACCAAATTCAAACAAAGATATTGGTAAAGAAGCGGACAATTTAGTTTCTACTTTCCTACAAAGACACTGGTTATTGATAACATAGCAGCCACGTGTGTGTGTGTGTGTGTGTGTGTGTGTGTGTGTGTGTATTAGGAAAACAGATACAATCAGAGAAGCCACAGTGAAGTACATCATGCTTATTTTGAAGGCAAAAGCAGAGTTTGCATAATGTTGGTACCTTTTTCTTTTCCACAAAGAGAAGAAAATCAGATAACATGAACACAGAAGTATTTTGCCAGCTTTCCAGTCCATCTAAAGTACCTGGGCTTAGAGTTTTTAACCCAATGTAGAATTTTCTGAGGTTGGACTTGCATTAGTAGCTGCTACTAATAATAATATCATGATGATGATGAGGATGATATTATTATTAGTAGCAGCTACTATTAGACTGTCTACTAACTTCAAGTGCTATGCCCAGCATTTTATAGACAGAATTCTATTAATCCCCACAAAAATCTTGCAAGGGAGTCCTCACCATCTCATCTTAGAGATGAGGAAAGTGGAACAGACAGGGGTTACGGTGGTTCAATGCTGCGAAGTCAGCAAACAGCAGAGCTGAAACCAGAACTTATGGTTGGTTTTCTCTAAAGCTCTCACCCTTTCGAATACAGCACACTGTCACTTCAGAGGGCGTGTGTGGATGTGTGCATGTGTGTGGATGTGTGAGCGTGTGTGGATGTGTGTGAGAGCACTGAGGATTAAGAAATCCTTGTGGGCATCTTCCACATACACAAAATGACTCTTTCATTTGGAAAATAAACAAATCAAGAATTGCCAGGAAAATTTAGGGGTATTTTAGAATTAAAAGGGCTAAGAGTCCCAAGGCAAATGGCTTTAATTAGCAAAGAGGGTTTAGGAAATTAAAATAAAACCTCAGTGGAATCATGTTAAGTGTGGACTAAAGCCAGACCCTATCCATCTAAAAATGCATGGCATACATATTTCAGCCTGGCTTCTTACCTGTACCCCCACCTCCCCCTGGGAACACCACCACCTCCCCCAAAGGGCATAAGGAGGAGAGAGGCAGGTGTTAGACTCCACAAGCAGCCTGCCAATCATCATTCTACATTCATTATGGGTTAAAATGCAATGGAAATAGATGGGAAATGTACTGGATGAAGATCACACTCTCCCCCTCTAAGCTCCTCTTCCTCTTCATGACCCCATTCTCCAGCTCCCAGGTTGCTTTTTCTATTCCTACCTTGGCCTTAGTAATTTTAAGAAAAAAAAAATTAAGAAAATCACAGGTAATGATTTTGCTTTGAGGACTGGAAGCAAAGCCTCCCCCTTTTCTTTTAATATGTAATAATTTGATTTCAAAGAGACAAATCATTTCCTTCTTTCATATCTTCAAACCAGAAAGCCCCTTATTGTAATTACATCCTTTCGGTGTCAACCAGCATTTTGAAAATACTTTACTTCCAAGTTCCATTCACAAAGTAAACAAGCAGATCTATGTTTGTCTCTCATCAGCTGGCTTTGAAAGAGAATGTGCATGGCTCTGGGAACGGGAGCCCAGTCCTGCTGGGTGGGGAATTCTGTTCTGGCTTTGTTGGACGAACAGCCCCGTTAGAGCCCAGGGCTACCTGCTTTGCAGTCTCTGTGTGCCTCTCTATTCTCCTTATAAATATACAAATTGTTAGGTAAGTGGTTGGCAGGAAACTCTCAATCCACCCTTAGGAAAAAAATGCTTCCTCTTGTTGAGTCTTTGAACCATAATCCCTTTAAACTCTCTACACTGAGCACATATAAGCACTATTGGTACGATTACTTTTCTAGAATAGTTTATGTTCTCAGAACTTTTGACAGGTGCCCTTTTCATCTGCACTTTGCAGATGTAGTATGGGGGGAAGAAGGATACTCCTCATTTGAAGCCAAGAAACGGAACAATACAGAGGCAAATTTAAGGCAAAGCTCAACAGTCTTAAAAACATAGAAGTGAATTTGTAGTTGGGACTACGTCCCATGACAAAAATGTGACTCTCTTTCCTATTCCCTCTGAGTTTTGTACAGATTATTTTGGTTGTCCTTAGATAAAAGCCTTTCAGTCAAGATTATATTCAAGAGGAAAGAAGCCGAGGTGTTAAGAGAGTAGTGGGATTATGGACAATTATTTTCTTTCATAAATTTTCACATTTCATGAAGTAAACATTTTAGAGTTTGAACACAATCATTATTTAAAATTAAAACTCCACAACATTATAACCACAGTTAAAGCTTAACCAATTTTTATTTGTAATGTTTTATTCACAGATAGAATTGTAGTGTTATAGAAGACTGGCCTTGAGGAATCTAGATTTAATCTGCACAAGAAAAATCATGTTACTTTCTCATGTTTTATTATTAAAAAGGAATAAGGAGGAAGGAGACAAAATAATCATTTAGAGAAGACAGAAGATGCTCAGAAGAAAGATGTTTGGTAAGAGATAACCTCAGGCTTGGTCTCTAGGGACAGAAACCTCGAACACTCCCACTGCAAACAACAAAACCCCAAAAGAGCACAGCCTGTATGATCCATTCCATTTCCAACCACTATACTTATGTCACTTTTTTTTTCCTTTTAATTAAAAGAGCTCATCTGGAAATCTGCTCTCTGAAGGAGGCAGGGAATACACAAAAGATAAAGTATGGGACAGAGACTCCCAGGAGTTCCCCTAAATCTGGAGTCCTTTCTCTTCTGAGAATACAAACTGCATTTCCCAGCCTCCCTTGCAGTTAGGTGTGACTATGTGACCAGAATATGGCCAATGGATCTGAGCAGAGGTAAGCTCCCCTTCCAGGCTTGGACTGTAAGAACCAACCTGTGTGAGCTCCCTTTGTCTTTTCCCAGCTGTTGTCTGAATAGAGAGGCTCCTGCAAGGACATGGAGGAGAGAGGAGCCACAGGATGGAAGGAGCCTGGGTCCTTGATTATGCATATGGCAAGAAGTCTGCAGGGCCAGGAAAACCTGCAGAGCCTTTGACATGAGCAGGAAATAAGCAACATTCAGGGTTTATATGTTATAGCAGGAGTGTTACTCTAATGCTAAGCCTGAAGCCTGAAGCAATGTTTGGGAGTTGGTTAGAGAATTTCTAATATGGGATGAATCCTCACAATAAATTATATCCTATTCTCTCTTTCTCCCATTGTCTTTTCTGGGAACAAACACCCAAACACCAACATGCCCTGCACTTGCAATCTGAATTCAATCTGGTCCTGACTTGGAGGCTCCACTTTGAAACACTGGTCCTCAGCTTAATGTCTGTTCTGTCCATTTTTCATGCTGGAAGGATCAGGTCAACCGTCACAAACCTCTCCAGGGGTAGTAACATTCTTTTGGGGGTGAGGAATGAGATCAGCTTTGAAATTGAACAAAGTGTGGAAGAAGCAAAGGCTGCTTCTGCAACTCTACAAAACAAAATATAAAGTGGTGCAACCACAATTGACAGCAGGCGGCACAGCTGTTTTAACAGAAATGATGTACAGCTGATATAAATTTACTGCATTCTCAAAACCCTCTGGGCAGAAATCAAGGCAGGACAGCATGGTCACTACTATAACATCAATCTTCTTGACATAGAAGATGAGTGCCCTATGGTTCTCCAAATGGCCATGATCATGTATCTTACCAGCTGCAAAATCGTAAATCAGTACCACTGGGAAAAAAATGCACAACCATCCTGGCCCAGATCTTGATCATATCTTATTATCACTGGGAACTTCTCATCCACCCAATCTTTAGTTTTACTGGTAATGTGTTACACGTCAAGTAACTTTTTCTAACAGCCCCCACAAGGGATTTTATAATTTGTTATTTAAAAAGTTATGCATATTCATCGTACAAATTTTGGAAATACAAACGTCCTAAGAAAACGACTTGCTGTCTTATCACTGAGAAAGAAATAACCTGCTTTTAGAAAACATTTTACAAATGCTTATTTTTAGTAGTTTGTCTTCTTTGCCTTTGGTATAAAAGATCATGTTTCTTTGACTTCTTTCCTCTTTTGTGGTGATTTTTAATATACGTGCTCTTTTTAATGTATTGATGTTTAATTTTTTAAAAATTGAGTTTATTTTCTCAATTATCAATGTGAAGAATGAAATCTGATCTGTCATTAGTTGAATTAGCTTACTTACTTCCTCCTTTTTTCCTTCCCAGTTACCAGTTTTTATTACTGTCATCTGATTTCATATCTTCATTATTTCATATATAACTTCTTTTTCAATAATTAATTTTGACATCTGTACTAGTATAACTAAATTGACAACAGTTACTTGGATACATTATCACTGTTTTTAAAAAAATCATATCCTCCCTATATGGGGTTTTTTGTCTTGATACAGCTATTATCTAGCTGAAGAGGCTCTTCAGACATTTTTTTTCTGGGAAGGGAATGTGAGAGGTATACCCACATAATGAAATATTATATGTCTGAGAACATCTGTCTATGTTTCAATCATGTATGTGGCTTTGCATATGAATGACAACTTGGGTCATGAACTGTGGATCCCATAGGCTTCCCACCACTGACTTCTGGCTTGCAGTTGATGAAAAAACTGAAGCTAGATTTACTATATTCCTTTGTAACCTGTTTTTATTTTCATCTCAGTGCTCAGAAGACCTTTTCTTTGCAATGAGAACTGGTTAAATTACACTGAAGTTAATGCTTTCAATCTTAAGGACAAGTCTTTTTCAGCTTAAGAAAGTTCTCTTTAATGATCTTTGATGATTGTGTCAGCCTTTTTGTTTTCTTTTTTCCTTTTGGAATTATCTGTATATTGGATCACCTGGTTCTTTTTTCCTGTTTTTCTCATTATTTTTGTCTTCCAGTCCTGAATTTTGTGAGAAATTTCCCAGCCCATTAAAAAAAAAAAATTACTGATTTGATTTATTGTGAAAGCTAATCTTCTGCTCATTAGTGCATTGTGGATTTAAAATTGGTCACCATATTCTGTCATCTCTTTGCAGTCGTTTCTTGTTTCATAGATGAAATGTCAGCTTCAGTCCTGAAGACATAAATTAGATTATTCAATATCTTTACCCATTTCTTAGGAATAGAGGCATTCATTGAAATTCCTCAAGAACTCTTCTCATATGATGAAATCCTTTCTTATGGGAGCAATATCTTGCATCATCATCTTTACAGAGAACGATCTGCTTTCACGTAGCATCATGGGGAGTTAAGGTGGGTTCCATCAGAGACAATGGCTCTATTCAATATTGTGGGCCCAGATAAAGACAGAAAAGGGGAAGTTTAATTGTAGTACCTTCAAATACCTAAGAAATCTATTTGGTAGAAGCAGGAGACAATGTATGCAGCAAAGAGTTTTCTCTTTTCCCCAGTGTTTTCCAGAGAGTCGCGCCATGCCAAGAGTGAGAGCTGCCCGAATTTGTCACTGATTGTGGCCTTGACTGTGTCCTTTATTGAGGCGCTGACAGGATCCAGATGGCCTGCCCTCACCCTGATGCCTTCGCTTTCCAAGGTTGGGCTGTTTGGATGATTCTGCTGTTGACAATCCTGCCTTCCAGAGGAGTGGTTGTTGGATTGGGGTAAGAGGGCTGCCACCGAAGCATGTTCACTGGCAGAAATTCTTCAGTTTCTAGTACTGATACGCATTTAGAAACAGTTTCATATTTCACTGATCATTTCAATGAGTGTCCAAGGGTGGATTGGGCAAAAGGAGGAGTAAATGTGGTATGTTCTCGTGTTCCTTTAATTTCCCCGGAAACCCTTTTCTTATGGACATTTTCTACATTATGTGCCCACTTGGTGACCAATATAACAATGCCTCACCACACCGACCAACCACTTAAAAAGCTTTTCCAGGAGGCTATTTTAAAAACAAGTGCATTCTCAGTTCTCCCTATGGGAATCCCCAGCAAAGCATCAGCTCGTATTTTTGCATACTCAAAGAGTGGACTGATTTCCATTGGTGGATATTTGAGTCTTTCCCGGACAATATCCCCCAGAGCTGCAACCCCCTCCTTCTCTCCAAGGTGTGCCAGGATTCCCAGTGAGGAAAACTCAATGACAATATTCCTGCCTCTTCCATGATCTAAAGGCTGTGCCTCATAAAAAAGTTGGGAATGCCTGGTTTAAATGCCCCGGGGCAAAGTGTAAACCAAACAACTCGGAACTCTGCTCTTAAAAAAAGAAATGTTAGGGGATTTCAGAAACACCAGGGTCATTTTACCTCCCAATAGTTTCTCCAGTCCATACTGATTCACAAGCAAAGACCTCATAGTTCCATGAAAAATTTGTTTTTCCTCAAAATTAAAAGAAATGAAGCCCTAAGGGTCTCATTTCACAAAATTCTCTCTAACCCAGAAGTGAAATATCAAAGAATTGGAGGTACTCACAGCTAACTTTTTCCCCAGTCAGGGCCCTGCATATGGTGTCCCTAGGTGGGGGAACCCAACCTGTGCTCTACTCTTCCAGTACTCAGGGGCTCAGTCTCTAAGGTAGTACTAAGTGCTACTGCCCCAAATAGAATGAGCTGCATTAGTACTGGCATTCTATTTAGGGCAGATTATTGTTAGGAGGTTCTTCCTTAAACCACATTGAAATCTGCCTCCCAGAAACCTCTGTGTATTGTTTTGAATTCCATCCTTGGAAGCCACATAGAATAAGTCTCCCTCTTCTATACAGCAGTCCTTTCCCATTTCTGTAGTCAGCCACCAAACCTCTGGGTCTTTGTGGTTCTAAACTCCCCTCGACATCTAGCATCCAAGATAGCTCCCAATTATCCATACCTCCTGGTATCCACAACTTTGTGAATTCCCCTCCCATACTGTCTCAGGGTTGGTCTGTGTGACCAGTGGAATATGAATGGGATGCGACTTCAGAGACGAGGTCATAAAAGGCACCATAACTTCTGCCTTGTTCTCTTTGTCTCTCTCTCTCTGATTGCTCACTCTGGGGGAAGCTAGTTGCTAGGTCATTGGAACACACAGTGGAGAAGTCCATGTGGAAAGACTGAGGCCTCCCACCAACAGCTGTAAGAGAGCTATTCTTCAACCCCACTCAAGCCTTCAGATGACACCGTAGCAACAGTTGCCATCTTGACAGCAACTGCAATGAGAGACCCTGACCCAGAACCTCCAAGCAAAGCCACTTCTGAATTCCTCTCAGACCCTGTATGAGATAATAAATGTTTATTACTTTAAGCTGCTAAATTTTAATTTGTTATATAGCAATAAATGACACACACTTCAAGTTTCTATAAATATTCTTTAAGCAAGAAAGCCTGCAAACCTCTTACCTCAGGAAAAGTTCTGATTCTTTTTTAGTGCCTTTCTTAATATAGTCTACTATAGAGTAATGGTGACAACAACAATAACCACAAAACACACATACCAAATACTCTGGATGTTGGCCTTTGTGGTAAGAGTTTTATAGTACCTAAGTTAATTCTTATAAAAGCCCTGTGATATAGGTTCCATTATTCTATCCATTTTACAGATGAGGAATACAGGTTTAGAGAGGTTAAAAGCCTTGCCTAAAGATGTAGGGCTAGGAAGAGGCAGAAGGGAAGTCCAAAAACAGGCAGTGTGACCTCAGAGTCCTAGCTCTAAAGCTCTGGGTTACAGGAACAGAGTACAGTAGGAAAACCATCTCCCTTGACCTGATTTCTAGATTCATATAACTTAATTCTCCATCAAGTTTGCTAGTCCTGGAATGCTGTTGGATTATATAAGCCTACGGTCAACTAAGGCCTCTGGGTGTTTCTCCACTTAAACTACTGTCAAATTTGGCCTCATATCTTCCTAATTAAATCATTATTCTTAACCTAAATACTAACTGTTATTATAAATGTGTCACTGTTCAATTTAATTTGGTTGGTTGGCTGTGATCCACTGTTTTGGCTCAAAACTTTTTTTTTTCCTCTCGAGTCCTTTTTCTGTCATCCAACACTTCAGCTATCATTCTGGGCACTGTGTTGTCTCTAAATTTTATTAACTTTGCCTTACATGTCTTCCTTTGATTTGCTGATAAAATTCTCAACAGGAAATAAGGATAAAGCCTGCTGGCACACCCAAGAGGCCCCCTTCTAGGTTAATATGAATACATCAACAAATGTTTTCTGAAGGTGACCTAAAGGCATCCTGCCCTTCCCAAAAGCTCATAGGTGAACCCACGTCGGGTATGCTTGGAGATCTGTCCATTTAAAGAGGTCACTGGCATTGTTCCAATTCACCAACTAGCTGACTCCGAACTCTTGTAACTCATATTTCTCCATTTTGTCCAACTGAATACTTTGATTTTGTCACGTGCCTTGAACTCAACTTGTATTATGTCATACAGCTTTATCCTGGTGGCATTTCCCTCATTAGTCTTACAATGCTAAAAACTAAGTAAAGTTAATCTGCTGTGACTCATTTTGATGGATTTACTCAAGGGCCTAGGTTTTCATTCTCTATTTGCTGTCATAAATTGGTCTAATGTTTTCCTGGGAGTGTCAAGTTTTATCGTCCACATTCTAAACAATCTTCAGGCATTTTTACATCTTGTAAGTCAGAAACGTATTTGTCTTTCTCCATTCTCTGAGAAATTTTTACATTTGCTGCTATTTCTTAAAAATCACCAACAGGGATGGAGTGATTTTTGCTACAGGTTTCTCAGTACATTGAGGTAAAATTCATCTGTACCCTTGAAGAGTAAATTCATCTGTAGTAGTAGGTGGTCTTTTACTAAGATCCTCACTCAACCTTCTATTTCATATTTACCATGTTTGTTTTATTCCTTTTGACAGAAAATATAAAAGCAAAATTATGCCAGTAATAGTCTTTTCCTGGTTCTGCACTAACCTTTTGTACCTGCTACAAGAGTTGGACTTATTCCTTCCTTTTTTACCTGTCTGTTCCCAAAGACATCTTTAGAAAGCCACTGGTTTTGTGTGTGGCCAGTAGCCACGCGGGCAACTCTAGTTCCTTCTGTCCTTCAGTTTTCCTGACACTCTTATAAACACCTGCCACCTAGGAGGCATCAACATGCTTGTTCACTCAGCAAAGTGCCCTTCCATTCTATTCTTTGTCACCTATTGGGCATGTCCTTCTTTTGATGTTCTTGCATAACTTGTTAGATTATGTATTAGAGAATTCCTTCTGCAGCCACACTTGGGTTCTTTACAGTCTCTCTCCCCTTTACTGTCTCATGTACCCTCCAACTACAAACTCAGAACTATATGAGCCTCTCAACTGGCCTGGCCATATTCCCTTTCAGAATCATGCTTGTGGGATCACATCTGGTTTTTTTCCTGAATTTTTGGACACTCTGATTGCCTGAAGTTGAACTATGCCTAGTTTCCTTCTCTCACTGCTATAAACCTTAGCACAGCACATGTAGATACCAACTTGCTACCGTTTCTGGTCAAGACTGCATTCACAGAAGCAGGTGTCCCTGTTGTCTTCTTTATCTTCTGACTAATACAAAACCAACAGGCATGTAAAGAATTTTTCAGGTGTTCCATTTGTGGTATGCTGAGATTTCCAGAAAACGTACCCATCTGAAGTTTGCTGTCAAACCACATTCTATCCTTATGACTACTTTGTCATTGGGATCCAGACAATATTAATTTCTTAGATAAGCCATCTATCCACAGAATTGATCTATGATGATATAACTTTTGATATCCCCTTTATTTTTTCTTGAAACAACTGTCCATGTTATTATTGAGCCCATTTGTTTATTTGGTGCTGCCTCGCAAACATTTCTTTACTTCCTAACAGCTCTCAGGTTTTTTTTTTTTATTATTAGGGAATTACCTCTTCCGCTACAGGTTTACACTGGCTTATACGATGATCAGATGTGCTACCCGCCCTTCTATCCTCTCTACTAAAATATGAATCGTGATAAGACAGACAAAAAGATAATGCTGATGGAATTCATGCATTATAACTGGGCACATTGAGCACAGTTTCTGTTCTGAGATGGAATCTGTCATTCCCGATTCCTGGCTTCCTGGAGTCATCTGGGTTACTGTTCTAAGTGTGATTCTCCAGCTTTCCTACAGATTCTGTGTGCTTCCAACAGCCTTCCAACAAGGTTGCTTTTGTTGAAGTTAGTTGGAATTGATTGCTGCAACCAAAGAACCCTAGTTGATGTATTTGGAACCAGGTCTGTTTTTCAACTGACCTCCTATAATGCTATTCCTTCTCACCAACTCTCCAATGCCCACAGGATCATGGAATCACCCATTCAACTCACTGCAACCATTCATTTACTTTAGTTTTCCAAAAACATTTCTTCAACAAGCCCGCAGGCAGAAACTGAATTAAAATGTCAAGTTTCATCTATTCACTGCCCCTAAAGCGAGCTGTAAGTCTGTAGTTACCCAAGGTGGTCAAGTATTGCTTATAACAATGCCATGTTCTGTATCCGTAGCAGCTTTTCTTCACTCAAGCTCACCTCTCCTAAATTGATACACATACCTTCACAGTCCTTTTTAATGTTTTGTGAAATTAAAAAATAAATTCAGTATCACCTCTGAGGACTGAGAATCAGTCCAAAGGAACCGAGCACTGCTTAGTTTTCAAACCACCCCTGCTACCCTTCCATAGCATCTGGCTTGACCATTTTGAGTCTTTTTTTCTCTCCTCACAATTTCAGCCTGGGGATACTGATCAGCTCAGTGGCTTTTTTTGCCAAACATGTACTTACTTACTTCCCTGCCTTTGTATGCTATGAAGACATCATAGCTTAAATTATATTTATATATTATGTTTATGCAGGCAACCACCCCACTCTGGTGGCTATCTGTGTTGGCCCTTCTCCATCAAGTCTCAGATGAACAGTCAAGAAAGACTGGATACCTACTAATTGGCTACATCAGGGGCAACACTGCATCCTTCAGTAGGAAGTCACAATTCACAATGATATTGCCTCCTCCTGGAACTGAGGACTCTTCTACACCCCCAGGTGCCAAGATGATGGTATTTGAAAGGCAAAAGCTCACAAAGTATATATCTTAACTACAATGTCCTGAACATATTTTTCTAGCCTGCTACATCAGGAAGTCATCGCTTTCTACTGCCCACTGGAGTGGACCTTCTCTCACTTATCACTTGTGACACTCTTCTTGCAGATGGAGGTCTATATTTTGCCTACAGCCAGTATGGCAGAAATGACCTCTGTAGTCTTAGATGGTGAAACAATGAATTTTATGACCTATTCCACAGTGGCCTTTAAGGGACAAAGGGCACAGAGAACAAAGGAAGGATATTTTGCCTCCTTCCATCCGTGTCTGAGTACCTCTAAGGTATACTCCTCTTGGTTGTATAAGACCTCAACCACAAACACCTAAGCTGTCTCTTAAAAAATCTAAGCAAATTCCAACAACATTCTTAGAATTGCACCCCCTGCCTTTATTCATTTCTTGTGTTTTTTTTTTGTTTGTTTGCTGTTGTCTTTTTTTTTTTTGAGACAGGGTGTCATTTTGTTGCCTAGGCTGGAGTGCAGCGAGGCAAACACAGCCTCCTGGGCTCAAGCCATCCTTCCACCTCTGTCTCCCAAGTAGCTGGGACTGTAGGTGCGTGCCACCATCCCAGGCTAATTCTTGTATTTTCTGTAGAGAGGGGGTTTTATATGTTTCCCAGACTGGTCTCAAACTCCTGAGCTCAAGCAATCTGCCTGCTGTAGCCCCCCAAAGTGCTGGAATTAGGGGTGTGAACCACATCTGCCTATTTCTTGTTTTTAATCACATTTGAAATTGCAAAAGCAATACATGTTTAAGAGGGAAAACTTGAGAGAACAGAAAAGTACAGAGAAAGAATAAATCCAAAGCATACAAAAGTCATTCACAGATAACCACTATTAAAACTTTGGAATATAAACATTGTCTTTGTGTTCTCCTGTGTGCCTAACAGGGAATAAAAGGATACCACTCATGAACATATCCCCAACTCAATAAATATTATGCTACAAGTTGAGTATTCTTTATCCAAAATACCTGGGAATGGAAGTGTTTTGGATGTTTTCAAATTTTGAGTATTTGTATATACATATATGAAATATGAGATATCTTGGAGATGAAACCCAACTATAAACATAAAATTCATTTGTTTCATATATACCTTATACATATATCTTGAAGGTAATTTTGTACAATATTGTAGATAATTTTGTGAATGAAATAAAGTTTTCATTACAATCTGACTGTGACCACATGAGGTCAGGTATGGAATTTTCCATTTGTGGTATCATCTTGGTGCTCAAAGAGGTTCAGATTTTGGAGCATTTTAGATTTCAGGTTTTGGGATTAGGGATGCTAAATATGGACATGGTAATCTTTGATGGTTGAAGTTTTCATTTAATATATATTATTAAACCAGTCTCCTCTTATTGGGCATTGTGATAGTTTCCCAATATCTATTATGAAGTATTATATGAAACTGAATATCCTTCTATGTAGATCTTTGTTCACGCACATTTATGATTATTTTTCTGAGAGTAGAATTAGTTTGGCAAAGGAATGCTCGTTTTTCTGAGACACATTGTCAAGCTGCATTCCAGGAACTTTGTAACAATTTACACTCCCCTGAGGAGATGAGTGTTTTTTCATAACTGCTCCAATACTAGATATTTTTCATTTCACCTTTTGTCAATTTCATGGAGATGTATGGGAATCTCTTATGTTAATTGCATTTTCTTGATGTACATTTTTCATATGATTATTAATGCTTATATTTCAACTTTGGTTAATTAGCTGTTTATATCTTTTGCCTACTTTTCTAGTGATACATTCTTTCTTGTCTATTTGAAAGTGTTCTTTAAAATATTAAGAATAAGAACTCTGTATCCTGTTACATATGTTAGAAATAATTTGTGGTTTGTGTCCTCCTTTTGTTTATGCAGAAGTCACCCTGACATTATTAGAGGCCTTCCCTTTATTTAAAAAATTTTTTTTACACAGAGTCTCACTCAGTCATCAGGCTGGAGTGCAGTGGTGTGATCTCAGCTCACTCAGCCTCCATCTGCTGGGTTCAAGCTATTCTCCTGCCTCAGTCTCCTGAGTAGCTGGGACTACAGGTGCGTGCCACCATGATTAGCTAATTTTTAGTAGAGAAGGAGTTTCACCATGTTGGCCAGGATGGTCTCGATCTCTTGACCTCATGATCCACCTGCCTTGGCCTCCCAAAGTGCTGGGATTACAGTCATGAGCCACTGCACCCAGCCCCCTTAAGATTATATAAATATTTATCTGTGCTTCCTTCTATTATTTTGTTGTTTATATTTAATTCTAAACCATCTATATTTTAGTGCATAATGTGTATTTTATTATTTTCTAAACAGCCAACCAATTATCCTAACTCCATTTGTTGAATAGTTTATCATCTCCTTATTGATTTGAAATGTTACCTTTATCGTATGCTAAGTATTAACTTTCAGTCTTTCTACTTAGTTCCATTGAGATTCTATTTCTGTACCAGCACCAAAGCATTTATTTACTGTAACTTGTGATATGTTTAATATCTGGCAGTATAAATTTGTCATCTCACCTTGCTCCTACCCCTCATCTTTTTGAAAACATTTTGACTATTCTGCCGTTTGTTTTTCTAGATGACCATTAGAATCATTTACAAGTTCTCTTCCCCATATCCAAACCTTTAGGGGACTGATGTTATAATTATACATTAAGTAAGAGATAACTGGCTCATTTTCAGCCAGGAGTTTTCCTGGTCACAAATGTGCTATGCTTCTCCGTTTACTTGCATTTCTGTGGTGCACCCTGCAGTAAAGTTCCATGGAAGTCCTTCATACAACCACCACCTCTGGATTTATTAGTTCTGTGTAACACCCTCAAGCTTACTTGTAACTCTCCCTGACAGAAAAAGAAAAGGCCTCCAGCCACCAAATCCGACTATAATACCAAACATTGGAGGCTGGAAGGGTGTGCCAGGGCTGGAAAGAAGTCACAAAGGATTCCGAGTCGGCAGCACGGGCCCCAGCAGCAGCTCGGTCACGCTCATGCTGGATGACTTTGGCCAAGTCCTTCCCATCCCTGGGTCTCAGTTTACTTCTCTGTAAAACAAGGGATTTGGTCTACACAGCCAAGATTCCTTTTAGATTAAAATTCTTATTCTATCAAAAAAGAGACAGAGGATGGGCGAGTCCTTTGAGGAGCCCTGTGGGAATTCAAATGTTATGCCCATTATTAATGGAGTGGTTAGGTGCTGAAGGAATCAGGAATAAAGGGGTGCTTGTTGAAATGCAGCCAGTTTAATGTGAGAAAACCTGGAGACAGTCAGTTTGAATGTGAGATCTGGAAAGGCACAGCAAATACGTGGACTCAGTCTCCCAATGCAGAACGTGTTTGCAGAGGTGCAGAGGCAGGGTGGTGGGGGTGTCGGGTGGCAGATGAGATCCGATGTGACTGGGAAGTAGGAATTGAGGTAGACTCTTGACTACAGAATAGTGATGCAGGAAAACGGAGCTTGAGCAAATTTTTATGCTTGTTTGAGCTCCACCTGGGGTGGCAGTTCTACAGAATCCATTCATTCGAAACACAGAGGGCCTAGTTCTAAGATTTTTCTGGTTCAAAGGATAATCAAAGACCCCAGTTAAATTGACTCAGGGGTCTTGGTCTTAACTTAGAGCCTCCTAGGAGCTGAGGAGGTACAGAGTTAGATCATCTTTCCTGGTACACGGAAGGAGACTTTTTGTGAAGGGCTGGGTGTAAGAGGCATGAGTAGGAGCTGCCCCCTTGTTCCAGGCCCCAGAGTGAGGCTCAGACAGGCCATGTACCCAGAGCCACGCCAGGGAGGCAGGGCCTCTTTAAGCACTTGTGTGCACATGCATCCTGGTGGCCTGTGCTGCCTGTCTGCTCCTGGGGAGAAGGTGCCCTGCTGTTGCCACAGGCAGAGGCTCCCTGGGCAGGTGAGCGCCTTCTCCCACCAGCTGTTAGAGAAAGGTGGGCGTTGGAATGCTGCTCAGAGGCACCCTGGCTTCGCTCAACCTGGTGTTTCACACACCCATTCCTTAACCTCATTCTCTCCCTATTTCATTCCTCCTCCTACGTAGTGTTTACTAAGATCTCTCCTCCCCACCAGATGAAGCACGAGACCAGGATGTTCTGGGCTGCCTGGGGAATGTTCCCACAACAGTGAGCTGCTGGGCAGAGAACCACACGGTCGCCACCCATTCAAGGCGGGGGCACCCCAGCCTCCAACTCAGGGGTCACTGATGTTGTCAGGGACAGGAAAACCATCAGGCAATGTCTGAGAGAGGGGCTTTTCCTTTGCTGCTTACAAACAAAAAACAAAAATCCTCACAGGAAAAGGAGGATAAAGGCTGTGGTGGATTGCTGTTTGTTTACAAAGCAGTCGAGGGACAAGTGAGAACCTGTGTGGCGTTTCATATTCACTGTGACTGCAATCCAGTGTCTAGCTATATGTTCTCTTTTAGAGTCTAGGATCTCGCTGCTCCAAGTGTGGTCCACAGACAAGTGGAACTGGTGTTACCCGGTAGCTTGTGGGAAATGCAGAGCGTCAGGCCTCACCCCTGAGCCGCTGAATCCGAATCTGCATTTTATTCAGGCCCCCAGGAGAGTCCTCCGTACATTGTAGGCCGAGACATGTGGCTCTGGTTTACTGCCTCTCAACCTTCCATGTGCACTGCAATCACCTTGGAAAAGTACCATGCCAGGGTCCACCCCCACACCCAGAGATAATGATTTAATTGTTATGGGGTGCAGCCAGGACAATGGGATTTTTAAAAACTCTTCAGGTGATTCTAATATATAGCAAAGTTTGAGAACCACTGGTCTAGCATACACATAAATAGATTAAAAGAAAAAATGAGAAGTCCCTTCCTGGACTATAAATAGAGTCATAGCAAGTTTATAAACAACTATATTTACTGAAAATAAATTGAACACATCACCACCAATCTGATGTCTTTACCATACAGTGTCAATAAATGATGTACTTGAGAAAATCATAATGAATTGTACCATTCAGAGAAGATAAAAGATAACATTCTCTCCCATCTTCTTTCCACCTTGTGATTAATTAAAACAAAACCTCCTCATATAGTAATTTCTCAAATCATGGCAAATGGGAACATTTTTGTGCTTCAGCCTTAGCACAATCTTCCTTTAGCACTGGAAATTTCAGTCTGATAATGCACTCCTCACTACAGTTACATAAGCACAGTGGAAGTTCTTGTGTTCACTTGTAGAATACAGAGTTTCCTTTTACTCACACACTCCTTTAATGTAGTTGGACATCAATCTTTCCCACTTAGAAAGGAGGTTTTATTTCACTGCCAGGGGATAGAACTTCCAAAAAACACAAATGTCTTTCAGCATCATGTTGAGTAAATAATCAAGGGGGTATGAATTGGTCTCTCTCTAACTTCCTGCCTTCTTTTGCTTTCAGCTCATAGGTCAATTATGAAAAGACATCTGCCCTAACGTTCCAGCCACCTAGGCAGGATGTCAGCTCCAAAGACAAGTCTCAGCTTACGGGGCTTCCCGTGCTTTTTTTTATCTGGTCCTGAGGTTCGCTAACAAAACACAACATGTAGCTACGTCTGTGGACCAAATAGTGCTTTTCCATTCAATTCAAGCCATTCATAAAATTGACTCAGGAAAATAGAAAGTGATTCTTGGTTCAGGTTTTCCCAATCAGATCAGGTTTTATATAGGATATGACCATATTCAGTGGAAACTGACAGCAGAAAAACTGACAGCATTCTGTAGTCCAAGCCCAGAGGCAGCACAGAGTTCACCCACCCACCTACCCATCCACTTTTAATTGAACTCCTATAAAGAAGGCACTGTCAGCTCCCACGGCCCCACCAGTAACCCAGCAAATTTGCTGAGATTGGGTCTGAGGATTATGAGCGGAGGTTCGGGATGGTGCTTCTTTCAGGCTATTTAGCAGCTTGCTATGCAGTGTCAGGGATGGGGTTGGAATGGGGTCCCCCAGGACAAACCCATGTTGAGGCAGGGCAACAATAAGGTATGGAGAGGTTGGCCAGGACCAATGGCTTTCAGTTCAGTAAAGTGTAAGGGACCAAAAGCCTTCCCAACCCAAACGAAATTTTTCAGCTTGGCATGATTCAGGAGAAACCATCCATATCACACCAGGCAAGGAAAGCCCACTCCACTCAAGATGGCTTCGCCAAAGCCCACCTGTGCTTCCATGAGTCTCTTTGGATTGTGAACTGGCTTATATGAAACTTGGTTTTTAAAAAAGTTTATCCCCTTTATCTACTTGAAAATTCAAAAAGGACAAAAGTGTACAATGTCAAGTCTCTCTCTTACCCTGTCCCTAGCCAGCCGTGCCCCTTCCCTGGAGACAGTGGTATAACAGGGTCCTATGCACATGACTGTTGGCACTGCCTTCATTCTTGGAAGGGCTCTTCCTTCATGAGCAAAAGACACTTTTTGCTGTCCTCCGGCTCCCTAAGGAAAGGCTCCCATATGGCTTCCCTACCCTGTGCAAGATTCCATGGCTCTGTGTTTCCTACCCTCATCCCTTGGGAAGTCCTGGGGCAGTACTCCACATATCACAGCGTAGGAGTACATAAAACCCAGTAAATGAGCTGCACAATGGCACATCTCCAGCTTCTTGTAGGTGGGACCTTCAATTCTACACTTTTTATTTCTTACGAAATATTAACTTAGCTCTTTCCTTGTGCAGGAAAACTTGGCTAGATGCTGCAAAAAAAAAAAAAAAAAAAAAACCATGAGCAAGCCATGCCTTATGTTCACAGGATCTTAGACCTGCATGAGGTTGGTACCCACACTCCAGTTTATGGTGATACATGGAGAGGAAAAAGTATCAAGAAGGGAAGAAATGGGGGAAGGCAAGAATATAAACAAAACTTTGGGACCTGACACAGCCAGGGGTTGGGAAGGGAAGAAGAGAGAGGAAGCTTGTCCTATATTGATTTGAGCTACCTTATAGCTTATAATTGCACCTTAACAGGTACTTGAAGTGGCATTTCCTTCTCCACATCTGGTGAAGGTGGAGCCCAGGGGAGAGGATTCTAGAGCATGAATTAATGGACTCTGGCTTGGATCATGGTCAATCGAGCATGGCCCTGGCATCTTCTTAGCTGGACTGTGGTCCCTTGAGGTCCAGTGTGGGCAAGAGGAGTGGCTGCATGCCCCATTTCTCACTATTGTCAGGCAAGCAAGCATTATTTTCCCATTTCGTAGACAAAAAACAGAACCAAGAGGTTAAGTGACTTGTCTGAAGATGCTCTGCTGCTTGGCACCAGGGCCATGCCAGGATCCCAGGACTGCCTGGTGATTCAAAGCCCAGGCTTCTGCTTTTTTCTCTCACTGTACAGGGCTTTGTTCGCCTTGATGTTTCTGGATATCCCTTTTGATTATTGAACTGAATTTGTGTAAAGTAGGGGTTTTCCATATTCTCATCTTTAACTTCAAAACCCAGGTTCCATTTCACAACCTTTCCTCATGTTGGATTAACAAGTCATAACTACTTCAGATGTGCTCTGAAAAACAAAGGTGCCTTTCATTTTATTCCCCCATAAAAAACGAACTTTACATTTAGTATGAATGCTAAATTCTATAGCAATTAAGACTCCGTCACCAGGCTGGAGTGCAGCGGTGTGATCTTGACTCACTTCAACCTCCGCCTCCTGGGTTCAAGTGATTCTCCTGCTTCAGCCTCCCGAGTAGCTGGAACTACAGGTGTATGCTACCACACCCAGGAAATTTTTGTATTTTTAGTAGAGATGGGGTTTCACCATGTTGGCCAGGATGGTCTCAATCTCTTGACCTCGTGATCCACTCACCTTGGCCTCTCAAAGAGCTGGGATTACAGGTGTGAGCCACCACACCTGGCCTAATTCATTCTCATTTTAAAACTTGTTCTCATTAAAAAAATTTTAAATGTAGCCCTCATTTCCTATAGGCACATATACAAATATGAGAAATATATGTATATATTTATCTTTAATATATTAAACTCAAATGGTAATGAATATTGATTATGGTTCCTGTGCTTATATATAGATGAAAGAATGTATATGATAAAACCCAAATGCTCCATGTATCAAGTTATTGAGCATACCATATGCCCTGCAGCATCAAGCAGTAACTCTCACCATTAACATTTCAGTTTCCTTCAGCAGCACTGACTGTGGCTTTCTGTGGGTCAGAGAGCATGTGAGGAGACTCAGGAGGCCCACCTTCCCTTCTGGACAAGTGACCAGGGAAACCTGGACAGTTCCACTGCATGGCCTTGATGTGACATTATAGCTTCAAACTTCTCATTCTGTATGTGCCAAATTTTGCAGTGATTTGGCATAGAAGTCTGGGTAGGAGGGATCTTCTAGGGCATCTTTGTAGAAAGACCTAGGACCATTATGGGAGACTCTGTGAAGCCTCTACTTCCAATTTGTTTTGGTTCTGATGGCTTCTAACCTCTGTATATGCCTTTGTTTGCCTCCACAGTACCCTCTGAAATGTTCCAGAGTCCCCTGTATGAGAACACACCACTCACCCAAGCACACACCAAAAAGGAAAACGCTAACAACAGTGTAGCCAGCTTTCAAAACAAATAAACTAAAATCTACTCAGCAGCCTCACCCATACTTACCAGTGCCGTAACAATGACGTATGTAATGATGGTAAACAAATGCTTAAGGAGGAAGAGAACTTCACAGCAAGAAGGGAATCTCAGTGATAAAGAAAAGGAGCTCTAGAGAGGTGACTTCCTAAGTCTGGGACTTGAATCTAGGCCTCTGAACTTTCCACTCAGGACCAACTCGTGCATATGCTCTACATTAGTACAAATCTGATTTTTCCTCCTTTTCTGAATGCACCATTGCTGCTATAACAGATTACCACAAATTTAGTGACTTAAATCACCCACATTATCTCATAGTTCTGGATGTCAGAAGTCTGAAATGAGTCTTACGGGGCTCAACTCAAGGTGTCATCACTGCGAGGGCTGGTTCCCTCTGGAGATTGTAGGGGCGAATGTTTCATCTTTTCCACCTTCTAGAATCTGCTTGGATCCCTTGGCTTGAGGCTGCATCACTCCAATCTCTGCTTCCCTCATCACATCTTCTCTTCTGTTTGTGACCCTCTTCCCATCCTCTTATAAGGGTCCTGTGCCTTATAAGGCACACGTATATTACACTGGGCCCACCCAGATAATCCAACATACTCTTCCCATTTCAAGGTCCTTAACCCCATCTGCAAAGTCCCTTTTGCCATATAAGGTAACATAGTCAGAGTTTCTGGAGGTATGAGATGGACATCTTTGGGGGACCACAATTCATCCTTCTGCACCAAATGAAAAGAAGTTCCTTCTGTTTGTTCAATCATCTGTTTGTTGTCTGTAGAAAAAAATATTTTTCCTGCTTAATGTCCCTTCTAAAATGCAAAACAAGTTAGAGAAGTAGGAAGAGGAAATCTGCACTTTTTGTTCATACAATTATAAGCCAAGGGCCAACACAAGTCAGAAATTCGAGCAAATCTCTATGTCCACACAAACCTAAGTAGGTGTGCAATGGCAAAACTGTAAATGAGAAATTTGGCCCCAAATCCAAAGTAACTTGAAAGATACAAACTTGAAAAACCTTCATCAAAATGGGGAGAAAAAACACCCCAAACAATAAACCACCAAATGCATCATTGCCAATCACATGTATGCTCATTCAAGCCTCTGCCGGTGACTTGAGCACAAGATGTTCTCTGTCGTCCGGTAACATCGACACAGGCCCTGCTCATCCATTCCAAAGCAATACGAACCCTTCCCCAGCATCTCTTATCATCTCAGTGCTTGGCGTTTTCCTGATAAGCATCTGGCTGCAGTGAACACTAGGCTAAATTTTGGCACAAATCCACCCATGCTTACTTCTTTAGGATAAATTTTTAGGTGTTATTTCTGGGCCAACAGATAAGCAGGGCTTAGTTTTCAGCCTTGTAAGTATTATCAAATGGCTCTCATAAACGTTGTACAATTTATATACCCAACAAGTCTCCAACCTTATCTGCTTTGTACGCCAGCGCTTATTTTTATCTTCAGTGATTTGAGCAATGAAAATGCTATCTCATTAATTTGCATCTCTTTGATGACTAGTAAGGCAGGACATCTTTTGTATGTCTATTGGCTGTATGTAGTTTTTCTTTAGTGACTTGCGTATTCCGATAATTTGCTTATTCCCTTACCGATGTGTTAAAATTGTTGTTATTGGTGTGCCAGTGTACTTTACATATTAAGGATATAAATTCTCTTTAGGATTCAAACACTAGCAGATATTGCCTATGGATTTTATTACAGTGGTTTTCAGGAGATGTTCAGAAAATTATAATTTTTATGTATCTATTTTTCTTTATGGTTTCTGTCTTTAGTGTTCTGATTAGTCCTTTTGTGTAAGCTATATAAATATCCACTTATTTCTTTGGAGAAATTTTATGCTTCCATTTAAAAAGTATTTCAATCACTTACAACTTATTTTAGAATGTCACTATGTTTTTAGATCTAGATTCTTTTTAAATGTTTAACCTACCATCTCAGAATCATTTGTGACATGATCTGCTCCTTCCCTACGGATGTGAAATGCCATTACTGTCACATGTCAACTTATGCATAGCTGGCTTTCTTTTGGAGCTTGCCATGCTGGCTCATGAATGTGTCTATTCTTGTCCCAGTGTTGCAATGTTTTAATTATTTCAGCGTTTTAATGTTTATTAATATTTGGAGGTGCAAATCCCTCCACATTTTACATCAGCATTTTCTTGTGCCTTAAAGGTGAACTTTAGAATCATTTAGTTAAGTTCCCCCTTGTTCATCCTAATCCTGCAGAAAGAGTAACTAGAACTGTCTTGGGTGTCTAAAGTAATAATGAAAAGAACAGTTTTATAACCTTTTACTTTCCCAGGGGCACAGGTCTCTCTATTAGTCAAATAAATTACCTTAAAAGGAAAGTTTTATGGTATTCTTCAAATAGATTCTGACACATCTTCTAAAGATTATTCCTACTTGGTCTATAGTCTATATTTTATAACTATTTTGAAGCTGATTCTCTCCACTATATATTTTTTATAGTTACTATGATTATTTTTATTTGAGGGGGATTCTTTTAAGTGTATAATATTATATCATTAACTATAAGCACAATGTTACACAGCAGATCAATAAACGTTTTCATCTTGCATAACTGGAATGTTCTACCTTTTGAATAGCATAATAATTCCGAATTCCTCTCTCCTGCTCAGTATATTTTTAATTGGTTATTGATAGTTCATAGGAAAACTACTGAGTGTTTTCTTAATTGTACCCTACTGGCTACTTTTAAGATTTCATAGCCATTTGTGGTGGTTTGTGTGTGTTTACTTGATACATACTTATATAATTTGTAGAAATAGCAACTTATCTCTTTTCCAACCAGAGGTTCCTGAGCACTGGGCAGCCTGGCTGCGGTGGAGATCTCAGCAACACTGCAAAGCTGCTGCGCACCGTGTGCACCTCAAGGTTCCGAGACGGCAGGGAAGGAGGTGGTGTTACCGGAGCACCGTCACTGTTATCTGAAGCTTGAGCACTGCTTTCTAGTTGCTGCCATAAACTATTTTTATTATTTTCTAAAAATGAGACTTTAAGACACACATTGCTTCTCAAATAAGAGTCATTCGTAATCTTCATGCTCAAGCAAATCTCCACAGCTCCCTCCAAAATATGCTTTCACCAGAACCCTTTCTTGTTACCACCAAGTTCTTTTGCAGAAAACAGCAGGAAAGGACCTATTTCAAAGGCCATGGACAAAACACTGTGAGCCACAGGAAAAAACAGGTTATGGTTCCATTGAAGTTTTTGCCTCTTTCTGTATCTTCAGAGGTATATTCTGAAGAATACTTCCTGCTAATATACCTCTGAAGATACAGAAAGAGGCAAAAACTTCAATGCAACCATAACCTCAGACCCGACTCTGCCTTTGTAGGCAGGTAAACCTGAGATCAAATCTTGGCTCTTTTGTAACTTACTAATTCTGACCTTTGGCAAGTCACTGAAACTCTCTGGGGCTCAGTTTCCCCATGTATCAATAGGGAATGTTACAAAGGTGAAATGGGTGATATAAAGCACTTGGTATGATACATAGTGTTCCTTCTTTACTTCCTTCATTCATTTACTCACTCAACAAAATATCAAGTGTCTTGTATGTGTCATGCACTGTGCTGGGTACTGGGGATCTATTAATTAACAACAGACAAGGTCACTGCCCTCAAGGAACTTAAGTCTAATGGAGGTGGCTGGCAAATAATAAGTAAATAAACAAACGAAATTATTACAGACAGCACTGGGTGCTATGAAGGAAATGCACAGAGATGTGATGAAGAGCTACTTCCAGAATCACCATGCGGGGAAGACTTCTCTGAAATGGTGAAGCACATCTGAGACCCAAAGGACATGAATGAGTTAATCACTGGAAAAACTGGGACAAGAGCATTCCAGGGAGAAGGAAGAGCAAGTGCAAAGCCTAGAAGTTAGAGAAGGATCCGATACATCTGGGGAAAAGAAAGGAGGCCAGGGAGCTGGGGCATAGAAAGTAAAGAGGAAAGAGGTATGAGCTACAGACGGAGAGGGAGTGGGTGTTGCCCCCGGCAGGGCCTTGCACGGCAAGGGAGAGCTTGGACTTCACTCTGAGAGTATGTTACTATGGCGGCTGTTCTTGTAGCTGTTGATGTGAGGGATGCAGTACTGGGTTTGCTGTTTAAACCAGAAGCTTACACACATTTTTAACTATTTCCTTTGCAACACAGTATATGACATAGATCTGATCTTAGGAGGCTCATTTTAAGCTTGCTAAGCATTTTTGTTCAATTCAGTGAATCTCCAATGTCCACAACCAGACCTAATGCCATGAACAAAATAATGAAAAGCACTTTCTGCACCTATTATATGGGAGGTACTGAAATAAGAAAAGCCTGCACCATTGGCCCCTGCCTACAAGGAGCTGAGCTCCTTGAGCATCTTCTCCTTTGGGCACATTGCATCTCAGCTCTGCTAACTTCGGATTAAGAACTAGCTATAGAAAGGAGGGTCAGGCTGGTGGGTAGGACAAGAGAAAGTGGCCTCCAGCTTTTGAAAAGGCGGTGGCCTGTGATCTGCTGCTTGACATAAAACTTCCACTGCTGAGAACATTAGCCATGTCAGCCTGACCAGTAAGAATCATTTTACAGAACTATTCATAGCTGTCCAGGCTGAGCAATTCATTTCGTATTTTTTAAAGCTAATTCATATCAAATGCACACATCTGTATTTTTATAAAAGATGTTACAGTTATTTACTTGAGGTACTCTTGCATTCATCTGCCTTGAAAATTGTTAGACACAAGAGGAAAAATAATTACAAACAGCTTATTTCAGTATTAACTGTTAGCTCTGCCAATGGAAGAAAGCCAATGTGGTATTTTTATAACCAAATAAAACTGACCGTTGGTACAATTTCCAGTTTACATAACAGTAGCATTCCAAGAGCTTGTTTGCAAATCATTTGGTGAGAACTCAGAATCTACAGGAAACAGAATATTATAAAAAGTGGGTGAAAGAGCTTGACCAGCTCACAAAAGCTGGTCTTACCTATTGCATACCTCACCTCTCCAACAGAATGCTGCTGAATCTGCCATTCTCAACAATACCACCATGCACAACGTTGGGCACACATTTTCCGAGAATATGGATTCCTTATGCTGTTCAAGCCATCAGCCAGGCATGAGGCCCCCCCACAACCCTGCCTTTCCTGGCATAGGACTAGGGTGGCAGGTGGGAAATAGGCTGCAGAAAGAGGAGGAGATGAAGTTGCAGAGGACCAGAGATGTGAGGCACCAGTTTCAGGCTGAACAGAGAATACGGGGAACAGGGCCTGGGCTAAGGGTTTTGGAACAGGCTGGAGACAAAAAAAAAAAAAAGCCAAGACATGGAATGAGTTTTATGGAATGAGTTTTTTTCTTCTCTTTATCCCCTTTGTTATCAAGATAAGTGGAGGGGAGGGGAAGTAGAAGGGACCACCCATTTACTGACTATAAAAGGTGGCAGGTGCAGATGTGTGGTGGACACTGCCCCTCTTCTCCTGGTTTTGTGTGTGGCAGTGAGATCATGTCATGCGTATATGACAGCTTGCACAGATCTAGTTTGCATAAAAGTCCCCACCTGCCAGTGTATAATGGCCAGTATTTGTTCTGTATTATAGTGGACAAGTGCTTTTACATTCATTAGATCTTTACTGCCATCAACATACATGCAAAACCAGATTCATTCTGTGTTTGAGTCGGGATTCAAGAGTCCTTCCCTCTTTTTTCCCTATACCTGTGGTTTTCAACCCTGGTCTCATACTAGAATCCCTGGGGGAGGTTTTAAAGAATACTGATGTCTGGATGCCATCCCCAGGCCCTGTAAATTAGAATCTCTGGGGGGAGGCCAGGATACTGGTTTTTTTTTTGTTTTTGTTTTTTTCCCAGAACTCCCCAGGTAAGGCTGAGTGTGGTGGCTCATGCCTATAATCCCAGCACCTTGGGAGGCCGAGGCGGGCGGATCACCTGAGGTCAGGAGTTTGAGAACAGCCTGACATACATGGAGAAACCCTGTCTCTCCTAAAAATACACAATTGGCCAGGTGTGGTGGTATGCACCTGTAATCCCAGCTACTCGGGAGGCTGAGGCAGGAGAAATGCTTGAACCAGGGAGGTGGAGGTTGCTGTGAGCCAAGATTGTGCCATTGCACGCCAGCCTGGACAACAAGAGCAAAAATCCATCTCCAGAAAAAACAAAAAGACAAAAAACCAACCAACCAAACAAACAAACAAACAACTCCCCAGGTAATTCTAACGTGCAGCCATAGTTGAGAACTCTTGTTCTACTCAATGGTCCTCAAACTTACGGTGAATGTGAATTACCAGGGGAGTTAAAAATGCAGATCCCCAGGCCCCACCTCAGAGATTTGCATTTGGCCTGTGAAGCAGACATTCCCATTGCTTACCAATAGACACTCACCTCTACTTCTAGGTACACAGAGACCTTCCCTGTCTCCTTGGAGTTAGGTATGGCCGTACGAGTTGTTTCAGAGAATGAAATGTGAGCATTGACAAGTGACACATATCTAGGGGAGCACTCAGCCTGTTGATGGGTCCCGTTTGCTGATATGGAGGTCTAACCTGAACTATCAGTTTTCCTGGGGAGTGTCCCAGGGCCCACAGTGGACACTGAGTGACTGAGAGTTAAACCTGCTGAGAAGCCAGTGAAATTTTGTCACTGCAGCATAACCTAACA
This sequence comes from Alouatta palliata, assembly GCA_004027835.1. Lineage (NCBI taxonomy): Eukaryota > Metazoa > Chordata > Mammalia > Primates > Atelidae > Alouatta > Alouatta palliata. The sequence continues at coordinate 110,654 of PVKV010001746.1, read as the reverse complement.
TCTCCTGACTGAACCTTTTAGTCTGGAGTAAACTCTAATTTTTACAAGCATCCTGGGTGATTCTTAGGCCAACAGCCTGCGGCCTGCACTTTTAGAAGGAAGCCAAATGCCATGTTAACTTTCTGTACTTTGCTTCTTTATAAAGAAATTGGTGAGCTACAGAGAGCTAGTATTCATTTATTTACTCAACTTTTAGTTTGGATCTATTGTGTCAGACATTGCACTCGGGGCTCATTCCTATGCAGAGCATTTTCACAAGTACAGGGACAGGAGAAAGCACTCAACAGCTGGCTGCAGTACAATATTGAAATGAGCTTGAGGAAAGATGACCCTGGGCTGGTGTTTAGGGAGAAACCCAGGACTGAAGGAAAGGATGTGAGTGAAAACAAATGTGTCGCAAGGTTCTAAAACTGTGAAATAATGTAAGCCACAAAAGTAATTCTATATGTCTAGTAGCCACCTTTAGGATAAAAAGGTGAAATTGATTTGAATAATGTATTTAATTTAACCAAATAAGGTCAAAATAGTGTTATTTCAATAAATAAGCAATGCAAACATTTACTGATGAGATACTCAGTTTCAGTGCACTAAGTCTTCACAATATTACCATATTGGTAATATTGGTATCTATTTCCAACACATCTCCGTTGGAACTAGCCATGTGTCAAGCACTCCACAGCTGCACGTGGCTGCCATATTGGATGGTGCAGTTCAAGACAGAGCTGCCAAAGGCTTCTCGGGACAACCTCTTCAAGGAGGTACCACACGCAAGTGGCGTGGGCATCAGGAACTCTTTTACTTAAAAACAAAAATATTAACTGAGAATCCTCCCTGGGCCAGATTTTTAATAACATCAGTCTTTGAACACCCATAAAAATACACTGATATTTTAAAATATTGGTTTCAGCAAAGCTTTCTCCCTAAACAACATCCTGGTTTAGGGGCTATATCCAGTCACAAAGTTATACTACTTAAGCCAAGTTTAAAAAAAAAAAAGTTAACTTGTAGTCTTAATGGCAAAATGTAATTTTGGAGAATTCCTGTGGCTTAATGAGTCAATAATATTTTTTCCAAGAGCAACTATTTGAATAGCCCTGTAGTACCAACCCTCTTTACGAAGGCTGATCATTTTAACTCGAAACGTGACCAGTAGGGAGGAAGAACTGCCCAACTCAGCTCCTTCCCCCAGTGCGTTAAAACAGACTGTCTGGAGCTGCCTCTACCGTATCCTAAGTCAAAGGGCCTCTCTCTGCTTCTAGAAGAGCCGACCCTGGGCACCCTTGCTGTGAGCCATCTGAGTTCCATAGACAGGGACTCCTTTTGTAGGCTTCCATATAAGCCCCCTTATCAGATGTATGGTTTGCAGATATTTTCTCCCGTTCCATAGGTTATCTCTCCACACTGCTGATTGTTTCCTTGGCTGTGCAGAAGCATTTTAATTTGGGGTAATCCTTTCCTTTATTTTGTTTTTGTTGCCTGTGCTTTTGGAAGTATCTCCCCCAAAAAAAAACAAATTTGCAGAGACTAATGTTATGGAGCTCTTTCCCTGTTTTCTTCTAGTAGTTTCACAGTTTCAGATTTTACTTTTAAGTCTTCATCCATTTTGAGGTGATGTTTGTATTTATTACAAGATGAGGGTCTTAAGTATGTGAAATCATACATACGTTAATTAGCTTGATTTAGCCATTCCCCGATGTATACATATATTGGAACATGTACACCACATAGTTTTCATCAAAAAATTTTCAAAGAAAAAAAATTTTTTTTAAGTGTTCTTTGCTTATAATTTTTTTGTTTGTTTGTTTGCTCTTCCAGGGGAACTTCCTCAGTGCCCTCAAGAGAGGACAGCCTGCCCGCCTCCTTCCTAACAGCATTTTGTTCACAACTCTGGCAGGCAGTCATTTAATTCAGGCAAAGCTTTGCAGTTCTATTCATCGCCTTCACCACTGAGAAGAGCCCAAGGGCACTGACTGTCCTTGGTCTGTCTCTGATGCCCAGCACAGCCCTCCAGTAAACCCTCCCACTCACTCACAAAAATGCTTAAACAAGAAAGAGAGAAAGTCAACCTACATTGGGCCAAAGAGCCCTTCAGTATAATAATACCCTCTTTCTCCAGGGTACCAAGAACTTTCTTTTTCTTTTTCTGAGCAGGTATGATTTTCTTCCATGTTGTCCCCCGTATGGTTAAGAATTTAATCCCAAACAGCTCTAGTTCCTCAATTAGGTATACTCTCCATTTAACGATCTAATTATTTTCCATCTTTATACATTTCTAACCTGTACTCCCACCTAGATTCTTACAGCATTAGCATCAAAAGGGAAATCAGGCGCTAACTTTTCCCACATAAAGTGCTATGAATAGTCTCTACCTGTGATCATTATCGCTCCCTGAACCTTTCACACCAAAGGAGAGCAACCTGTTTGTATTTTAAAGAACGGTGTGAAAAGGGCTTCCATGAAGCAAGTGAGCAAGTGAGAACATGACTTCCTCAAGCACATAGTCCTTTCCACCTCTCTGACCTTCAGCCTTTCCACACAGCAGCCCTGGTGGTTCCCTCCAGTTTCTCCCTCCAATTTCTCAATGTTCCTCCTGAATCTTGTTGCTCAGAATAGTGCAAAACTGTCCACGTCTCGCATAAGTAAAGGAAACTACCTCAGGCCTGTGTTTTCTCGGCTTTGGTGCCATAATTCTAAAAGTAAAGCTCAGTGTTTTGGCATCTGGTGGAATAGTGGGTTCCATGACCCCACTTCCCAACAGCCAAAGTGTGGCTTCCTTTGATCTGTTTTTTTTTTGTTTGTTTGTTTTGTTTTTGAGATGGAGTCTTGCTCTGTCACCCAAGCTGGAGTGCAATGGCATGACCTGGCTCCCTGCAACCTCTGCTTCCCGGGTTCGAGCGGTTCTCATGCCTCAGCCTCCTGAGTAGCTGGGATTACAGGTGTGAGCCACTGTGCCTGGCTAATTTTTGTATTTTGAGTGGAGACGGGGTTTCACCATGTTGTCCAGGCTGGTTTTGAACTCCTGACCTCAGGTAATCCTCTGCCTTGGCCTCCCAAAGGGCTGGGATTACAAGTGTGAGCCACCATGCCCAGCTGATATGTTCTTTAAGTGTCGAAACTAACACCTTAGTGTTGAGTTATGCGACTGACCCTGTCATGGCCCTTATGACTTTAAACTCAAATCATGTCCCTGCCACCAATTGGCTGAGGCCATCTTGGTATTTCAGATGCCATTTCATACTTGTATGTTATTGCTTTCTATCTTTGTAAATCTAAATGAAAAGAATTATAACAAATACTTACATAGGACTCATCTGTGTCCTGTATAAGCTTGGCCCTGTTCTAAGTGCTTTACATATATTCTGTCATTTCATTCTCACGAAGACCCTGTGAGGGAGGGTCTGCTGTTATCTCCACGTTACAGATGGGCGACTGAGGCACAGAATGGTTGAGAAACTCGCCTAAGGTCATAGTCCCCAAGGGACACAGTTAATACTTAAATCTAGGTCATCTTGCTCCTAACTTTAACCTCTGTATTATCAAATACTTACGGTTTTTATTTTTAGGTAACTTTTTTATCAGGCCAAATTTAAATAATAAAAAGGCATGATGTCCTCACATGTTAATGAGAAGTGGAAATCAAGCGAAGCATTTGTTCTGACCTAGAGGCCTCATCCTTGGACGTACACCCAAGGTGGCTAGCAGATGGCAAGTTCTGTGCCCGGAATCAAGCTAAGGAGAGGGAGGACTACGTTTTCATCCCCACCGACTTTGTGACTTTGGAGTCTGATAGGTTTAATCCCCTGTGCTTCATAAACCTACTGACACAGTTATCTTAAGTCAATTCACGAAAAGATTATTTTAGGAATCTTTGTGACCAGATTTGTGCAAAAACATTTACAATAATAAGAACCTAGACACTGCAGAACAAAGTCCATCACAGTAAACAAGTCAGTGTTTGTTGAATAGAAGAAAATGTATACAGGCTGGGCACAGTGCCTCATGCCTGTACTCCCAACCCCGGCAGGCCAAGGCAGGTGGATCACTTGAGCTCAGGAGTTTGAGACCAGCCTGAGCAACATGGCAAAAAATCACCTCTAAAAAAAAGCACAAAAATTAGCCTGTATGGTGGCATGTGCCTGTAGTCCCAGCTACTTGGGGGTCTGGGTTGGGAGGATTTCTTGAGCCCAGGAGGCGGAAGTTACAGTGAGCTGAGATAGTGCCACTGCACTCCAGCCTGGGTGACAGAGCAAGATTCTATATCAAAAACAAACACAAAACAAATATATATTTATATATACATATATATATATATATGCAAAAGATTCCATAGTTTTGTGATAAGATAAAAATAAAAGCTTATATATACATACGTGCATATACTCACATGTGCATATGTATATATGTACACATGTGCACATTCACAGATGTAGTTATACACGCACATACCTGGCTTTAAGGTATATGTCTAAATTTTCATGAAATGAAGGATTAAAAGCCCAAGAAAGTGGTTTCCAATTTGTCTTGGAGAAGAGGAAGAAAGAGAGTCACACAGTTATTTAATGCAAAGTATTTGTAAATCTCCCCTCAAATAACATCTGTGGGTCTGAGTGAGATGTATGTGTATCTGTATGTTTTTAGAGTATAGAGGTGAAGTGCTTAGAATTCTGCAGCCAGTTACCTGGGTTTAAATCCCAGCTCTGCCGCTTTCTAACTAGGTGACCTTGGACAAGTTACTTAACTTCTCTTTGCCTCAATTTTGCCATCTGTAAAATGGAGCTAATAGTAGTACCTTCTTCTTACAGTTGTTGTAGAAACTAAATCAAGCTAAATGGAAAAGCATCCAGTATATAGGGAGTACTCTGTAAATGTTAGTTCATATTACCATGTAAATTCTATTGTGATTCATAAAATACAAATTCATTTTAAAGTGTCATTGAGTTCTCATAGCAGCTTTTGGTTATGTTTATTAATTCATTTAATATAATTTAGGTTAATAGTAAAGGCACAACTACTCTCTATGGGGTCTCACACAATTCTGATGTTAAAAATGGATCCTTACTCTGAAAAAGATTGGGAAGAGCTGAATCCTTGGGAAATTGCCCACAATGGCAACTACAATCCGGTTATCACACGGTCAAGCGTGCATCGAGGTTTCTAGAGCCTTTCAATGTGCTGGGCTGTTTATTTAACAGGATATCATGTAGAAAGCCTACTAGAAACTGAATTTTATAGAGGCTCCCATGGACTGTCAGGTGATTAATTATATTTCTATTTTTTATACGTAAGAGCACCAGAAAGATTCATTTGTGGCAAATTTCATAGCAATAACTGAGATGTTTCACCTTCAAGATCTTAAAAATATCTTTCTGGCAGGAAGAGATGTTCATTACATCCAAGCCTCCAAAAGTCAAAATGAAAAAGGACCCAAAAAGAGGGATTACCCTGAGGCTGCTAAGTGACAACTAGGAAGAAAAAAAAAAAAAAAAACACAAAAAAACCAGCTTTCTCTTTTTGAGCCGCAGGCTACACTGTGAATAGCACTGAGGCCCTCCATTCCACTTCATCTAATCCATTTTCTCCTGTGTTTTGGTATTTAAGAAACATTTTAGTCAACGCAACCTGGTGATAAAATGGCCAGATGTGTGAACTCACTTTCCATTACACATTCTGATAAGGGAAATGGGCCATAACTTTCAAGACAGGAAACGAAGAAGGGAGATTCTGAACAAATCCATAAGCAAACAGTGGCAGAGCCTGCTAGTGGGGGCATCTGAGCCTGGCTGGATTAAAATAGCTGCAGGTCTCTTCATCAGTAAATAACCAGATGCTCAGTCTATCTCCAAACTCAGAAGCCAGGAGTTTGGGTTTGCACAGCCAGAAAACAGAGCTGATGTTTTACCAGAAAGCCGCCGTGTTCATCATTTCATCACAGTAAAGCCAATGAGAGAGAAGATGTTTGAGGTCTGAGGTGGCCCAAGTTCTGAGGTTTCTGACTTTTCTTTCCCAAAGTCCGGGGTGAATACTAGAAAGTCAGTCCTGGGACACACACATTTCACAGACTCCCAGCGAGCAGCACTGTCTGGCTAAGGTAGAGTGAGATCTCGGGGGATGGGAAAGTGCTGTCACCTTCAGGTGAGAGCGTCTCAGCCTGCGAGGACAGGTACCACTCAGCCTCGTCTTCCCATTGAGCTCTAACAAAATGTGGTTGATGACTAAAAATGCAGATTTCTGGATCTCGCACTGCAAGGGCCCGGGAATCTACATTTTAACACAGTCAGCAGGATGACTGTTACGCACACTGACATGTAAGACCACTATCATAGGACTTAACTCCAGGTGGTAAAAAGTAACCATAAAGATACAACTTTGCTTCACTCCGTATGCATCACCAGTAATGATAGTAAGGGTAGTAATAGCAGCAGCAGCAGCAGCAGCAGCAGCAGCTAACACTTAGAGTAGCTGCTGGGTAACAGTTCCAAGTGCTTTCTTTACAGTCAACTCTTGTCACATCAACCCTATGATAGGTACTATTATTATTCCCATTCTACAGATCAGGAAGCCAGGCACAGAGAGGTTAAGTATCTTGCCCAAGGTCTCACAGCTAGTAAGTGGCAGAGGTGGAGTTTGAACTTGGACCGAATGGTTTCAGAGTCTTCACATTTGAGAGACTGACCATAGACCTGGGTGCACAGAAAGTCCCAACCTCTGTTGAAACCTAGAATTATTAAGTACTTGAAATTTCTGTGAAGTGGATCAAGATTTAGGAGTCACAGGCACTGAAGAAGAGTGTGGATGAGCATTCCCAGATCTCTGCGTTAAAGTGGCAATTGCTGGGGCCAACTCATCCAGACAGCAAGGTCCTGTGAGGGCGACTGTGCAGGCGAGTGAGGCCTGGGAGCCAAGCTCCAAAAATGGGTGGCCTGCATGCAACGTGCCACTGTTTCCCTATGCTCTAGAAGCAGCAGTACTGCCCAAGCCTCGGAGACAGCCGCAGTCACTGGACTGCAAGGCCAAGGTAGCTTGCACTCAGTGCACACTGGCCAACAGACCTGCAGGGCAGCCACTGCCTTTTCTTTCTTTTTAGATACTGGAAAAACAGGAATGCACAATGCAAATGAAATTCACATACAATTTCATTAACCAGAGATCATTAATGTGAACACCAGATGTCCTGTATTTTTGCATCTGTGCGTATAGCTTATAAGTTCGAGTTACATCATTCAGTTTTACATACTATTTTCTATGTATATATCATGTGCATTTTCCCACATCCTTAAACATTCCTCATCAACATGATTTTGAAGGGCTGTATAGTAGCCTATCTACCTGTTCCATAACTGTTTCCCTCTTGTTGACACTGGCTACTTTTCATTCTACTGGATAATAACCTAATATCTGATTGTTCTGTGAAACAGATCCCTAAGTGCAATAGTTGAGTCACAGGGCATAGACAATTTTTAAGTTTTCATTTACAAATACTAAGGAATTCAGTTCACTATTAATGTTAAGCCATTTCCCAGAAGGTTGTGCCCATATCCACATCCACTAGTTTTGTCATTTGCCTTGCCTCTTTTTTTTTCTGAGATGGAATCTCACTCTGTCAGCAGGCTAGAGTACAGTGGTGCAATCTCGGCTCATTGCAACCTCTGCCTCCCGGGTTCAAGCGATTCTCCTGTCTCAGCCTCCCAAGTAGCTGGGACTATAGGTATGTGCTACCACACCCAGCTAATTTTGTATTTTTGGTACAGATGGTGTTTCACCATGTTGGCCAAGATGGTCTCCATCTCTTGACCTCGTTATCTGCCTGCCTTGGACTCCCAAAGTGCTGGGATTACAAGTGTGAGCCACCGCACCCAGCCTGCTTTGCCTCTTTCAAAGACGGTAGATGCTCTATTAATGAGCTTTACTTAAACCAAACCCCAGATTTACCCAATCCCATACTCTCCATTTCTTTGCTAAAGTATCTAGACCAGTGCCTTCAGCATGCAAAAGCTCAGTTGGCTACTCTAGTTTTTAAATCAGCCTGATTTTGTTCTCAACAGTTAGGCTAAATATTTACCAAGAGGCCATTTGCATTTGTTCCCAAACCTGTTTATGTCAGCTGTACTCATTATTGTACTTATGTAACTTAATTACATGTTATGTAAATCAATGAAATATCTGTGCATAAGGAAAGAGCTGTTGTTTCTATAAGTAGAGAGTGTCGGAAAAATGAATATGAACTGTTGTCAAATTAGGAGTGGATAAGGCAACTATAAAAGACGAGGGAGGGGTAAGGGGGAATGTTATAGGTCTAGAGATTTATGATGCTTCCTCTGCAAGTGTCTACTCTCTTATTTATTAATAAATAAAATCTGGAAATTATAGAAGAAGCATTATGAATGTAAGTCACGCAAATAGAGTGATGCAGAATGCCAACATATGAATCTATTGATAACTAAAACAAGAGTCATGAAACGGCACTTGTCCTTCCTCCACGTAATGCACTCTGAAATTCTCTATTCTATTCAATTCCACTTTTAAAAACGGTGGTTGTGACCCATAAAGTGATTCTGTAACTCAGTGTGAAAAGACACCGACTTCATTCCACTCCTTCATTTTATTGATGGGAGAACTGAGGTTCAAGAATATTTAAAAGCTCTATTAAGGTCTTACAGCCAGTGAGTCAGAATTACGATTCTTGATTCCATATCCGTGTTCTGTCTGCTACCCTGAGCAGACTTTGCTCAAAAAGTACTGACCCAGCACAATTTCCTTTGCAAAAATAGAAGGTGAAATGAGAATGTGGATGACAAAGATACATCTTGGAGAGGAAAGGAAGAATCCCTCATTCCCTCCTAATGCTCTTCTAAGCATTCTTTAAAATCAGCACAAATAGGTATACGTGGTTTTATCACCAAACTAAGACATACCAAGTGTCTTGTGTTATAGACACATATTTGGAGCAGGTGAGCCATGTAGAACACATGAGCCTTCTAATTTTAGAATGACTTCAGCTCCACATGGGAAAATTCTAGACAATGGAACAGGGAAGCAGTTTGCAGTTCTGAAAAGCTTTTGTTAGGTGAGATGAGCAATAGCCAGATCGCTTGCTTGCTGGCTGACACACGTTCTACCTGTTTTCCAAACAAGTAAAGCCTTCAAAGACTTTTCCCTCTAATCTCATCTGCCTTCCCTTTGTGTACCCCCAGCTCAAACTTGCCACCTCAACATATTTAAGCCCAGAGTCACCACTGAGATCTGATCACCATCTCCCTAAGCCAGCTGATAAGGGTGACATTCCCCATGAATAACCACACTGTAAATTTCCATGTTCTTTCATCATCACCTCTGAAAAGTCTCCCAGACACTACATTAAGCAAGCCTTCAAACACGCCTTGATTCCAGGTGGGTGTCCCTAGACACAGGCCAGAGGAAGGAGCAGAAGTTCAGAGATTTAAAGTGCCGCCCTGAGTACGCAGCTCATGCAAGGCAGCTAGCAGATGGAAGCCTGGAGGCTGGCTCCCAGGTGCCTGAGTAATGTCCTCACCACACCCCCTTGGTCATTAGAGTGAGTCTCATGAAAATATAAGAACCAGATGGGCAGCCTGGGAACAGTGCAACATTTCTCAGGGTTAAGCAAGTAGCCACCCAATGACTTCTTAGCTAGGGTGCATTCTGTCCCTTTTAAGGGGCATTTAAGTGTCTTTTGAAGATAGGTCATAACTCCTTCCTTGAGAGGGTGTGACAGGTGTGCTAAGCTATAGGTGCTGCCACCACATCCTGCCTCCAGCTAATGTTTCTCTGCGTGCTTTACAAATTGACAACCAACCTGATAAAAATATTCTGTCCCAAACCATGCTATTGATTTCACTCCCATGGCAATTATTTTCTAAATCATGCACTAAGCAGTCAGCCAAAGTTGCGCGTATCATTGTGACACATTCACCACGGGTTCCCATGCTGTCTTTTCTCACCTGCACAGTAGGCTCCTTGAGGGCAAGGCAGAGAAAGCCTGCTCCTTTGTATAGTTTCAGCAACTAGAATCTTTGAACCTGAATGCAAAAAAGCATCTAGTTCCAAGAAAATCAAATACATGTCAGTGACATTACCACTTCCCTATCTTGGACCTGTGACCAATGGATCAGTGCAGTACTTCCTAAAACCTGCAGTCAGCCTTATAACCCTTCCCACCCTGGCTCTCCAGGTCATCTCTACCAATCCATCAGTGTGGTCACGTGAAAAATCTCACGGGCCATTTCTGACTCAAGTACAATAGAGGAGGAAACAAATCCAAACAGGAACCAGAAAACTAACTTGTCCAGGGATATGAAAAAACTGAGACCAAATGGCTCAAAACCCATGGTCCCTGATCTCCAGCCTCAGGCACCACATCCCTCTGTTGTCCCACTCAAATTGTCTGAGAAGCGTTTACTAATGACAATGCCAGTTTCCTATGACTCTGGCATCATCTGTCCTCCATATGTGGGGATCTAAGAGAAAGGAAGAAAGGAAGAAACCAACGAAATGTCAAGAAGAAAGGCCAAGAGCAACGATCAAGTAATAAGAACACAGAATTCTTTTCAAAATACACAAGAAAGGCCAGGTGTGGTGGCTTATGCCTAGAATCCCAGCACTTTGGGAGACCAAAGCAGGAGGACTGCTGGAGCCCAGGAATTTGAGATCAGCCTGGGCAACACAGCAAGGTCTCATTTCTAAAAACAAAAGAAAAAAAAAATGCACAAGAAAGCCACATAGGATAAGCCCCATGTTCTTTTGAGCCCATCTGACACCCTTGATTAGCACATGGAGTTTGCAATTTTCTCTCCACAATGTTCCATTAAAGCGGGAGGGCTTCATCCTGAGTATTCCTGTTGCCCTATGCTCTAGTGCTGTCACTCAGGAATGTATCAAAACCTATCTTACATCCATTATTATTTCTCATTCCCATCAACTCTTAGAGTGAGAAGACTTGCAAATTTACATCATGGGTAAAGTCCTTACAGCTTTTGTTCTAAAATTACCCATTTTCACACCTAATTGGTAGGGATGGTTTCAAGCCATTTACATTTTTCTGGATGGTTTGTTTCTAGATCGATTCTGGAATTGAATAAAGGAGCCCTCCAACATCCAGAGCATTGGGAGTTAGAGGCACTCAGATGTGAAAGTCATCCAGCAGAGACATGAATACATTTTATGAAAACAGTGTTCACCTGAAAATAAATATAAGTAGAAAGCAAGATACAAAGACATGAAAGTGAATGCAAATTAGAAAAAAGCACCACAAAATTAAAGACAGCATCATCTACCTTCCATATCTGAGGATCTAACAAAAAGGAATCATCACTGCCCTTGCTGGTGATATTTTAATGGAATTGCGGTGATATTTTAAAAGCCTTTATCTGTTAGGTATATGTACTGAAGTGTTATGAGTGAAGTGGGCTTTGCTTTAAAATACCTCAGCAAAGGGAAACATTAGAAAGATGAGGGAATAGATCAAAGAAAAATGACAGAATGATGCTAATTGTCAAAGCTGGGTGTTGGATATACAGGAACTGATTTCACTATCTCTTCTGTGGATGAAGATTTCTCTAATACAATGTTACAATGTTAACAGAGAGTTTTACTTATTAAATTAGCCATGAGCGCGCACACACACACACACACACCACTTGCTTCAATGACCAGCAGTAAGTGTGGCTGGTGGAAGTTGGTCCCCAGTTTGAGCTGCACCCACCACAGGATCTCAGCCCTGTGTGGTGAAGAGAGTGGGTGGGATGGCGTGGGAAGGCCTATCAGGGCCTGAGTAGTCAGTCCTCTAGGAGACTGGACAGTCACCCTAAAGGAAGAGAGTTAAGCATAAGCCTGATCTATCATAAAGCCCCAGCCTTTGGAGGCGTGACTATAACACGGTCATCACCACTTGGACTTTTCTCCTGGCCCAGCCCGCTCTAGATTCATGTCTGGGTCTCATGGGGCAGGGCAGAGAGTAAGTAAAACTGGAAAGAGCAATTTCATTAAATTTCTAAGGCCCTGGGGTGCAAGTTCTATAGCTCAGTGCCCCATCACAGAGAGAGAAACAGAGAGGGCAGAGGGGCAGCTACCTCCCTCCTCTGCAGACTGCCAGCTAACCCGCGGGGCTTGAAGCTCTCTGGTCTTTAGAAGGTGTGGCACTGCCTCTGCTCTCACAGACCACCTCAGCCCCCAGAGTGGCACCGAGATGGTTACAGAGTAATACGCAACACAGCAGGGGTTCAACTGCTGTTTTCTGACCACACGTCACAACGAGGGGAAGTAAACCTCAGAGACATTCTCACAGAAAGAAGTTCAGGAAGGAAAGATGGAAGAGAGGTTGTTCACGACTGCAAAAAGAATAGTCCTCTTCTGGAAAAATGTACCAGGTCTGCCCACACCTGCCCAGCAGGGCCTGGGGAACCCCAAAAGGCCTACGCAGGAGCTATGCCAGGCTCCTGGGGAACAGGCTCAAGGGCGACATCTCTAGGCTTTTCTCATCTGTCAGAATGGACGGAGACTTGGAGGAGGGGGTCAAATGACCAGGAGTACATGCTTCTCCATGGATGGCAGTGGTTGCACTTGTCATCATCGCAACCTGTCCCCTGACTCAGTGGAGAACCTGGCTCTTGGCCTACCCGGTCTTCGAGTGCGAAGGAGGAGCAGGCGGAAGGCTCCGCCAGAGAGCTGGGAAACTAGGGATAGAGGCCTGGGGAACAGGCCTCCATCTCCCTCTTCTGGCTCAATCTCAAGACCTTTATACTTCAGTTCCACCCAGTTAGGCTTAAAAGAGTGCAGGGAGAGTGAGGAAAACACAGGAGGCTTCTCAGCCTATGGAAATACCTAGAGATAATGGTGACAAGTATCAAAGCGGTAAACACCAAGTGGCCCAGTATCCAGATTCTTTCAAATGATACCCAGTGTGTAAGTGTTACTGGAGTATCAGTACTTTCTAGTGTTTGGGCAAGTCACCAGAGGTCTATCTGTAGGAGGGGCTGAAGGTGAACCTTGGGGCAAGTGCATACTAGAAAGGGGGTTGGGGCAATTCTGAAATCTGCCTGATGGAGTTACTAAGCTATCCTCTTTTCCTCCCTGTATGTTTATATCTGAGCCCTTTGTGGATGGGAGGCAACTACAAAGTGAAAGAACTGCTTTCTGGAAACCCTGGTAGACCCTGGACTCCAGAAGCACTGCTTAGTGTGGACACACACACACGCTTCCACCTCCAGACCCAACAAAGCATGACATAGAGTGGGAGAGGCATTTTCTTCTGTGTCATCATGGACCACCAAGTGTCTGAGGCACCTTCAAGCGCATCAAGGATAACAGTAGCAAGGCGGGCTGGTGGGGCTGCAGCAGCAATGGTACCCAGTGGGACTGGGAGTGTCGCCTCCAGTGGGTTTGGAGGGAAAGGCCTGGAGGAGAAAAGCAAGGTACCAGGGACACAGTGTGGCTGCCTAGAGAATTTATGAGTAGATAAGAAACCCACCCCCTCCCACTGGCACCTCCCTGAAATAACTATGGAGACACAGCAGGAGGCGAGTGCAGTAACAGATGGGAGCAGAAGTTAGTGAAACACACTCCATGCTAACCAGGGAGTAGTGGGACTGGCGTGCTCACACACTGCTGGTAAAAATCGGCACCAATCACTCGGAAACCTGTCTGGCAGTTTGTACCAACAGTCATAAATCTGTATTTATTCCTGCTTCCGGAGACATTCTGAGGACAGAATCCAAAAGGAGGAAAAAGCTTCTAGACATGAAGAGGTAGTATCGTAACTTAAGAAACTAGGGGCACCATAAATATCTAATGGGGAATGTTTCATGAAATCACACATGTTCACTTTAGTGTGACAGCCTGACATTTTAAGAGAACAGATTTCAAGACTTTCCAGCAACATAGAACAATGCACAGCCCCAACATTTGAGCTTAAAAAGCAGGCATCCATATTGTTTCCTCACCAGGACTAACCGTATAAAAATATAAACACACATGGACCAAGGCCAAAAGCAACGTGCAAATCCAGCAGAGGTTGCTTCCCTGCAGTGCTGAGGCCACCCTGGTTTGCCTCCCACAGGTCCCAACCTCTCCACTATTTTGGTCTAGGATCTTTAAAATTAAAAAAACAAAATAAAAATAAAGCCACTTTTTTTTTTTTTAAAACCACAAGTATCAAAATGCAAACCAGAAAATAACTAAACAAAGGTCACCAGGCAGAAAAGCAAATGGGGGTTCAAGAATTTGGGTTCTACTTCCGGTGGACTATCACCGGAGTGGGGAAAACGTGACTGGCCCCGAGTTCCTGCAGGCCCTGTCTCGGCGCACTTGCCCACAGGAATTGTCTGAACAGCCAAGAAGAGACACGGAGGGCAGGCCCCTGAGGGTGCCAGGAACAGCCCCCCTTGGGCCTGCCGTTCAAACCTTCCAGTGATCGCCACCTCACCCCTGAGGAGGGGGCAGAGAGGGCTCTGGGACAGGCATGTGCTCGGTGGGCAGAAGGCCAGGTTCCACACAGCAGCAGGCCCTCTCCCTTCCCACACGCCATCCACACACACAGGGCAGCTGCACTCACCGCTCAGGGGTGACGTGCTGTTCTCCAAGGCCTGGCACGCAGCCAACACGATACCTGTTGGGTGGAGGAGAAGAGGGAAAAGGTCAGAGTCTGCTTGGCAAGTGATGTCCTCGGAGGCTTAGAGGGCAGGCCCTGTGACAGGCAAAGCCTTGGTGGTTTACAGAGTGACCTGTAGACAGGCTTGGCGACATCATTTGTGGGTATCAGTGCAGAATAAGCACACAGGCCCCTTGTTAAAAAGCAGGAAGAAAGTGCCCATGGAAAGCTCCGAAATGGAGAGCCTTCCACTTCTTCCAGCCTCTCTCTCCATCTGTCATGGTGGTTTTGGCTTTGTTTTTTCTTAACACCTTATAAATATTTTTTTTTATGGTGGGAAAATATACATGACACAAAATTTACCATTTTAACCATTTTAATTGTACATTTCAGTGACATTCACCCTGTTGTTCATGTCATCATGTTTGCTTGCTATTTACATAGTTGCTGTCCTTTGAGTGTGAGGATATCCGCAGGCTGAGTGCACCCCTCACAGGTGCCTCCCAGGGACAGAGTGTGCAAGGGAGCAAACGACCCACTGCCTCTGGGCTTTCCTTCCAGCCAGCAGCTGGACCAATGTACTGTGACCCAGCTAGGGGTTGAGGGGTCTAGTCAGGTATCTCTTCTTTCCAGGAACTGGCTGTCCCAACCCAAGATGGATGGGGGACCGCTTAAAGGTATTGCCTCCTCTCTGCCAGGATGTACTAGGTACCTGGATGGGGGAGTCAAGCAGCTCGCCCCCCTCTAGTTGCCCACTGAAGATGCCATGGAGCTGCCAGTCCAGGATGGGGACAGCTGCTACCATGCCCTACCGTGAGATGCCATGCACTTAACCCCAACCCTTTTTGTGCCCAGGTCCCACCAGGGGCAGAGCATGGCAGGAGAAAGAAAACCTAGGAGGGGCAGGGAGACAGTAATAGGCAGGACCATGGGAACCAAGGCGCTAAGCACCCCCGTGCACTCTCTGTTGTCCTAACGAACTTCACCTACAACACACAAATTCAAAGATAAAACTACACAAATTTCAAGGCTGCCACTGCAGAGTGTTAAACCTCAAGCTCAGGGCCCTTGTGAGCACGGGGTCCTGTGCGACTACACGGCTTGCATGCCCATAAAAAAAAAGCCAGCCCTGCCAACTGATGACCTTTCTGTGCCCTCAGATTACAGTACTCAAGGTTTCTGGAAACAGCAGCAACCTTCCAAGGAAGAAGGAACCTCTTCTGAGTTATGCAATCAGCATGAGCCAAACTAGAATGACTTCCCAAAACTGAAATGCAAAAAGATGCGACAGTTGCCATGCCGAGGGGCTGGGCCTCTGACAGGTTAGCCCAGAAGGCAGACGAATCAAGTCCGCACAGGAAATAAGCAAAGTTCTGTTTGTTACAGGATCGATGCAGCCCCCTCCTCTGCAGGCTGTGAGGGCGCCTTGCCTCTTTTCACTTAGGGTGTACACACAGAAGTCCTGACTCTAAAAGGAAAAAACACACTTGGAATAGATAAAGCAATCGTGCTCCCGATGTTCCTTTCAATCTCTGAAATGAGAAACATAAGTACCTTAGACTGCTTTTACTGGAGGTCTGGCATGGACCTCCCAAAGACTTTTACAGAATCCTGAGCCAGATGTTTGGGCTGGAGCTGGAGGCAGGGCAGGCGGACAGGGAGAGAAAATCAGTAAAATCACGCATGTCTTCCCTGTGTAATTCCTTCTTGCTGTCCAATAGATGCTAATTTTGGAAGCAAGGCTCCCAGGGCTCCTCTGTCACCCACACACCAGTGTTAAAACAAGGCATCCCCATCCAAGCTGGAAAAAGTCAGTGGTTCTTGAAGCTGCTCTGACTTCATTGACATTGCCACAAATCACTCTGGGCTAACGTCAGCCAGTGACCCATAATAGTGTCCAAAGATGACACTGGGGATGCTTTGCATACTCTGAGGGGAAGCGTGGCTGGCCTGTCACAAACTGCCCCTGAACGAATGAATTATCTTCATGCCCTGTTCCTGCCCCATATCCTGTCAGTCAGGGCGAACTCGGTCAGCACAGTTCCTGGGCTCCATGGTGGCCGCTGCTTAAGCAAAACCCAGACAAGAAAGCAAACACTGTACAACTGAATCCAGGACAAGGCACTGATGAGCAGCACTGCTCCGGGAAGATGAGGGTGTGCAATGGGGGCCCACTCCCCAGCCTTGGGGCAAGTTACTTCACCTTCTGTTCCTCACCTGTGGGCTTGCAGCTGCCAAACTCACAGAGGTGTTTTGGGAATGAATTAAAGTTTGCAAAACCATGGTATTCCATAGATGAAAGACACTGGGTTTTTTATTCATAATTTGAGCAGCACGAGAAGAATAGATCCTTTCTATACCCTCACGTTCCCATGAAAAACAACTTTTTGATGCCCTGGGCTTCACTCTGCAATCATGATCATGCCCAGTATCGGCTGAAGCCCTGTGATGAGCGGCGAGGCCTCTGCTTTGTCTTCATTACGTGGTGAGCCTAACAGAACCCTGGACAGGAGGACAGGGCTCAGGCCTCTCACTCTGCAGATGGATGTGCATCCCTTCTTGGGCATGAACAAGTCCCAGGCCCAGCGCTAAGGTCTTCCATGTGTTCTCTTACTTAGTCCTCATAACAACTCATGACATAGGTGTCTCCCAGCCTTCTGGTCCAGCTGGTAGAAATGCCCAATCATGCAGACGAAGAAACTGAGGCTTAGAGAGGTTAAGAAATTTTCCCAAGCTTCTGCAGCCACATTCAAACTCAAGTGTTTCCAACTCCCATGCACAAGACAGTGTCTAATTACCAGACCACACCACAGTCCTGACCGTAGCTGATTGTGACACAGGTGTGTATTCAGCAGTTACAAACCCCAAGTGAGTCCAAACAACAGACTGCAGGCCCAGCGGCTGAGCCTCGATCCCTCTCTTCCTGAGTGCCATCCATTGCCTCTTGGGTATTCCCCCACTGCCTCCAATCTTCCTGCCATGAGCATGGTCCACTGAGGGGCAAAGGTATGAGCACTGAGGCTCACCGGCTGCCCACGCCTCTGGCCATACGACTGTGCTTAGAAAGCTGGGCTGTGTTAGGGCCTTCCAGAAACACGTGGCCTTGCAGGCTCCAGGGGTCATCTGAAACAAAGGAAGGATGAGGGGAACATGGCCACAGGGACCGTGGCCACATGCAGTGAGTCAGGGAGACACGCAGTGTACAGGCCTGGTGGCCCACAGCCACAGGCTCCTCCTGAGTTTCAAAGCTGACCCTTGCCTGCCGCAGGCCCTCAGGACAGGGAGGCTGGAATCCCCTCTAGGCCACTCCTGCTGGCATCCCATTTCTGTTTAAATAGCTCCAAAGAGGGGAATCCCAAGACTGTGGACTTCAAAAAGAAAAAAGAAAAGAAGGGAGTGGGATCAAGGGGAAAACCACATGCAACGGAAGAAAACCCTTGTGAAAGGCTGAGCCTGTGCCCCTCAAAATACAGTGGGAACCTGGCCTGCCCTGAAGGAAGGACAGGTGTTGCCATGCTTATAGTTCAGCTATTTGGTACTCAGGTAAAAGTTCCCAACAGAAACAAGATAAAAGGGAGGCTCACGGATTTAGCTCATGAATCCCCAGAAGTGGAGCCATCCCGAAACCTATGTGCTGACTGCCAATGGGATATGCTCTTGAGAAAGGCTGGACACCCCTCTCCCCTGGGCTCCAGAGCAGGACGCCCCCCACTCCAACCCCTCGCTCGGGCACCTCGCTCAGGCACAAGACTAGCAATTCTGCACAGATACCCAGGCTGTGCCTTCAGCGTCGGACACCCTTCATCTTCAACCACCCATTGGCCTGGTGGCCATCTCTCCTGTGGACACTCAGCTATAGTGCCCGGAGCTGGGAGGAGCATCCTCTGGCCCCTGGTCACCCCAGCAGAGTGGACCATGTCCTGCTCTGGCCTCTACTTGGGCTGGTATTTGCTTTCAGGCCCCTACCTACTCCACTGCATGGATCTAGAATACCAAGAGCTCTACTTTTCACCTGCATGAATGGGTGAAGGGTGAGTTTTTGTTTTCGGGGGAACATGGGAGGATGAAGAGCTGCAGCAGGTCCTTTGGATGAAGGCTGCTGTGGATTCAGAAGAGGTGGTGAGGAAAGGCCTTTGGATGAAGAACACACACAGGGCAGGAGGATAGGCATTGTGCTAGGGGGCAGGGCAGAAGGGAATGTGGGCATTCAGAGGGCAGCAGGTGTTCCCCTTCCTCCCCTACCATTCTTGGAGCTGGCAGGTTCTGAGGAATAGGGAGTAGAAAGTGGTGCGTAGAGGGTGGGAATCCCGCTGCTCAGGGAGAGGTCTGCAGAGGCTCCCATGTGGGCACAAACATACAAAGAAATGGGCCACACAGGACCCAGGGCCAGTCAGTATAAGTTCATGGCATCTTCCCTTATGAATTAGATCCCAATATTTCAATTTGTTTGCAAGCATGGCAGGATTTTAACTACATAGCAAAAATTACCACATTGCATGATTTCATCAATACTTTTAAATCCAAGAGGTTGACAGCCAGGTGAGGATGCTGGCTTCAGGGCAAGAACTGATTAAGAAGGAAAAAGGGAAGGCCCTACACAAGGCTGGTAGGATGCGTGTACCACGGCCTACCCTTGAGACTATCCACAAACTGATTAGGATATTAAGGCCAAAAGCAGCCATGTGGCATCCCCACTGGACAGCAGCAAGTTCCAACTTGATAAATCTCAGGAAATACTTCATGACTATGACGTCACAGGAAATGATCCAGCATTACCCGAAAGCTGACAGGAATTTCCCATATCCATCTAAACATAGTTGACAATAGCAAAAAAAGCCAAATATTCAGAATGAACCTTGAGGATCAGGGAAGCAAGAGAAATGGGCACACAGGTGCCTGCACCACAACCCCCTACCAATTTCTAGCCTGTCATGCCACAGCAGAAAGGGGCTTTGTCATCAGGCCTGGGTACAAATCCTGGCTATGCCACTCCTTCACCGTGAGACCTTGGCTCTAGTACATATCCTTGCTGAGCCTTGGTGGGCTCACCCATAAAATAAGGATAACAGCTCTTCATGGGACTTGCAAGGATTAAATGAAACAAAATGTATAGAGTATGTGAGGCTCATAAGTCACTGTGAGCACCCACTGAACAGCAGTTGATGGGGCTTCATCTCAGTCCTGTTTCATCATAACTTCCAGGAAGTTCAGGATGATGAGGAGGAGGTCATCATCCTCCTCCTTTTGGAAGGCACTAAGAGGACTTCAACAAAGGGTTTTATCTGAGGCTCCGGGGTTGCTTGGCTGCAGGCTACTGGTGTTCCAAGGACTGATCTTGAAATAGCATGCTTTTTGAGGATTTAAATAGCCAACATGGCAAAACACCACCTCTACTAAAATTACGCAAATTAGCCAGGTGTGGTGGTGGGCACCTGTAATCCCAGCTACTTGGGAGGCAGAGACAGAACTATTTGAACCCGGGAGACAGAGGGAGGTTGCAGTGAGTTGAGATTGTGCCACTGCACTCCAGCCTGGGCAACAAATCAAGACTCCTATTCAAAACAACCACAACAAAAAATGTTGAAAATGTTGTTATTTACTTATGTTAACTAATCAAATATTTATTGAGCACCTACCTACTATGAGCAACTTAAGGAAAAAAAGAGAAATCTGCGACTTGTGACTTTCCCTTAAAATGTCCAAGTCACATGGGACAGCAACTACCAGAGAGACTCTTCCACACTTCAGCAAAGGCAGACAAGAGTGGGCTGCTAAAGTCATCACTACAGCCCACTAAGGCACTGGACTGACCCTACAATCCCATAGATGCTTCCCCTGCTTCCATGCCCAAACACTATCTCCAACCTCCACCACTCTCCCCAAGCCTGTACCCCAAATCATGTGCTCAAAATGAAACTG
This sequence comes from Alouatta palliata, assembly GCA_004027835.1. NCBI lineage: Eukaryota > Metazoa > Chordata > Mammalia > Primates > Atelidae > Alouatta > Alouatta palliata. The sequence continues at coordinate 90,136 of PVKV010001746.1, read as the reverse complement.
ACGTCTTCCACCTCTTCCTTGGTTCTGGGCGGGACTTATATCCAGGCAGTCATTGTCAGCCCCTCCCTCTCCTTCACCCAGTATCCAAGCCAGCCAAGCCCTCCTACACACCCAGCCTCCACACAGTCCATCCTATCCATCCCCCTGCATCCCTGCTGCCACTGCCCCAGTTCGGGCCCCATCATCTCTCCCTGCACTATCACAATAGTTGTTAGACTGGTTTTCTTGCCAACAGCTTAAAAAAAAAATCTTTGCTCCTACTGCGGGACTAACCTTGCTGAATGAAATCACTTGGGGCTGAGACAGAACCCAGCCCCAAGTCCTGAGTGGATATTTAGCATGCATAACATGGTCCGAGACCCCATTTCCACCTAAACTCCACCCGTGCCCCCCTGTCAAGTCCTCTGACCCCAGCTGCCCAGTATTGCCCCTTTTCCCTGCACAAAAGCTGGCACTCCCAGCCTAGTGCTTTGGGCTCATGCTACTAGGATCCTGACCTAACTTCTTACGGCTGCTGACTTTAGCTGCCTGAGCCTCAGTTTCCTTCACTGTAAAAGCAGATAAAGAGATCCAACTCCTGCACAGGGCTGTTTAGAGATTAAAAAAGGGACGCATAAGAAAAATGTGGTCTCTTGAGTGACACACAATAAATAAGCAACAATTGGTAGGTGCTACTGTTGATAGTTTTCATTCATACCACGCTGATCTCTCAAGTCGGCATATCCCATCCTCTACCCATGGGAATCAAACTGGCCTCTCGAAGCCTTGCTCAAATGTCAGAAACAATCATTTCTTCCTCAGAGGAATCTTTACTTTATTCTGCCTTGCAGTTCATAATGTTTTACATTTTATCTGTCTCTCCTCTCTAGTGTGGTCAGGAGCCGTGGCTAATTCATCTCTATCCTCACACTTGGCCTAATGCACCTATATAGGATTTTAATACATGTATGTTGAACTGAATTTCTCTAAAGGTCACCAGCTTGAAAACAGAGTTAAAGTCTTATTAAAGACTTGGACGAGGGGCCGGGTAGTGAGTATTGAGGGTATACAGATGAGGAATGGGAAAACCTGCGGATCCTCAGGAATTCCTTTCTTATTTCTATTCTAGATCCCTGCACCACAGCTCTAGGTCTTGGTTCTTACTCTAATTTCAGTGGAGATGGGGAGCACTTAATTTTTACTTCCAACTTTTATTTTTTATTTATTAATTTTGTTGAGATGTAGTCTCACTCTGTTGCCCAGGCTGGAGTACAGTGGCATGATCTCGGCTCACTGCAACCTCCACATCCCGGGTTCAAGTGATTCTCTTACCTCAGCCTCCTTAGTAGTTGGAATACAGGTGTGTGCCACCACACCTGGCTAATTTTTTATATTTTTGGTAGAGATGGAGTTTCACCATGTTGGCCAGGCTGGTCTTGAACTCTTGACCTCAAGTGTTCTGCCCTCCTTGGCCTCCCAAAGTGCTGGGATTACAGCCAACTTTTAAGTTCAGGGGTACATGTGTAGGATGTTCTAGTTTGTTACATAGGTAGACGTGTGCCGTGGTGGTTTGCTGCACAGAGCACTTGAATCCTGCCATTCATTCATTCAACAAGTGCTCACTGAACACCTGCTGCACCATTAGCAGGACATTGTTCTAGGTGCTGGGCAGAGAGCAATGAACAAAAAGTCCCTTCCTATGAGAAAGAATCCTTCCAATTCTGAAAATCCATTGAATTCCATTATAAATAGCTGTGCCATTGTTCAGTTGGGTGGTAAGTTAAATCTGTGTTTTTCTAAGTGATGATATTAAATAGTCCCACTAGAATATAGAAAAATCCAAGAGGAATGAAGGGACTATCATCCTTATCCAAAGACTGGAGTTAAGTCTGCTGAAGTGGCCTGTTATGTTGATCCTGAGTTGTTTGGTAACCTGATGAGATGACCACTGCAATGTTTTATTTTCCAACTCTTAATTCATTTTGTTGGCTTTTCTTGAAACTTTTATGAGGACACAAAGACTTCCATCCAGTGAACCTAAAGAGGCCTGGCCATATCCCAAGGAGGCTAAGACAGGGAATGAATGTTTATTGTGAATGTTCATTGTGAATGCTATGTGTCCCGGGGCTCGTCAAGCAAAGGCAGGACTTGCCACAAGGGGTTTACAGTCCAGATGATTGAAGCAAACACACTCAGTGGTGTTCCTGTATCTCTGATGCTCCCTATTCCAGCTCTTTCTTCCACCCAAATGTGTCTACCTGGTCTGGGTCTCCTACATACACTAACTCCTTCTCTTCTGAGTAGAAAAGTCTCCTCACTGCCTGATGTCATTTCTACCTGGACTTCCAGGTCCAGCTCAATCCCCAAGTCCTCCACGATGTCCCCTGACCACTCTGGGGGGCTCTCTACCTGCATCTCCTAGCACCCACCAGCACTGGGCTGGGTGTAAGATCGGGTTACTCATATGGACCAGTATCTCCTGTCCCTCCTTCTCTTAGGCCAGACCTCATTTCCCACCATTATTACTTTAGGAGAGCTGGTCACTATCTTTCCCTACTTCAAGAGACAAATGAGAATACTGGCAAAATGCTTTGAACTCTTTTGAGTCCATGCCCTAACAAGTGCCTAGAACTGATACCCCAGAAGTAACATAATTGTTGTATAACATTTTGCAGCTATGTTACTAGAGATGAAATGCTTTTCCTGACATCTGGAAAAGCATGCAGAAAAATAAACAACTCAATAAAGAAGGCACAGAGACCCTTGCAGGGGGAGCCAGGTGCTTCCCGTTGAGACACTTTTGTTTCTAAGGCCCGGCCATTGTGATGCAACACCCACATTGCCATACAGGCATCTTCCTCTATTTTCCCCAACATGTTACCCACTTCAGAGCCTTAGAGACCAAGGCTGCCTACTGATCTGGTGGTCGGAGAGAACCCTCTCCCATAAAGCAAAGCAAATAGCAGACAGGTAAAACATCTTCAGCCAACAATCAATTAACCAGGATGCAGTGAGCACCTGGCTAGAGGCGCGGAAGGCCCTGTGCTCGCTCCCACCTGTGCAGATCTATGCCACACCCGTTTGTGCCAGGAGGAAGCAACTGTCTCTTCTGAAGAGTTAAAGCCTCATCAAAGACCTAGAGCAGGGCCTGGGTACTGAGTCAACCTTCCTCTTCCCCAGGTCTGCTAGCACCCTGGCTGGCTGAGGGCCCCCATCCAAATTCCTGGAATTGCAAGGCAACAGGGCGAGTATCACTGAGCCCTCCTGGGCTGGCTGGAGTTCCCCAGCTGCTGAATCACCAACAGGCTCTACCAGGGCTGAATTCTGAAGTTGCAGAGAAGCCGTGCCAAGCTGAGGCACTCTGAAAATCTGTTCCAGGTGACTGGCAGTGTGACTTGAGGCCTTGAGGTGTCTCTGGAAAGGGTGACACTTGATTGTCCTAGAGTTCAGGAGGGAGGAAGAAGGGGTAGGGGGCAGTGGGCTAGGGATAAGGCTGGGGATAATGTGGTAGATGCCATAGCTATATCCACAGGCCTCTGGGGCCTCTGGACTGTGAACCAGCTGAGCAGAGGGCACCTGGCTGCCGAAAAGTACAGGAACCAAATACCACCTCTGGAAGGAGCCATGGGGATGTTACAAGTCCCTCCTTATCTGTGAAGGCCCATTGGCCCCATCTTAGCTTCCCTGGCCTATGATGTCTTAGAATTGCCATCCTCTGGGCCCAGGTGAGCAGTGGTTCTGCTGGTGTGGACCTCGGGCCAGCGAAGTTAGACACTTGGTGACTAAAATCAAACCAAGCCCATCCTCTCTGCTCAGTCAAGGCCATGTGTGGGCATTATTCATACGAGTGGCTTGGAAGTAGGGTATGAGCAGGGAAGAGGTAAAAATAAGCAATCCTTGAACTCTGTCCCATTTCCTCCATGTGAATAGCTTGGTGATGACAAACTCATCCCTGTCTCTTGCTGCACGACACCCCGGGCACCCCGGAACCACCCTGCAGAAGGCATTGTGAGGCTTTGGGTATGGGCCAACATAAATATCAGTGTGACTTGGCAGAATCTCAGATCAATGCAGCATCAGCCTGGAAGCAGGGGATGGAGGAAGGGAACAACGCTGTCCCATTGCTAATCCCCACCATCCACCTTGGGGGCTGGACACAGGACACGCCTTAGGGATGCTCATTTGACTTGATAAGGGTGGCTAATTAAGAAGCAAGTTCAGTCTAGGAAACAAATCCCCAGAACTACAGGTTTTCAAGAGTTAAGGGGTAAATACACTTACTTCTTGTAGCTCCACATTTCTCAACCCACATCACACCGCAAACTGGCAGAATTTCTAAGTTCTCCTCCTTGGGCCCCAGAAGCAAGGGGCAGGAGGAGGGAGAAGAGGCGAGTAGGGAAGAAAGGCCTGGGCAACACGTGCAGGCTCCAGGTGCTGAAAAGCAGGAGTGGAGGGGGTGGTGCTTAGATTCACTCGCTTTCACTGGGAGACCTTGACCACACCACCCACTAGCCCAGGGGTTCTTACAGCTGGTAGCAGTTGCCCCTTGGGGAGCATCTGAGAACCTGTGAAGGGAGGTACTTCCTCACTGTCACAAGGACTAAGGGGTGCTTCTGGTACTTACTGGTGGAGCCAGGGATGCTAAGTTTCTGATTTCTGTAACGCACAGAACCTTGTCTTGCTTAAGTTATTGATAGTGCACTCTGTTGGGAAATTCTGGGCCCCAACAGAGAAAGTCTCTTTAACTACAGGTTACTTAGTTTCCAATTGTATATGGGCAGATGTGCCCAAAACTCAGGGGAAATGGAACAAGCTGGTAGTTACATGAGCAGACAGGGCCACTCAATAGAGCCTTGCAAATGGTCACAGTGGGACCACAGTGATCCAACCTTCCCCCATTTACCTGGAATGCTCTCTTCCCTGTCTGTTCTTCCCTCTATTCTCCAGGTCATCGGCCTGTGTCTGTCTTGTCTGTCTCCTTGAATTCACCCAAAGCATTCAGGTTGCACATCATGAAACCTATTTATAAAGTAACGAGACTGACAAGTCACAAAACCCACTCCAGGCGTTTTATAGTTGTGGGGTTCCAATGAGACTTGGGAGCCCCAAGAGGGAAGAAACACACGGGGGTGATGCATTTGACTTTTTCTTGGTCCACTGCCAGATTTTAGGGCTCCTAATGTATCTCCCTCAAGTCAATACATGTTCTTGCGGTAATGTGTAGCAGCGCTGTTCAGTTAATGCCCAAATGCACTTAGTTGTCTGGGCAGAATCTCATTTACTGACTCGAGACAGACTAGTAAGGAACAAGGCATGCCATCCCCAGGGCTGTGGGGCAGAGACATCATGTACCTTTTAGCAGCATCAATTTAAAGCATTTTAAAGGAAAACAAAAATCCCGGAGAAAATGCAATAGCTCTTCTATGGGAAAATGGGAATGGTATTTCCCCTCCCAACCCTGCTCTAGCCCATTTTCCCCTTTAACTTTTGTTGGGGAAAGGGCAGTGATGAGACGCAAAAAGGGAGGAGAGGGAAAAGAAGAAGTTTGCTGCTAGGATGGTTTGGTTCTAGTAAAAACAGAGACCAGCAGAAGACTACAGAAAGAAGAATGAAGGTGGCAGCATTTCACGTTTAAATCCCATATTAGAGCGCAGTGAGAAAAGAGTTTCGGGTTATTAATAGTCAGTGCATTTCTGAAGTATTTCCTGGAAAAATTAGAGTCATCTAAATGAAAGTTGTTCAGAGTCAAAACGAGTGACGAAGTGGTCCAGACACTTTAGAAGACAGTTTTGCAGTTTCTTAAAACCAAACATACCCTTACACAATCCAGCAATAGTGCTCCTTGGTATTGATCCAAACTCGTTGAAAACTTATTGTCAAAGAAGAATCTGCACACAGATGTTTATAGTAGCTTTAATTGTAACTGTGAAAACTTGGAAGCAACCAAAATGTCCTTCAGTAGGTGAATGGTTAAACAAATTGTGGTATATTCATATAGTGGTATATTATACAGCAATGAAAGTAAACGAGCCATCAAGCCACCAAAAGACATGGAGAAAGCTTAAATGCATATTACTAAGTGAAAGAAGCCAGTGTGAAAAGGCTGTATATTGTATGGTTCTAACTATATGACAGTCTGAAAAAGGCAAAACTGTAGAGATAGTGAAAAGCTCAGTAGTTGCCAGGGGTTTGGGAGAGGGGAGAAAGAGATGAACAGGTGTAGCACAGGCAATTTTTAGGGCAGTACAACTGCCTTAAAATACAGTACAACTCTGTGCAATCCTATAATGGTGGGTATGTGTCATAAATCTGTCCAAACGCATAGAATGTACAACTACAAGAGTGAACCCTAATGTAAATGAGGGACTTTAGTTTATATCTAACTTTAGTTAAATAATATTAACTTTAGTTAATAATGTACCAAAATTGACTCATCAGTTGTAACAAACATATCACACCAATGCAAGAAGTTAACAGGTGAAACTATGCAGTGGGGTAAAGCTCTCTGAGCTTCCTGCTCAATTTTTCTATAAACCTAAAGCCACTAAAAAAATATTCTATTACCAGCTGATGACAGTTACAGCACTGTGAAGCTGGATTACTTTACTCTGGACTCTGGATTGTTTAGTCACACTGTTTCCCTAGCTTCAAGTACACACCTCCTTCTCCTAAGGAGGTCATGGCAGGAGCAGCTTGAGTTGGACACTTCTGGAAATGCAGAGGAGACACTGCTCAGTCGTGGACCAGCCGCCTTCTACAGAGCATCGTGGCTCTCAGCTTCACTGTTGCCCTGTTGGCTTGGCTGATTGCAAAGAAAGACAAAGCTCACTTCCAGCCTTTGCCATCACTAGGAATTCTACCCTGCTGAAAAGAGAGGGCAGGAGCATGCTTAAGTCTCCACCTATGGTGAAAAGTGTTGGACATCTAACTTTAGTAATATCAGTAACATAACTTTAATCAACTAGTCTTAACCTTAGTTAATAATGTATCAATATTTAGATACATTAATATTGTAACAAAGACACAATTGTATGTAACTAACATACAACAATTACTCATTTATTGTAACAAACATACTACATCGATGCCACATGTTAATAACAGGGGCAGAGTAGCATATATTCACAGTGGCTCTGAGGAAGAAGCAATGACCAGCTTCGGTCAGTAGCTGATCTCAACGGGCTGCGCCGCCCTGTACCCCAAGCCTCACTCCCACACTGGGAGCATGTCAGATGAGAGGAGGCTGAGGAAAACCACGATCCCTGTGGAAATAAGCATGGAAAAGGCAGGGGTGTGGGGAGTGGGGAGGGAAGGGTAGAATGATGTGGGAGGGGGTCTTCCAGAGCAGTCCTCTAGTAGAGAGGTTGACAGGCACACAGTCAGGAATCTGAGCAGCCTTTGAAACGAACAAGAAAAGCTAGTATCCTGGTTTCAGAGCAACTGGCCTTGCTTGTGCAGTTTCACAAAAAAAGATGATGTGTCTTAGGCACACTGGCTCTCAGCTGGGGATAAATTATCCATACAGTTAAAAAAAATCTATTGTTAGTGAGTTCTGTGACCAAGAGGGCAGAACCCAAGTTACTACACAGACACTGGAGCATTTTTCATCACGGGTGTGTGTGTGTGTGTGTGTGTGTGTGTGTGTGTGTGGCTAGATAGTCACCAGGGATGTCTTTTCTGAATAGGTGACAGCTGACAGAGGCCTGAAGGGTGGTTTAATCAACTTCTTGACCCTCCAGCTACGTAAGGGCTCCCAAGTGGGTGTCAGACATGGCTTTTATCATAAAATGAAGCTACAGCTACAGAGACCCCTTCCAGCCTCCTCTTCCTGTTCCTTCTTACACTTCAGGAGAGAAAAGAACAGAAGAACAGGAGTACTGGGTGGAGGGGGTGGCTTTTAATTGTCCAGCATCCACCTCTGGTGAAAATGTGAAGCAAGCGGCTCCCTCCCATCCCTAGCTTTATCTTTGTTCCCAGCACTGTCACAACCTGACATTTTACAATATGTAAATCTGTTTATTTTCTGTCTCCTTGGGACGAAGTGGGGTGGGTGAGGGGAGGGGAGTGTTTTTGGTTCACCGTATATTCTCATTGCCCAGAACAGTGCCTGACATACAGACAAGCTCTCAACAAATACTTGCTAAATGAATTGTTTCTTTTCAAGCCAAACCTGCCAGGCAGTTCCACAGAGACATCCAGGGAGAACATGAACTACAGGAGACAACACTTGGACTGCTATCTGAAAAGCAGCACTTTATAATGACTTTGTGGAATCTAGGTAACTTCCATGTGGAATAAGGAGACACTGTTTGAACTGTTCTGTGATGACAGTTCTCCAACAAATAACACAGACACTGAAGCATTTTTCATCACGGGTGTGTGTCGATCAATAAATAGTCATCACGGATGTCTTTTCTGAACAGGTGACATCTGACAGAGGCCTGAATGAAATGAGGGAGCCAGACCTGGAAATATCTGGAGGAAGAGCATGTGCAAAGGTCCTGAGGAATGAACTCCACCAGTCCCAGAAAAGAACAAGCGGCTGCTGGGGCTTGGGGAGGGCACACTGGGAAATGAGGCTGGAGAGATGCTGGGAAATGGGGCAGACACCTCCAAGGGGAGCACTAGGGGACTGGACTTTATTCCAAGCTGGGAAGCCCCTGGAAGACTTTGAGCAGAGGAGCAACAACATCTGATGCATGTATCAGAAGAGACACTCAGGGTCCTGGGGAGAGAAGAGGCCTTAAGGAGGCACAAGTGGGAACTGGAAGAATGGGGTGAGATCGCTGCAAAAGTTCAGGTGAAGGTCATACTGGGTGGCCGCTGGGACATGAGAGTTGTCAGATGTAGAACATAACAGAAACACAGCCACCAGAACTTCCTGAGGGACTGAACGTGGTGGTGCACTTCAGCCTCATTCTTGCCTCTGCCTCTATCTGCACTATCCCCTGCCTTCTCCTTCTCCATCCTAGGCCATGTTCAACCTCCAAAATCAGTTCAAGTATCAATGTCTTCAAGAACCTTTCCTGACCACCTCGGATGGGGACTCTGTCTCCCTCAAAAAAAATTTAAAAAGCAAATACATGAACAAGTAGGAACACAGTCTTAGAGACACCCATTAGCAAGCTCAACTCCTGTGAGAGTCAGATCTAAATGAGTAACTCTTATCTTGGTCTGGATAGTTTAACATTTCTCTAAAGTCCATTCAGGTTCCCTTCCACCCTCCCTGAAATATTAATACTTCAGGGTGCTGCCACCTGGAATGAAGGCTTCGTCCTTGGTCATTCACAGACAAATCCTTGAGATCTCCATGTAAGGCAGGGGTGTCCAATCTTTTGGCTTCCCTGGGCCACATTGGAAGAAAAATAATTGTCTTGGGCAACACATAAAATACACTAACAATAACTGATGAGATTTTTAAAAATCACAAAAAAAATCTCATAATGTTTTCAGAAAGTTTACAAATTTGTATTGGGCCAAATTCAAAGCTCTCCTAGGCCACAGGTGAACCGTGGGCCATAGGTTGGACAAGCTTGGTCTCAGGTAACCCCAGGTTTACTTATGAGACACGCATTAAACACCCAGGAGAAATTAACCTCCAGATGATAACAGCTATGCCCAAGGCTGGAAGCTCACATAGTGTCTTGTCTGGCTCAGCACAGACCTCAGCAATACCACCTGCAGGCAGGCCTAACAGCAACACAAGCTCAGAGGTGAAAGGCCCACGAGGAGGAAAGCAAACAGGCTTGCCGCTGACCTGGTACCAGAGCACGTGCAAGCTGAAAATGCCCAGCCCAAGACTGTGTTCTGCTCTAGATTTCTATGTCCTCAATATACCACCTCTGCAGCAATCCCTGAGGCCCCAGATCTTCACTTTCCTTCATATCTCCCCGCAGTACCTATGGGAAAGATTTTAACAGAGATAGTCACCCCACTGAAGTGGGTGTGATGATGCTGAGATGGCTGCTTAGGCAGAAGCACTGAGACGTGCCCTGTATCCTCCAGGGAAAGGAGTCCTCCCCTCTAAGAAATGGTAGAAGGCAGTGTTCCTTCTGACTAGGAGCCAGACAGAACACTCCTGTGATAACTTAGTAAGGGCCCAAGGTTGACAGACCTGAACATCCACACAGAGTGTGGTCATTCACATTAGCTGCAATTTTCTGCCTCTTACTTTGAGGGGAGGCAAATACCCCAGTGTGTCCTGAAGGATGACAGACATACCAGTCAGTCCACACCTTCATGGGCTCCTGGCCTTGCTGGGATGCCAGTCTTGTCTAACAGAACTCAGTAGTGCTTCTCCATGGCTATGGTATTAGATTTATGAAACACCTTTTAAAGTACCAAGTACTGTATTTAAAAAAAATTAAAAGGCATGAGATATAAGCAACATAAGTGGTTATACCTTCAACTAATTCTTAGAAACACTTATTTTCCACATTCTTATGGCAAAGAGTCTACCATCTCAAGCAAGAATACAAATACACTGTGCTTGTATTACCATCCCCATTCAGAACCCACAGCAGACATTACTAATTGATCACAGCACTACTTCCTGCTGAACTCAGATGCAACTTCCAAGTTCTTCTAAACAGCCACTTCCAAGTGATCCCAGTTGGCACAGAAGATGGAGTATTTCCCTTTTACGCTCAAACAATATCTGCTGCTATATCAACGATGTGAGGGGAAGGAAGAAAAGAGGGAAGTGAAGAGAGACCCAAGGGTAAAGTATTTGTCATCAATGAAAACATATTGGTCAACCCTTGAATATCACTGCAGAAGTTGAACATAAGGGCAAGAGTAAAGGTGAAATAAAAGGTCCATGATGTAGGAAATGAAACCTCTACATGAAACACACCCATACTGCCACATACACACACAAAATTATTACAATGGAGCAAGAGGTCCTCCAGAGACACCCATTGGTATTGACTACAAAATAACAGTGGATTCTTCCCCTCCAATATAAGTGAGACAGTACACAAGAATATCAACAGCTATTCATACCGATCTATCTACCTCTTTAAAGCAAATGGTTTTTATACAAACAAAGCTCCAGATTTTCAGAAAAGTTCTGCCTCTGAAGCCTCGGAAAATAGCTCATCTGGTGACAAACAACCCAGGTGAAAACGATGAAACCGTTTATGGAAGAAGCTAAAATAGAGAAAACCCAAACCAGCACATAGCTAGAGAGTTTAGAACGATCCAGATTTCCTTTGTGCTTTCTAATTATCTTACTGGGAACCTAAACATGAGTTTTCCCAAAGTTAATGACTTTATCTTCAAGGCCAAGTAGGGAGGTCATTCATCCACTTTTGCTCTGCCCTGCTTGGAGTCAGATAATATCACAGTCCACAGAGGGCAGGCACGCTTGGCTGTGTCTCCAGCCTCTGGGGCCTCGGCAACCTCAGGGAAGAGGAGCATGCACACAAGGATAGGGATTCCCTTTCTAACCCAGTCCTCTTCCTTATTGACAAGCACGGCTGGTGCCTGACTTGTTTAAAGTATATTCAAGGGAAGATGCATATCATATCTTATTTGCTGGGATAAAAAACATACCCTACCCTCCTACGCCTGTGATTCATTTCTCAAGGCTGGGAACTCAGATAAACTGCCCATCCCCTCTCAGCCCGTCCCCATCCTTGGCCTGTGAACAGTCACCGCTAGGGTAGAACCCTCTCCCTGCTTCAGGCGGTTCTTCCCACAGAGAAGCCAAAATCAGCCAAAAAGTGCTGTTCCCTAGTTGCAGGTGAAGCACATCTCTGAATAATTAAGCAAGTTTCTCTTTTTTTGAAACAGGGCCTCACTCTGTTGCCCAGGTTGGAGTGCAGTGGCGCGATCACAGCTCACTGCCGCCTCGACCTCCCTCCCTCACCTGGGCTCAGGTGATTCTTTCACCTCAGTTTCCCGAGTAGCTGGGGCAACAGATGCTCACAACCATGCCCAGCTAATTTTTGTATTTTTTTTGTAGAGACAGGGTTTCACCATATTGCCTGGTCTCGAACTCCTGGGCTCAAGTGATCTGCCCACCTCAGCCTCCCAAAGTGCTGGAATTATAGGCGTGAGCCACCACACTCAGCAGTTTATTTTCTTTACTGCTAGAAAACTGTTTTTCCCTTGTTATCACTCACAAGCTCTGTGGAATTTGGGCTCCTTGTGTCCTGAGGTACAAGCTGAAAAGGTGAAGAAATTTTGACCCAAAGGGACTGCTCTGTTCTAAAAGGTTAAACTTTTCCCCCACCCACCCCCAGCGCCTGCTGAATGTCACAACTGAAGCACATCAATCAAATGAGGAAGAAAAATTTTAGATCATGGGTCACAAAGATGAGCTGACCCAGATGAAGATCAAGGAAGCCTATAGTGCAATGTGGGCAAAACCTGCAGAAAATATAACAAGGACCTCTGGTCTGAAAGCAGCAGAATTTTTAGAAGAAGCTGATATCTGTGTGTTTAAATCTCAGGAGGTAGTTCAGTTTCTCAGCTTCTGAAAACATCAACTCTTCCTTCCCCATGGTCCAGCAGGATGGGTTTTCACACAGTTAATAAGTAGTCAACTTTTGTTAAGGAGACGGGGTGGGCACTGCAGTAGATATAACCTGCTTCAGGTAATCCAGAGATATGAATGATTTGGAATTACAAGCAAATTAAGGGAAATTCTCCTAAAAGAAGATCATAAGGTCCTTTAAATAAGAGACAGATGTTTAAAACCCCCATTTTTTTTCCCAGAAGCTCATTCATTGCAAAGAAGTCTGTCTCACTGGTTGTTTTTTGTATTAGCAATACACTGTTTGCGAATGTGTACAATTCTCTTTATCTACAGGAAAAAATAAATACACCTTTAACAAACATTTGTCGAATGCATACACTGTGGCCCTGCTCTAACACCTGGGGATCCAGACCCAAACCAGATACTGAAGTGTCTGTCTATTTGGAGGTACAAAGACCACCCAAAAATGTTGCCAGCTGAATGGAGTTCTTACATACAAGTAAAAGAGCAAATGCTATTTTTGTTCTCATCTGCTATTCCATCAAGTCAGTGGAAATGCCTGTGCTTTTTGTAGGTACATGTCATCGCTAAAGTTGGTGGGGACAAGTCTGAAAGCAAGCCAGCTATTAGCAACTGTGCTCACGCAGGTTCTATCTTTAGTTAGACTGTGAAGAACTAAAAGTGTTAAAGTAAAAGTGTTAAAGACTCTGCTGCTTTCTGCCATCGTTTAGGGGAAATGTTGATTGGGAGGTGTAGAAGGGGGTGAGGTGGAGGTGAATCCAGTACCCCAGCAGCTGCAGCTCACAAGCTCCATGACTTCCAGGTGTGTCACTCACTGAGGGGACAGACTGCCTACATCAACAGACCACTCTTCAAATCCAACACCTTTTAAAAAATTCATAGTAGAAAAGCAAACAGGCCCCCATGAATGAATTTATTATTAGAGGTTCCTTGGTCATAATAAAGTATGTTAAATAGCATGCCTCATGCGGTCATCCGAACATCTGAATTGCTGACTGAAGAAAGGAAAAAACACTCTACCATACTTATTTCTTTATGGTATTTCCTAGCACTGGGAAGGGCAGTATTTCTTTTTAAGCAGCATGACAGCCACCTATGTGGGAATGACTCTCACTACGGTAAATACGTCACAGAGTGGCTGTCTGAAAGTCTGGGTGCATTTAGAACAAGACTGCTACGTGATAGTGCTCTCACACACACAAACTCCAGGCACCTCAGCATCCATAGCCTTCCATGGCTGACATGGAGAATCAGAATGGAAGGGGGTGGCTAGGATGGCAAGCAAGGGTCCTGGGCTCAAATCCTCACTCTGCTACTTGCTGGCAGAGGGAGCTTGGGCAAGTCACCAAACAATTTTGTGCCTCGGTTCAGTTTTTTAATCTATAAAACGGAGATACCATATCTGATAAGATTGCTAGGTGGGTTAAAGGAGTTTGTACAACATGTAAGTTACTTGAAGAACTATGAGCCAGGCATCCTTATAACTGTTGGCCATTATCTTTTAGAAGAAAGCACCATTGCCCTGTCATAGCAAGAAGGTGCCCAAGGTGTCCACTGTGTACCTTGCATCATATTATGAAAGAACCGTGTCTGCTCCTGCCGCAATCTATAACAAATTCAGGAGCTGGGGGCAAGGGCTAGGTCATGGTCTCTTTGCATTAATAGCACCAGACCCAGCAGAGTATCTGATATACAGTTAGATGTTTACTAAAGTGAACAATTCACAAAATAAATCACCAAAATAAATATGTAGATACATAGCATCTCCCACTTTGTGCTGATCTTAGTTTTGTTAACACTTCATTGCCTCTATAACACGGCATTAAGTAAAGAAAGTAGCTACCTCGGGTGAATTCAGCACTGAATGCTGCGTTAGGCCTCGTTCACAAAAATCACAACTACTGTTGGATCACTTAGATACATCCTACATGGGATGATAGCAGAGATATTCCCATGCTTCTGCTCTACGGAAAAAAAAAAAAAAAAAGGCCCTGCTTTTTGTCTGAAATCCAAAAAATCCAATTTAGTTGAAAGGACTGTTTTGTTTATGTTCCCCTCTGTTGCACAGTATGGGAAAGAGAAACTTCACAAGAAAGTAAGCTCATGTTACATAGTGAGTTGATGTTGTTTTCCTAAGTATAAATCCCTAACTTTCAAGTAGTTCACTGGTGCAAAGCCAGTCTGTCAGCCAAAATCATCTACAACCCATAAAGGATTCAAAAAAGTATTTGAAATTATGACCTCCATAAAAGAAAGTCCTATTATCTTGACCCTAGTAGAACATTTGCCCAGGAAATTGGAGTAATGCTTTTTTTCCCCTCTCTCCACAATTACAGTTAAAATTGAGCAGAGTTCTGTTTAAGTCAGGAAGAAAACTGAACTCACTGGAACTTCTCATTCACAAGTAATGAGGGAGACTAAGTCAACTACAGGTACCACACGAGCACAGAGTTTATTAGAGAAGACCTTTACTGAGAGACCCAGAAATAGCTTCTGAATCATTAAAGAATGACAAAGTTACTTAACAATCCTTAATGTATATGTGGGCCTAACGGTGTCAAAATCCATGAGACAGAAACTAATAGAACACCCAGGAGAAATAGAAGAATCCACTATTCTAGGTAGCAACTTCAATATCCCTCTAGCAGAAATGGTTAGATGCGGCAGACGGAAATCAGTAAGGACATAGTTAAGCTCTGGCAACAGCAGAATACACATTCTTCTCAAGCTCCTGTGGAACATTCACCAAGAGAAACTACATCCTGGGTCATAAAATATACCTTACCACATTTAAAGGAATAGAAATCATACAATGCATGCTCTCAGACTACAGTGTAATTAAACTAGAAATCAATAACAGAAAGAGCTGAAAAATTCCCCAGTACTGGAGAGGAAACAACACACTTCTAAACAACACATGGGTCAGAAAGGAAACCCAAGAGCAGTTAAAAATATTTTGAACTAAATGAAAATAAAAATACAAATTATCAAAATGTGTGGGATGCAGCAAAAGCAGTGCCTAGAGGAAATTTTATAGCACTTACTGAATATATTACAAAGAAGAGGCAACTAAAATCAATACTCTAAGCTTCTACTTTAGGAAACTAGAAAGAGAAGAGCAAATGAAGTACAAAGTAAACAGAAGAATGATGAAGTTATTCATTTTAGTTACTGTTTTGCTCTGTGCTATCTGAAAATTAGTCACCCACATGGGATAGCACAGGTATATTTCATTTTACAGATGATCCATTTTCCTTTTTTACAAATTGGAAGTTTGTGGCATCTATTGGCACCACTTTTCCAACAGCAAGCCCTAATTTTGTGTCTCTGTGTCACATTTTGGTAATTCTCACAATTCATTATTATAATATCTGTTATGGTGGTCTGTGATCTTGGATGTACTATTGTAATTGTTTCGGGGTGCCATGAACCACACCCATAGAAGATGGCAAACTTAGCTGATCAATGGAGCAGTCAAAACACAAAACATTTATCAGTCATTTCTCCATCTCTTTCCTTCTCCTCGGGCCTCCCTATTCCCTGAGACACAATAATATTAATACTAGGCCAATCAATAATCCTATGGTAGCCTCTCAGTTTTGAAGTGAAAGGAAGAGTTGCATGTCTCTCACTTTAAATCAAAAGCTAGAAATGACTGTACTTAGTAAAGTCTGCATGTTGTAAGCAGAGACAGGCCAAAATCTAGGCCTCTTGCTCCAAACAATTAGCCAAGCTGTGAATGCAAAGGGAAAGTTCTTGGAGAAAATTAAAAGTGCTACTTCAGTGAACACACAAATGATAAGAGAGCAAAATAGCCTTATGGTTGACATGGAGAAAGTTTTAGTGGTCTGGAAAGATCAAATCAGCCAAAACTTACCCTTAAACCAAAGCCTAATCCAGAGAAAGTCCCTAGTTCTTTGATTCTGAGAGACGTGAAGAAGCAGCAGAAGAAAGTCGGAAGCTAGCAGAGGTTGGTTCAAGAGGTTTAAGGAAAGATGCCCTCTCTGTAACATGAAAGTGCACAGTGAAGCAGTAGGTGCTGACGTAGGAGCTGTAGCAAGTTACCCAGAAGATCTAGCTGAGACCACTGATGAAGGTGGTTACCCTGAACAACAAATTTTCAATGCTGATGAAACAGCCTTCAATTAGAAGATGATGCTATCTAGGACTTTTGTAGCTAGGGAGAAGTCAACGCCTGGTTTAAAATCTTCAAAGGACAGGCTGATTCTCTTGTTAGGGGCTGATGCAGCTGGTGACTTTTGGTGGAAGCTAATATTCATTTGCCATTCCAAAATTCCAAAGTCCTTATGCTAAATCTACTCTACCTGTGCTCTACAAATGAAACAAAGCCTGGTTACAGCATATCTCTTTTCAGTATGGTTTATAGAATATTTTAAGCCCACTGCTCAGGAAAAAAATTATTTCCTTCAAAATATTACCGCTCATTGACAATGCACCTGGGTCACCCAAGAGCTCTGATGGAGCTGTACAAGGAGATTAAAATTGTTTTCATGACTGCTAACACAACATTCACTATGCAAGCCCATAGATTAAAAACAGCAATTTCAAAATTCAAGTCTTAAGACCTACATTTTGTAATGCTGTAGCTGCTACAGATTTGTGATTCCTCTGATGGGTCTGGGTAAAGCAAATTAAAAATCTTCTGGAAATGATTCACCGTTCTAGGTGTCATTAGAACATCAGTAATTCATGGGAGTAGGTAAAAATGTCAGCATTAATAGGAGTTTGGAAGAAGTTGATTCCAACCTTGAAGACGATTTTGAGGGGTTTGAGACTTCAGTGGAGGAAGTCAGTACAGGTGTGGCGGGAGTAGCAAGAGAACTGGAATTGGAAGCAAAGCCTGAAGATGTGATTGAATTATTGCAATCTCAATAAAATTTGAACGGATGTAGAGTTATCTCTTATGGATGAACAAAGAAAGTAGTTTCCTCAGATGGAATTTACTCCTAGTGAAGATGCGGTAAACCTCAGGAATCTATTCCTGGAGAAGATGCTGTGAACATTGTGGAAACGACCACACAGGACCTAGAATATTCCATAAACTTAGTTGGTAAGGCAGTGGCAGGGTTTGAGAGGACTGGCTTCAATTTTGAAAGTTCTACTATAAGTAGAATGCTATCAAACAGAATCAAATATCACAGAAAAATCTTTCATGAAAGGGATAGTCAATTAACGTGACTAATTTCATTGTTGTTTTATTTTAAGAAATTGCCCCGGCTACCCTAACCTTCAGCAACCACCACCCTGATCAGTCAGCAGCCAACAATATCAAGGTGAGATCTTCCATCAATAAAGATCATGCTTTGCTGAAGGCTTAGATAATTGTTAGCATTTTAAACAACAAAGTATTTTTAATTAAGGTATGTAATTTGTTGAGACATAATGCTATTGCACACTTAATAGAACACAGTATAGGGTAACATAACTTTTATATGCACTGGAAAACCAAAAAGTTCATGTAACTCACGTTATCGTGATATCTGCTTTATTGTGGTGGCCTGGATTTGGGCCTGCAATATCTCTGAGGTCTGCCTACACTTCTCAAACTTTTCCATCAAAACTCCCATAAAATGGCAAAGAGAGGGAACTCATACTAATCCCTCTAATCTGGGAACACAGCCTGAAGAAATCCAATGGAAGAAGAAAAAAAAAAAAATCACAATTTACATAAAGTCTTATCTTTTATCCTAAAAATTAACTTTGATAATTCTTTGATATTTCTTTTTTTTTTTTTTTTCCTGCAACCTCTACCTCCCAGGTTCAAGCAATTCTCCTGTCTCAGCCTCCAGGTAGCTGGGATTACAGGCGCCTGCCTCCATGCCCAGCTAATTTTTATATTTTTAGTAGAGTTGGGGTTTCACCATATTGGACAGGCTGCTCTTGAACTCCTGACCTCAAGTGATCTGCCCACCTCGGCCTCCCAAAGTGCTGGGATTACAGGCATTAGCCACTGCACCCAAACAACTTTGATTATCAATTTCAATCTTGCATTCTATTCATTAACATATCTGAGTTTGTTTTAATATAGAAAACAACGTTATGACTTGCCAGTTAAGTTCCTTTTTTCTTCTCTAGTTGTTCCCATGCCAGGTGTGGTCTGTGGTTTCCACATATGCCATGGTGTACTCCACACTAGTACTCCCATTTGAGAAGGGGACATGAAAATACAGTCTCAGAGTTCACTAGAATGTGGAGGATTGCAGGCCTGCCTCGTGACCTGGCCCAATTCTTGCAGAGCACAAAGTTCCAGAAACAACAGGGGAGAGGATAAGCAGGTTTACCCTGCCTTTCATTGCCGTGAGACCCAGTGCCCACCAGTCTCTGGGCAAGCAAGGGAATGAGGTAAACCACCAGCTTTTCTCTCCAGGGAGAGAAATGTGGTAAGTAATCCTTCCCTTCAACACCTCCTAGGTAGGAGGGAAGTCAATGTCTCATTATGAGGGTTAGAAGTGATGGGTATCCATTGTAATACACTGTATCTTCCTGGTTCTGAACATTTTCTGCCTTAATTTTCTGGTACAATAACACATTCCATCTCATAAGAGTGGTTCATTATAGCCATGATCCTCAGATTTGCAACGGACAGAACAGAAACCCGACAGACAGACCAAGTGCTCCTAAGAATGTATCAAGTGACAAACTGGGATTTGAAATCAGTGAGTGGAGAATAAACTGTTCAATGAATGATGTTAGAATACCTGAGTCATTATTTGTTAGATGTTTATCCCACATCTTACACCAAAATACCTACCCAAAGAACTAAAATTTAGATTTGAAGGTAACTACATAAAGGTATGAGGGGAAAGTAGAGATAAGAGTCACAGAAAATCCTTTCTACCCCAAGACTAAGCATTACACAAAAGTAAATATCATAAAGGAATTATGAACAGATTTTTTTAGTCCCTAAAGGTTAAAAACAAAAATCACACCCAGATACAACTCACATAAATTTAAACGGCAAGATGACAAAATACTTTCGGTGTGTATTTTTAAAAACTGCTTACAAATCAATAATAAAATCACTAACCTACCCAAAACTCGGCCTAAGGACACAAATAGGTAACTCACAAGAAAATAAGTTTAAATACTCAAACATGAAGCAGTATTCAATCTTCTGAAAACCAAAGAAATACAAATTAAAACAATGAGATACCATTTTACGAAGATAATTACCAAAGTCTAGAAAACTATAATATTCACAATGAGCAAATCTGGCAACAAATAGGCATTCACACATAGACAATAGAATTATAAATGTGTACAGCTTTTCTAGAGAGCAGGTTGTCAAAATATATTAAGAGACAAAAAAAAGTGGGAAACTTTTGACCTAGTGGTCAATTTCTGGTGATTCATCCATAGAAAATAATTCTAAAATGCTGGTACTAACTCAGCGGCAAGAATTTTCATTTCAGGTTTGAATATTTGAAAGTTTAAAGCAATCTATATCTCCATCAATAAGGGATGGATTAACAAGTGGCAGAGTTATATAACAGAATACACTGTAGCCACAAAAAATTAATAATTTATAGATATATTTATATGTTTGCCACAGAAATATTTTCCCCATATACTGTAAGCAAAAAGCAGATTTTAAAACAGAATCTAGCAAAGTTGTGAAGGGAAAAAAGTGACTATATAAATATCTGTATCCTTGCCCAGAAAGAAGGCTGGTAGGACACCTGCTAGTGAAACTTAAGTAAGAGGATGTCTCTGGTGAGTCAATTTGGGGGTGTTTTTACACCCTGTTTGCAGATTCCTGTTTGCAGATTCTGATTTCGGCTTCATTTTGGGAAAACAACGTGCAGGATTTAACTGAGGCTGGTGGAAAAGGATCATGTGGTGAAGAGCTCACACAGGGAGATGGCAGCAGAGGATGCATGTGTTCTATGAATGAGAAGTATCTGGCACTGTAGCCAGCACAGGGGTGTGCTTGTTTCGAAGGTTTCCTTTGTTGGGGGAGGAGAGTGCTTGACGGGATTCAGAGAGAGTCCAAATCCAGAAGGATTCTCCATCTGTGTGATCTATGAGTTTACCTCACATTCCTAAAAACTACTCAGGCCCCAGACTTGCTTTCATTCCAGTTCAGGGACCTATGATTCATCCCCTGAAACCCTAATTATAACACCCGAGGTCTGCTATGTGCAAAAAACATCTGTCATTGTTTAAATTTGCTGGCAGGGAGTGTGTACAGCACGCAGACCGGCCTGATGATGCATTCCTCCATTGCAAAACTTAAAACCCAGAAACCATCCCAAGGTGAGAAGGGTTCCAGCCCAAATTTCCAACTGTGCTCAGTGACAAATAAGGTAGACAGGTTATGTCCACCATAATTCATACACCAATTCCTCAGAGCTGCTGCCATGGCAGAAGTTACAGATCTTAAGCTCTGTCAACCAAAAAAAGTATCATAAATATGAGTTTTCCTTGTTAGTTCCTAAGAACTGGCAGAAGGAAGGGAGGAAAGTGTGTAATTGCAAACCTCTTGTTTATCAGCTTCAGCCGCTTTTGTGTGACCATGTTACCTGAACTGTTTAGCCAGTTAATCTTGGATGCCCCTTGGAAGTAATTACAAAGAGAATGCCTCAGACCTGGCGAGAGATGACGAAAAAGAGTAAAGGTACATCTGTCCTCTCAGCGCCCAGGAGAATTTTTACCGACCTCATTCAAACTCAGATTAAAGCCCCTAAGGAACCCAAGCTGAAGATACGGTCTCACTGTAAGAGTCCAATATTTTAACCCAGAAGTACTGATCTTGACAGCACAACAGAAAATAAACAAAAAACAACCAACAATAAATTGTCTCATATAAGCATTGGTTGTGCATCTAACAGACACAATAGTGTATCTGGAGGTTTTAAAGTTTAATGAAGCATCAAGATGCTGCTTAGCAGCCTCAGCTACAAATGACAATGTCATTTACTCTGGAAATCAGAAATGGCATTGCTGTAACAACATTTGGGGAAAAGAGCCCACACATTATCGCCTCCTGCTTTAAAAAACTAACAAAACAAAAGTGCCAACTCCTTTAGTAAATTATGATGAAAAACATGTTTTAATATTATAATATATGTGTATATGTACATACATATAACAAAAAATTCAGATTCATACTTAACTGTTAAATGCACAAACATTATCCGTAAAGCCATGAAAAATGCAAGAATATCTACTGCCTTTTAAGAAACCACGCCTTTAAAATTCTAGTCCGCACTATAATAAGAGATTAAAATATTAATAATTTAATATTTAATAAGGAATTAAAATAAGATATTTAATATCTTAAAATATTTAATATCTTAAAATATTAATATTTAATAAGATATTAGAACCTTTCATAAGCGATTAAAATATTAAAAGGAAGGAAGCAAAGTTATAAAAGCTTAAATGATCATCTACCTAGAAAACCTAAGAGGATCAACTGAAGGACTGTTAGAATTAACAAAACTCATTAAGACATAAATATGAAACAAAAAGCTTCTATATACCAGCAATAATCAATTAGAATAGATAGCAGGAGGAAATGTCTTCCACACTAGAACACAGGTCCGTGAGAACTGGAACTCTACCTCATTCTTAGCTGAATTCCTAGCATCTAGAAGTGGTCCCAGCACAGAAGAGGTGCTTAATAAATATTTGTAGAATAAATGAGTGAACACATTCATAGTAAGGGCAAAAACGCAATATAATGGAACCAAACTGAAATTCCATAAACAGATTCCAATACTTAAGAATTTAGCATATGAAAATAAATCAGGCACAGAAAGACAAACTTCACATGTTCTCACTTATTCATGGCAGCTAAAAATTAAAACAATTGAACTCACGGAGACAGAGTAGAATTGCTGGTTACCAGAGGCTGGAAAGAGTAGTGGGAGGCATGGGGAATGGAGGTGGTTAAAGGTGCAAAAAGAAAGAATAAGATCTAGTATTTGATAGCAGAACAGGGGACTATAGTCAATAATAATTTAATTTTACATTTTAAAATAGCTAAAAGAGTCTAATTGGATTGTTTGAGGATAAATGCTTGAGGTCACAGATGTTCCATTTATCCTGATGTGATTATTACACATTGGATGCCTATGTATCAAAATATCTCATGTACCCTATAAATTTATATACCTACTACGTACTCACAAGAATTAAAAATGATTTTAAAAAGTTGGAAGGGACTTTTAAAAAGAAGAAGAAGAAGAAAGCATAGTGTGTCTCATGTTAAACTTCTAGTAGGGCAGAACTGAGATTTCAATCCAGAGTTGATGAGATTCCAAGTCCTGTGTGCTTAGTTCCTATGCTACAGTATGTCCCAGATCTTATCATTTTACAAAGAAACTATTTTAGTTGTTTTAAAAAAAAAAACCCAGAATTTATCATATGATGAAAATGGAATTTCAAACCACAGGGGGAAGAATAGATTATTCCATAAATAGCATTTGAGACCACTAACTGGTTGACTGTTTCAAAAAATGAAAATGAGTTGCATCTCACAACATATCCTAGAAAAATTATAGATAAAATATTTTAATATCTCATAACACATGAGACTACTAAAGAAGTATAAGAAAAAAAGAAAATATTGGCTGTATCTTGGAATAAGAAAAGGTTTTCCTAAATATATAAGTAAAGGTAGAAAGCTAATGGGAAAAGATGTATAGTTTCTGCTACATAAAAATAAAAACCTTAGATATGTTAAAATACCATAAACAAAACAGTAAGAGAAAAAAATGGGGGAAAATACTTGCAATATATAACTGAAAAAGGATTACTATTCTTCTCATATAAAGTGTTATTATAAAACTCCAAGTAAAGGATAATCAATAAGAAAAATGTTTTAAAGATTAAGATGCAAATAGCAAAATTACAAATGGCCGACAAATTTACTGACCCTAACAAATACTAAATATGAAAACTAAGCCGAGATTATTTTTCTCCAATCAACTTGGCAGATGTTAAATCTAACTTACAGTGTTAGAGAAGAGTCAAGAAAGTGAGAAAAAAAGGCCAATTTCTAGAAATTTATTCTAAATATTAAAAGATGTGAAAAACATTTATGTACAAGAATGTCTGTTGTATTACTTATCTTCCTTGACTTTAGGCACTATAAATGTAATATATACTTCTTATAAAAAATTAACCAATTCAGAGCAAGACACTACACTATACATATAGTACTGGAACCTGCGCTTTTAAATTTAGTGTATTGTGAAAGCCTTTCATTATTTTATTTTACTTTTATTTTTAATATCAGGTCAGCTTTTATTTTTAGATTCGGAGGTACATGTGCAGATTTGTTACATGGGTATGTTGTGTGATTCTGAGGTGTGGGGTATGATTTATTGTTACCCAGAAAGTAAGCATGGTGCCCAGTAGGTACTTTTTCAACACTTGCTCCCTCCCTCCATCCCAGTGAAAACTTTTTTTTTTTTTTTGAGACAGGGCCAGGCTGGAATGCAGTGACTCAATCATGACTCACTGCAACTTCAACCTCCTCGAGGTCACAGGAGAGTGCTCCAGTGATACTCTTGCCTCAGCCTCCTGAGTAGCTGGGACTACAGGCATGTGCTGCAATATTCTGATTATTATTATTATTATTATTTTATTTTTTATTGTTTTATTTTTTGCAAAGATTGGGAGAGTCTCTCGCTGGGAGCTGCAGACCGGAGCTGTTCCTATTCTGCCATCTTTGATCTGGCCACAGGGGTGGAGTCTCACTATGTTGCCCAGGCTGGTCTTGAACTCCTGGCCTCCAGTGATCTGCCTGCCTCAGCTTCCCCAAAGGGCTGATATTACAGGTGTGAGCCACCTTGCCTAGCCAGAAAACCTTTTAATAGCTAAATCTTTTAAATAGTTACACGGTAAATCATTGCACTGACATAGAAAAATAATGTATTTTAAAAATCTCCTTAAATAATTACAGGAGTGTGGTACTAGCAACTTGTTCTTACAAACAATTTAACAGTCACCATCGTCTACATTTTTCTTTGCACATGTCAACATGCACTTATGTAGGATATATAAAAAACTGGAATTGATGACTCAGAAGTTATGCCCACTTAAAATTTGTAGCTATTCTGACTTTTAAAAAAGCTGTATCAGTTAATATTTCCAACAACGATATGGATTATTCATAATAGTGACAAATAGGAAAAATCTATATGGTCAAAGTGCTTCAAAATTCGTTATAATATACGTAGTCAAGGGAATATTTCCCAG
The DNA here is from genome assembly GCA_004027835.1 of Alouatta palliata. Lineage (NCBI taxonomy): Eukaryota > Metazoa > Chordata > Mammalia > Primates > Atelidae > Alouatta > Alouatta palliata. Next base: position 65,421 of record PVKV010001746.1, on the reverse strand, counting down.
CCACAAGAATTGTTATAGGTGAATGTTTAATGACACAAAAAATGTTTGTCGGCTGGGTGTGGTGGCTAACACCTGTAATCCCAGCACTTTGGAAGGCTGAGGCAGGTGGATTACCTGAGGTCAGGAGTTGAAGACCAGCCTAGCCAACATGAAGAAACCCTGTTTCTACTGAAAACACAAAAATTGGCTGGAAATCACTTGAACCCGGGAGGCGGAGGTTGCAGTGAGCTGAGTTGCTGCTACTGCACTCCAGCCTGGGCAACAGAGTGAGACCCCAGCTCAAAAACAAACAAACAAACAAAAACTGTTATGAATGGTTAAGTTACAAAAATAAGTACATTACACAGTGTGAACCCACTGGAATTCATATATTCTTTTAAAGAATAGATACTTATACTATCTATATAATAGTATACTATAAAGAATAGATCCATCAGATTCTAAAACAAAATGTTAATCAGTTATTTTTCAGTGGTGGAATGACAGGTCAGTAAAACACTTTCTTACACTCGTCTTAATTTTCCAAGTGTTCTAGAGAAAAATATGTTTTTGCAGTTGTGAAGACATTAAATTATAATCTATTTTTTTAAACAATAAAACACCATTCTGAAGACTACCAGCATTAGTGATGCAAGACTTTATAGGCAACCACCCTTGATTGTCATAATAAAAAATCTTCCAGGATTAACATTACCACCACCAAGTGTTTGCCAACTGAGTGCCTCAGAGTATCCTGCACTGAGTCCCCAAGAGGTCATCAAATACTTACTGGTCCCTGCTGAGGCTTGGCCTGTGCTCAGAGGTGCCAAACACAGAGATGAAGAGGAAGAAGCCCTCAAGCTGGTAGAGGAGACAGTTTCAGGACCAACCAACATTAATCCAAACCAGAACATAGAAAGGGGTTCCATCTTGAGGAAACCTTAACCAGCAGCAAATACTTTAAGGGTACGTTTGTTTATGAGGGTTCATGTTTATGAAGTCTTAGAGAACGGAAAGCCTTTCACAGTAAGGGGACAACAGCAGCAACAAAAATTAAAGCCAAAAGTGCTGGGGATAGAATTCACCTGACTAGGGGAGCAACTCCATGTGAAACAAATTTACTTCCTCTGACTTAGAGCACCAGCAAAATACATTCAATTCCATCTCAATAAACTTCTAACTTTTTCTAGGCCCAGGTAGCAACTATTTATTTCTGAAGTCATGCAGTACAACAAATCTTTTAACAGAATTTACCTTTTTACCCAGTTTTTACCTGGATTTTTAGTGTTATTCTAAGGACAATGTGCCTTGAAGAGATCTTAAGAGATGGTTTTGGTAGTCTAGATTTCTGGCTTGAGTCTATGAAAGATTTTTATACTTGACATTTCATAGGGGGAAGAAAAGGCTAAACAAAACCAAATGCCACCGTAAAAGTCTCCCAATCTTCCTCTATCTAGGTGCAATCTTAAACGTATTAGTTCTTCAGCAGAGAACTATGTTCATATTTTTAAATTAGGTTAAAAATATTTGAAATGGCAGCAAAACAATGGCCAGCTTTTGGCAATCCAAAGGGAAAAAAGGAAAAGGTGACATGATTAGCATTGGTAAGCTTAAGTTTAATGACATGGGATTATTAATAACAAGAGCCCTTACAATTAAAAGGTCTCAGCAAGAGTGCTAACTCTGTCCTGGTCAGCAAGACAGGCCTTAGATGCTCCTTTAATCATAGCTTGTAAATTCACAGTGACATTTACAAACGTCAAAACGTACTTTAGGTAAAATGCAATTGGTTCAGCCAGAACTTTCCCTAACAGCAACTGACTGAAGAGCAGTGGTTCTCCCAGGGTCCCTTCTGCCCTACCTGGGAACTTGTTAGACAGGCAAACCTCCCACCCACAGAATCACAATTGCAGCGGAGGGGGCCTGGCAATCCATTTTAACCAACCCTCCAGGTAATTCTGATTTAAGGCCAGCTGTAGAAGATACCACAGAGGTTTTGAGTATGACACCAAGCACGAGATGCCTAATTCAGTGTGTACAAGCCATTTTCATTTCCCTTAACCAGATCTCTTCCCATGGTCCATCCCTTTTAGAGGGCTGTGCAAAAAGTGGGACCTTGTTCAAGACACACTTTGAAAAGGTCCTTAGATAGGCCTAATGGAAAAGGCATCTATTTTTCATGTTACCACAGTAACAGTAACAAGAAGCATCATTTATTCCTATAAGAAAAGTCCCCTTTGCAGGGGACATTGAGTATTTACAGAAAGATCACTTTATCCTGAGGAACTCAAAATTTGGAAAAGCAAATATGGAAAACTTGGCCTCTAAGACTTCCATGTACACCTTTACAGGCCACGTTCTGAATGAACATTCCCTAATTACAGCTGCCCAATACGGAAAACATGTGTCCTAGGAAAACCTCCACCGTCTACTCTGAAAGACATCATGTCCATGTAATAGAGAAAAAAAAGTCTTATTTCATCCCGTACTGGTCCCTCAGTCTGGACTTAAACAGGGAAGCTGATCTATTTCACCTCTGCCCATCCTTAATGCTACTTCGGGTCCTCTGACATCCTTCTTTAGGTCCACATTCAGTCTTTACTTATGGGAGTTGCAATAAAAATAATAAAGCTTATCTCTGGATTATAAAACTATTTTTGTATCATAAAATCAATTGCATTTTGTGTGCAGTCCTTGTTTTTAGTTTATAAATAGCTTCCATATTTACCATCTCATTTAAGTCTTACAACAGCCTGTGAGCTGAACAGTTTTATTATTCCCACTTTAAAGATGAGAAAACTGGAACTTAGTGCTAACCTCAACAAACAACTGATCACTGAATATTAAAGAGGAGATACAAATGCTTTGCATAAAAAATTAAAGAATTCATGATGTCTAAAAGGACCTCCAAATTTGCTTGAATTCGTCATCAGCCAAATAATATTCATCAGAAATTACTTAGGTAGGTTTTTAGGTTGAGTGATATTTTTCTAAGGAATGGTAAATAGCATGGAGATGAGATAAATGAAAATCTACAAACTCTCCCAGTTATACACTCACATAACCTACAATGACGTCTGAAATTCTGTGGGGCTCAAAGTAACAACAATGGTGATAAGATTAAGCTCCTACTCATACCAGGCACTCTTCTGCATACATTAAATATATTCAACAGCCCTATTAACATCCCCATTTTGGAGGTGAGAAAAACAAGGCACAGAAAAGCTAAGTAACTTGCCCAAGATTACACATGTTGCTCCGTGAACACAGAGGAGGAAATGTAACTGGAAGTGCCAAGCCCCTGTGTGGTCTGCCTGCCAGTGATGGAAACCTGACATGGGAGAGCAGCTACCACAGGAACCTGGGTTATGTTTCCAGTGTTGCCTTTGGGCAACAGTCTTCACATTCTCTTACTCGAAACATTAATCAATGCTCAGGTTCCAAGTAATCAAACATTGACTGAGACTCCTAACAGCCAGTTCCTTCTCAGACTGTCCCCACAAAGGTTTCCTAGATGTTGGGTAGCAATGGAACACTGGCTGATTCTCCTGGAACTGCCTTCAACTATTTAAGAAAAACCAGAGGGGAAAGCAGCTTTGGAGGAAACGTGAAAAGTCAAGCTACGTGTAGGAGGCAGCAGTTCTAGTAAATGTACAGAACTCAAGGCTCTGATTTTTCTTTTAAAGACGTATAAATAAAAAGGAGTCCTCACTGGTATAAATTACTCCTGCCTTTTTTTCCTCCACTGTTTTCAACTGCTCACATTTTGGAACTGTGCGAGCCAGCTTTTACATAGTGATCAATCTTTTAAAGTTTATACATCATCTTCTTAAGGAAGGAAACAAAGATCAAGCTGAAAAGAACACTCAGGCAAAAGAGAAAAATTACATGATAAATAAATGCAGTCTTTGTGGGCCAGTATACTGTGATGGGATTGTGGGGTGTAGGGACAACTTTCCAACACTTACTCAAATGTGCTTATCTTCCTCATTTCCTGCCTCTAATTTTTACCAAATAACCACCTTGAGATCCCAGGAATTCAAAAGCAAATGCAATTTAACACCAAGTTCCAGGGTATTCCACACAATCTCTCTTTAAGGCAAAGTCCCAAAACTGAGAGACGGGACTATAATGATCACAAGTTAGGTAACATTTCACATTCACATTCCTTTCACATTCTTTGACAATCCTGGTCCAACAACTTACTGTGGACCCTGTGTGCTTTATTTTCTTCTGCTATATAATGAGGATAATATTAATACCTTCCCTCAGGTTGGTGTGAAAACTGCATGAATTAGCAAATGTAAAGCACTTGGAACTGTGTCTGACAGAGTAAAGTGCTGAATAGCGTCAGCTGTTATTACTACTACTTACTACTATTATTTACAAAAACATTACAACGGATAATTATATCCAGGAAGCTTGCATTGTATTAGTAATATTTTATTACTTTTTCTAAAATTGAAATCACAGCAGCAGTCAATACATGCACACAAAAAAGGTAATTCTTCAAAAAAGTGGGGGAAAAGCCTCCCATATCCCCATACCCATGTCACCTGCTGGTGAGTTTCAGGTAAGGGTGTAGCTGGGAGCATCCAGTTCCACAGCTGCCTTTTATTTCTCTTAGAGGATGCCTCCCCTTCTGCTGCGGTTTTTAATCAGCGTTTCAAGGGCAGGGTTGCAGGCGGGGCCGCGAACCCCCTGAAGTTGTACACCGAGCTGGGTGAGGCTGCGGCTCTGGGCATTTCTGGCGAGGGGTTCCATGGCTTTCCACAAACTCTAACCACCCGGTAGCGAGCCACATGCTATCCAGGGTTAAACTCGGGGCATATCGAGCGAACACTTCACGGAAGACTGTAGCAATAACCCCGACACCTGCGCTGTTAATCAGCTATCTCAACACCAGAGAGACCTGGCAGCACAAGGGGGAAGAGCTGGCCAGGAGGCGCACGGCGCTGCGCCCTCATCGAGCCCAGACACACCTGTGAACTTCGCCGCAGGAGAACGCACCGCTCCGCAGACCCGACCCAGGAGAGGGGTTCCACTTCTCCCCTTCCCCATCCCTCCTTCATTTCCAAGAACAAACTCAAAGGAAACTGGCAGCGCTCGGTCTAGGGTTTCACTCCTGCCCTCGGCTGACACCGAAACCAGTTCTCCCAGGGAAGTTAATTAAAAGAACCATTAATCCGCACAAAAATCCAAAACCTACCCTAAAACTCAAGAGCTCTGAAAGGAGATTGAGGGCGCCTCTGCGGATTGTGAACATCTCCTCTGCTGGTCGCTGGGGCTTAGGGGTGGGCAGGGGGGTGCCACAGGGGCGCAGGCAAGACCCGGCCAGAGGGTCGGACGCCGGCCCCGGTTCCGAGGCGGCCCGGTCTACACGCCAGCGCGCCGGCGGAGCCGGGCTTGGAGGCGGCCAGGTAAGCAGGTAGGTGTGGGCATGTGTCTGAGCAGACAGCCGCGGCGGATTAAAGTTCAAGCCCGTTCACACTCCGCTTCCCTCCCCTTCCCAGGCGTTCTCACGCACGGCCCAGGCAGCCACTTTCCCCGGGAAGCCTGGGCGCTCGTCCGGACAGTCCCCTCTTTGTCATCCTTAATGACTCCCTTTCCCTTCCAGACGCCAACCCATTGAGACAATTCGCCTCTCTCCCCTCTCCCAGGCGGGCGCATAAACACCCTGAAAGGAGAACTCGGGGGGCCAGGGGAAGCAGGGTGTCGCGGGGCGCAGGGGCGCAGGGGCGCAGCAGGCGGCGTACGTACCCAGCGCGAACAGGACGAGCTGTCCAGCCGAGGGGACCATTGTACGTGAGGGCGGGCGAGCGGGCAGCAGGCGCTGCAGCCTCCTGCCCTACCTGCGGTGCCCGAGTGGCGGAGCGGCGCCGCGGTGCAGGGGAAAAAGGCGCTGGCGAGGAAGGGCCTGCCCCCGGCGCGGGCGGGAGGGCAGAGGGAGGACCAAGCGCCTCTCTGCTGGCACTCGCCCTGCAGCGCTGCCCGCCGGGCGGAAATAGGGAGGCGGCTACCGTCACCTCCTCGCCACTCGGCGACCGGGGCACGGCTGACCCCCTCCCGCCCCGACGGGGGTGCCCCCCTGAGGGCACAGAGGGTGGGGGTTTGGGGAAAGGGGCGGGGACGCCAAGCGCACCGAGCTGCGTGCGGGCGGCGGGGCTGGGCGGGGCGACCTGGGATCCCGGAGCTTGGCGGCGCGAGCCAGGCACCCGGGCCCAGGAAAAGGCAGGAAGCGCCTGACTTGAGACACCACCCCCGATTGCCAGCGCCGTGCGGCCACGGACTCCCAACGTGCGGAGTCGGCGCCAGCAGCGCAGCCGGAGCTTCCCGGGCCGCAGTGGCGGCTTCCAGGCTCTAGGCGGCGGAGCGGAGCCGCTCGGGCGCCAGTTACCTGCACCGAGGGGCCATTCGCCGGCCGGGAAAGGGACCTGCGACTTTCGCCGACTTGGCTCATGGAAAGTGCTCCCCCGAAGCAATGAAGAATTTGTTAAACCAGGTTTCCCACCTGTGCCCCATCTCCATCAATTATGGCAACGCTGCTGCCTTACTTCCCAGGCAGGCCACATCGTTAGCATCAGTCGTAGTTCTGGCCTGGGGCTGATAAAAAGATGGGTCTCTGTCGATGTCGAATCTGGTTATACAGCACCACCAGCTGAGGCCAAGAGCCTGCTAGCGTGTCACCAAGTGTACCCCAAAAGAGGGGTGTGTGGGCCCAAGTCACCTGGATGGTCCTTTCAGGATTTGTGGCTCTGAGGTGGCCCCTGGTGCTTGAAACTGGGGAGGTGGAGGGGATAGAAGGAAGACATTCTGGGCGAAGAGTGGAAGATCCTTAGGGGACAGTACACCCGGGAGAGTCATGTTCTCCAGGTACCTGGAGCTCACGCACTGACCTTCTTCTCCTGCCTCCTCTGGCCTAGCTGCTCCGAGTAGATTCACTTTCCTTGGAGGTGGGGGTGGGGAGCGTTGGGCCTGGAATCTCTTGCTGTTTACTTGGCGGGAGGTTCAGACACTCAGGATTAACTTTTGCCCAGTTTGTTTCATGTAAGTAGAGCAGCCTAGTTTCAAGAAGGAAGCATCAGGCTCAACATTTGGGCAGGAAGCACCAGTGTAAATCATACCTTTCAATACATTTATTTGTCGAAGCATACTTTGTTCTTTTAGGGTAAGTCTTTTCCTTGGTCCACGCCATGCATGTGTAAAGAACACATGTACTTCCTTCAGCAGGTTGTCCCTAACTCCCACTTCCTTCAGGTTGATCTTGACCTGCTCTGGTGGTTTTCCTGTCTCCTCCCTAAAGTAGCCTGCCTTGGCCACAGAAGGGGAGGAATCAGGGGTTCCCCTACCCTTCTCCTGTTCCCCGGGACTGGAGAATGGACCTGTCTCCTTGCTTCCTCCTGGAACATGAACATCAAGCTCACTGTGACTGAGGGATGGCTGCCTAGCCAGCTGGGAGTCATGCTCAGCAGTTTCTGCTTCTCTCCCCACTGGCGCCAAAGTCAGGTGGAGGGAAGTAGCAGAATCAAGCCAAGGAACTTGTTTCCTTCATAATTGGAAAATACTTTAAATCAAGAGGTAACTTGCAGGCCAGGCGCAGTGGCTCACACCTGTAATCCTAGCACTTTGGGAGGCTGAGGTGGGTGGATTGCTTGAGCTCAGGAGTTTGAGACCAGCCTGGGCAACATGGTGAAACCCCAACTCTACAAATACAAAAAATTAGCCAGACATAGTGGCGTGCACCTGTAGTCCCAGCTACTTGGGAGGCTGAGGCACGAGAATCGCTTGAACCTGGGAATTGGAGGTTGCAGTGAGCCAAGATTGTGCCACTGCACTCCAGCCTGGGTGACAGAGCAAGACTCTGTCTCAAAAACAAACAAAAACAAAAAACAAAAAAAAGAGATAATTTGCCATCCTGCAAACTAGAGTATCCTAATTAAAGTACATTCTAATGCTTGAAAATCATTAATCTCCCCTCCAAGATTTTCAAAAGCTGGTCCATATCTGCAGTTTTATAATCTTCCAATTTATTCAAGTCAAACAGGTAATCAGGGGTTGAGTGTTTTTTTTTTTTTTTAACTTAAAGATCACTTTTTGGTAAATTGAATTGAAATGATTTTTGAACATTTAGTCATAGAACAAGGAGGAAACCTAATATCCTAAATTGTTGATGTTCTAGCTTTTGCATTTTATATATCTCATTTAATCCTCACAACAACTTTATGAGATAGACCCCGTCTACCTTTTATAAGAGAAAAATCAAGGCTGAGTGAATTTAGTAACTTACCCAGAATTACACAGCCAACAAGGGGCAGAGCTCGATTTTGAAAACAGAAAGAGCTGGTTCCAAGGCTCATGTGCTGGCTTCTATGCTATGCTGCCTTGGATTCCACATTTTTAATGAGAATAATGCTTAACTCATTGAGTTGATGTGAATACTAAATGCATACGTAGTACAATGTTCGACATCAACACAACTACCTATTATTTAAAAGAAAACTCCCTCAGTGGACCCACCTTTCCCTTCTCTTAGTTCCTTACCACTATCTTTGTTATCATTTTCATATCAGTTCCTTTGTTTGAGCATATGGGTGTACATGCACGTGCACACCTCTTCCTATGGGAAATATTTTCACAGATCAGGAGCTATGAAGCTGTTTCTCAGCCTATGGTGTGAAAGAAATTAGAAAAAAAAATGGACAGAATGCAATTTAGAGCAACGCAATAATTTTTCCTGAAGGGTAGTGTGACGTTTTGTATTGGAACACCTCACTCTCTGAGCCGAGTGAAATTCCAGCTGTAGCCCCTTGAAACTGTGTGGAGACTCAGGTGTGCTTCTTTACCTACAGACACTGCACCTGTCTCATTTGGCCACTGCAGCTCCTGTTTCTCTGCATGTGGAGCCTGATGATTATGTGGGCTTCCCACTAAGAATCTGCCCGGACTGCTTTTGCACACACTTGCTGTAGCTGGCCTTGAGCTCTGTATAATCTCTTCTGTGAGAAGCCAATCACAGCCTCTCCTCCCTGTGCAAACAAGAGAACTGTGTTACGCTCTACTGAGAGCCAATAAAACCCCCTGTCAGTTTTCCCTTTCCTTTCTCCTACATGCTTATTATAGAGGGTATGTTTAAAGAGCCCCCTTCTTCACTGTGATCAGCCTCCCCTTCCTTCCTGATTCATTTGTGGAAGTAATTGTGGGGCTGTGAGCACCAGAGCCTTCCCTGAATGATTCAGGCCAGCCAAGCTTGCTGTTTTAGATCAGCAGTTACCCAAGATACTGGGGAGTGAACAGCTAAGACATTCTTGAGAGGAAGCACAGCCATGGACCCAGCATTGAAGGAATTACAATTTCCACAGTCAAGCCCCAGAGAGCAGTGACTGGGGCTGGCTTCAGGTGGCTGCAGGACCTTCCTGGGTGACAGCAGCATACAGCCGGGCTGAGATGGAGAACAGGAAGGGGGAATGGTACAGTGGGAGGGCAAAGGAGAAGATGTCATCCGTGTATGAGAAAGAGAGAGAGAGAAATTTTATTAAGGACTCTGGAGAACTGTGTTTAGGGAGAATGGGGAGATTTTAATGTGTTAAGGGATTTTGTAAAAGAAATCTATTGTCTAAATATCAGCTCCCTCTGGGGCCTCAGCTATTAGTGTATTCCTTATCTCTTGCCAAAGTAAAAAGTAGGAAACCTTATGCTGGGCTCATTTTTACAGTTTTCATCACCAGCGTAATGGGCAAGGTAAGAAGAGATAAAAGGCATTTACTTTGTTCTCAGCTATCTGGGTGATTTTCATTGCCAGTATTGTCCAAAGACCCGTCTGACCTTCTGTGTAACACCCTCCATCCCTCAGCTCTCAGGACTACCTTTGGAATGCACACTGAAGTCGAAAATTAAGCTTGAATCTTTCCTTTCCAAAGGAGACTTCACAGAATGGCTCTAAAGCCCAGTACTGAAGTCTGCAGGTTGGTGTTCCACTAGTGGTCCACACAGCTCCGTGTCCTAGTCAAGGCACTAGGTCAGAGACTCTAGGAATCAGGGTCACCAGGTGGCTGCCACATGAAGACGTTATATAGTTTGTGAACTTCCCAGATGACAGGATGCAGTAGCGGTACCCACAGGATTCAGCACAGCCGCTGTGAAGCCATTCCGTTAAACGTGCTTGGAGGCAGGAGAACTCTGCATTCAATTCTGTCCTCCTGTCTTTGCTACTGTCCCCAGCGGTCTCAGCCACACAGCCATATCCTTCTGGAGGCTGGGAAGATTGCCCCAGGGTCCTCAGGAGTACCCTGGGAAAGTCCTAAATCAAGTGCCCAGAAATCCTTAGGCAAGTGCACTTAGTGATGTTGATGGAAACAGGATAGGGATGATCAACAGAAGCAAAAGAGAGATAGGAGGAAGAAAACGTGAAGAATTGAGGAAAGAGAAATCAAAGAACTATAGAGAGCTGAAAAGGTGGCTTAATAGTTTATTTTTCAGTGATGGGTCAGTCTGCCTGATAAACTCAAGAGATTCTCTCTAAGCTCAGAGGAAAGGGGGGAAGAAAAATTCAGAGAGCTAAAGGATGAGACAAAGTGAGAAAATCCAAAATACAAATGGAGCGCTCAGAAAGAAAGCAGACAGCTGAGAGAGGAGAAACTTCTTATATCCCCCAACAGGAGGGACTAGTGGTGGGAAGAGGGCATTAGATATCCCATAGGTCTACAAGGTGGAGAGGATCTTGTTTAAAGAGACATGAAAGGTGCAAGGATAAACTTCCATTCTGGGCCGGGCGCGGTGGCTCACGCCTGTAATCCCAGCACTTTGGGAGGCCGAGGCGGGTGGATCACGAGGTCAAGAGATCGAGACCATCCTGGTCAACGTGGTGAAACCCCGTCTCTACTAAAAATACAAAAATTAGCTGGGCGTGGTGGCGTGCGCCTGTAGTCCCAGCTACTCAGGAGGCTGAGGCAGGAGAAT